>CM055897.1:49383717-49618717 GCA_029582155.1 Panopea generosa
TTCAGATTGACAACAAGCTAGCTGATAGTTCAAAGCTGACCTTATACAATAAATGTATGCTCCATGAATATCGTAACTGGTAATCTGCACAGCAAACTTCAAATTATAATAGATTTCTTTTCAACATAAATCATGTCCTTCCAAGCATTCTTACCTAAGGCACTATATATCACTATATATTATAAAAAATCTTACATGGGTTCAAGGTTTGGAAAGAAAAATTCAGTTCTGGGAGATTACTGTTTTGGCAGGAACGAGGCTCACCCTAGGATGAGACAGAAATATCTAACCTTGGTGAAAATGCAGATATCATTATCCAGTATGCAAGAAATATGTATCTCCCAGTTTTGTGAGGAACAGTCATACAATTCTTATCTTAAATACTGAGTTCACAGAATTTACCGTGATGCATTCACCAGCACAATGACAGAATTCACCGTGATGCTTTCACCAGCACAATCACAGAATTTACCAATATGCATTCACCAGCAATCACAGAATTTACTATGATGCATTCACCAGCACAATCACAGAATTCACCGTGATGCATTCACCAGCACAATCACAGAATTCACCGTGATGCATTCACCAGCACAATCACAGAATTTACTGTGATGCATTCACCAGCACAATATTCTGTTACACGTCTGATACATGCTATTAATTATATAAAGAAGAATCAGTGTCTGGTACAGTGGTTAAGCATCAGATCCATGATCAGAGGGTCGTTGGTTTGATCCTCTGCCACAGCTATGTGTGTTGTCCTTGAGCAAGACACTGTATGAATGAATGAATGGGGTTTTACGGCATACAAAAACATTGAAGGTTTTTCAATGTCAACAGAAAGGAAGATTCTAGGTTCACTCTTCATGCACAAAAACAACAAATCAACGTACAGATTAAAAAAATCGCAACAAATAAATATGCAAAATGAAACCTAGAACCTTGATTCCTGCAGAACTGCAGAGTTTCAACAAATTCTATTGTATTACTCAAATTGTGCTTCACAATTGAAGTAAAGTTAATAAGTTTAAACTAAAAAGCAGTCACAAGTCTAGTTATGCTATTAAGTTACAGCACATGACGACAGCAAGAGAGGTTCTCTCAGATGAACTTGAATAAATCAATGACAATATATTACAACATCAACACCTACTTCTAGCAGCAGTATATAAAACTTGGGAGCCATTCCAAATCTTGTAAAAACATTACATATAAAGCAATTTCAAGAAATCAAAGAGTAAATAATTATAATCATCAACCACATCATAAAACTTCATAACCATCCAGCCTATATACAGTGTATAGTACAGATAGCCATTTGTTGTATTACATAATGAGCGATATATCCACCAAGTTTCATCTAAATTCATGTTTCACAAATTACTGGTTTTACAATGTCCATACCATTATTTTATCTACAAGAGTAATATCAACAGTAGAACAAAATATCTGTATCTTGTTGTGTGATGTCATCATAAAAGAAACTCTACAAGTAGAAACATGTCCTTGGTTTTAATCCTGCCACATACTGATACCCTGTTTCTGTATATATAAATAGAAATAAAATATGTTCAAACATACTGATATTGTATCTGTTGTAAACCATTTGAAAAATATGTTTAAACTATTTCCGATAAATAAAATGTCATAATCAAAGAATATTTTATTGGTTTGAGATTTGGATCCAGAGAGATAATTGTTCTGGAAGGAACGAGGCTGTCAGCAGTTATCACAAGGGACAGAAATATCCATCCAGAGGGATAACTGTTCTGGATGGAACGAGGCTGTCAGCAGTCATCACAAGGGACAGAAATATCCATCCAGAGAGATAACTGTTCTGTTATACAATACTCAAATTTCCTGACTCATCAAATTGCATATAAATTACAACCAGTTTTATTGTTGTAGGATTACGAGTAGAATCATTGTCCTTTCGCAAGAAACTTTTCATTCAAAGTATTTGGGCTAACTATGCTTGACCCCAGGAACTAGGTTGAGAAATATTGAGACAGCCCTTAGACCATTGGGCCACCATTTCAGCCTTAAAGAAATGAGATATGAGGTAAAATGTTGTCATAGAAATAGAGCAGTAGCTTTTATGTTCTCATAGTCTATACACACATTTATATCATGCAAATAGTAATGTCTTCAAAAGTTCCACAATATTTTAATATGCTTAAACATTCTCCCTTCAATAAACACTTCTTGTATGCTGAAATAGGACATTTTACCCACCTGGAATGAAACACTTCATAATTACAACAGGTACAACACAAAACAGGGGCCCGAGAAATGCCGAGGCATTCACATACAAAAATATACATATTTCATGGCTACGCAAAGACAAAAAAGAGATTCACGTTCCCCCTTACAACATTCCAGTTCAATTCTGTCTTATTCTCTTTCCATCAGAAATGTGCATGATTAATCATTGCACCTAGTATTTACATATTTCTACATTACCAGGGGCAGAATCAGAATCACATTCATTTTTTTTCTTCATTTTTTAACATAGCTTAACACCCTTTTCAACAACACATCACAAGTAAACAAGTAATATTGCATCCAGTTTTATCAGTTGCATACGCTACATAGAACTACTGGCCTTCCTCCTTCTTGTTCTACTATGCTGTGCTCAAGCCCATGACCTCACCAGTGTGAGGTTGGTAGACTTGAGATATAATGAACATAAACATGAAGTAAGCATATATACCATGTTACATTTTAATGTGATCTGGCGTGCCCACAGCGTCTGTAAAATGTATTAATCATGGTTTCAGTATCACATGTTAATTAATACAATGTTTCATTATGTGACTATCATTGGCGACATCCATGTGGAAACGAAAACCAAATATGTGGCATTTGGCAAAAATGCCATTCCTAGGGATAGGAATTTAGAACATTTTCAAATATTTCTGCCAGATGTGCCTCCTACCAACCTTATTGATAGAATAGATTATCTTTTGTTAGTTGCACATGGTTTGTTCAATATATTAATTAAACAATCATTTGTTTCACAACCCTCTTCATGTCATTGAGCTGTTTCCTCGTCCCAGTAGTAGTCTGCCTCCTGATCAGAATCAACATTGTTATCAGCTGTGTTTTCATTCTCGTTAATGATCTCGTGAAACAGCTTTGTTTTAGGCGAGTCACATTTTGCAGTAACCACAGCCTGCAAATACACAAAGGATTCTTTGTAACACACTTCACGTTTCATAACTGTGATAAAAGAATATTCAGCATTCATTATTTCAATTAGACTTGCATATACATTTTTTAAATGTCAAGGATGTGTAACTGGATCATATAGCTTTGCTGTTGCTAGAATTGACGCAACAGTGAAAATAAGGTTTCAGAAAAAGTTGTATGAAAAATGATAAAGATATCTACATGTTATTTAATACCTATAAAAAATGTTAAAGCTATTTTTACAGGTTATACATGTATGTGCCACAACCTCAAACATAGGAGGTTAGTGAACTTGAGACAGTGCCTTTGATCACTCAGACAAGGAGGAGTAATGTTTTTCCACTGATGCTCATCTATGCCATATTAAATATTTTTATTTTTTTTAAAAGGCGTTACATTTTCAGGAAAAATATATAAAAACTACTTGTAAACCAAGCACCAAAATTAACAAAGTGTTTTTCTGAAGCATATATAATAACATCTTACTTCAACTCTAGGCTCATTAATAGAAGTTTTGTGGTATCGTATCAGTCCCAAGATCAGAAATCATGGGCTTTTTCCCTACCAGGATAATGTGTTGTGTCCTTGAGCAAGACTTTATCCATAAATTTGCTTAGTATCAGTTCTTCCCCAAGAAGACTTTGCGTGCGATTTGTCTCACCTTGTTTCTTTTAAAGAACTTGTTAAAAATAAGTTTAAACTTGAAACTATTAAACTCACTTATAATAAGTTACCATTAAAGTCGTTCTTGTTAAAATTATTTGTTTTATTTCTATTGCAAAGAAAACTCTAGTCTGCTTCCTTGGTAGAACCAGTACTGAGTGTCGAGCTATGATCAAACCAACAACCTTTAGCATGAGCGACCAGCAAACTACCCACTGCATTACCGTCTGTTAATTTAAAAGTTATTCTCATTTAAAATCATATTTTTAATATAAAACTCTGTATGGAACATATCAGACGGACAGATTATACATTTAAAGATTGGTAAAAAGCATCCTTCTTGAAACCTTGCCCTATTTACCTTTTTTGAAGGTTTTGGTGTTTCTGCACATTTTCTACTTCCTCTTGTTAGCAATCTGCGCTTTAAAATCTTATGTAAGTAGCCGTCCATGTCAGGGCTGAAATATGTCAATCATCTCTTTTAAATATATTTTCTAAAACATTTTTTAATAATTTTAGATTTTATGATTTGATTTACATAAATTTAATTATATTGTTTCAATGAAAACACTTGTATAATTATTCTAACGAATAAATACATTCTCCATTAATTCAAGCTGGACCAAGCTAGCTCATTAAATAACACTTCTGATTTAATACAGGGGTCATGAGTTCAAATCCCCTCCTGGTCACAGTCTCTGTGATAATTAGTCATGACCTTGTTTCTATGGCCACGAGTCTCCCACCTCTAAATGTGTGAGGAAACTCAGTGACCTGCAGAGATAAGGTTTGTCTAGTGCTGCTGAACTGCTCATCCGATTCCAGGAATGATGATTGGGCATGCAGACCACCATTAAACGACTGAAACACTGTTGAAAATGGTGTTAAATCAAAACATACAAAATGTTTATTCAACATTACTGAATTTTGCATATTTGAATACAGCTGTCATGATATCTGGCTAAGATTAGGTTAGTTTCATTATATTTGCTTTTCAGGTGCAATTTTTCTAATTTATAGAAATGTATTGTAAATATGCATTTTCTTAATTTAGTTAACTTATTTTTAACATGTTATTACAACTAAAGGACACCACACATAACCATGTTGGAGGAGCGAACCCAATGCCCTCCAATCATGGTAGAGCATCGACCCGACAGATACTCTACCACTGGATAACACACTCCACATTCAGCCAGTATAGAGAGGACTCCAATAAACCACTCACTTGTCCTCCATTACTCCAACATTTAAGCTTGAAGCTGGCGTCTTCTTCTCAGAGGCAAAAGGTAAGCAGATTCTTCCTTGTGTCGACCCCGTTGCCACAGGGGTTTCAAATCTGTTTTTGCCCTGTTTACGAGCAAGTTCTTCAAAAACAGCGGCGTCATCCATGTCATCAAGTTTAGCCATCTGAAATGTTGATGTTGTGTGATGTTTAATATAATAATCTTTTACAATGGGGTTAATTCACCATTTCAACACTTTATAGATAATACAAGACATCTAGTTATACTGATGAGAGAAACACACGCAAGGAACTGCTGAACTCTCGACACACAAGGAACTGCTGAATTCTCGCATATAAAATCTTTGGACAGAACATGGTTCAAACCCACAACCTCATTGGCAAGAGGAAAAATTAATGTTCTAAAGATAGTCCTCCCCGACACTCTGATCCAAGGAGCAACCTCAAATATCATTTAACTGCCACTGCAGGTCCTGGGTTTGAGCCCAGGTCTGTTCAAAAACAAACTTTAAATAAGACAGTTTGGTGATTTTTCTCAGATTCATGTATGTATGCATAGGGCGTCTTCACTACCAATAAAACTGGTTGACATCATATTCATTGCCACAATAAGTTCCAGGGTTGCAGTCAAATAGCACCGCAGTTTAAGATGATCTTCAAAAGGATATATTATACTGCAGATGCATATTCCAAAATGTAAGTAATTATGTCTGAAGCCACAAAATTTAGTTTTATTTTCAGAAGATTGCATTTACTTTTAGACTTTGATGATGTTTTTTTTTCAGAAAAATGTACTTAAAAAGAAATCTTAGAGATAGAAATTTCTACTTCTATTTCAAAATCAACTTGCATTTTACAAGTATTAAAGGCAAGTCATACATTTGAACAAATACATACCTTTCTCTTCCTGGTCTGTCTGTAAGGTGTAGAGTCAAAGATGTCGTCATCATGATTGGCATTGTGTTGTTCCAGCATGTCTCGTAATTGCTGTTTTCTCTTCAATGTTCCCACATTGGCCGTCAATGATGTAACCTTAGGCTTCACTATTAAAACAGAGGAATGAGAGAGATTGTCAAAGCTTACTTTTTAATGGGACGCAACACCGATTTCTAAACGTTAGTGAAGGAAGTCGTATGCAAGAATCTGAGTAGTTCCATCCTCCTTCCACAATAACACGTAACTCACAAGCATTCATTTTGAAACGACATGGATTTTTTGGCTTCAGACAACTCTACACATTTTTTGTTATCAAATGTGTATGATTAGCTCAGTCGGTAGCACTTCTTACTATCAATCCAGGGATTGTGATTTCAAATCCTCACTGATACTCTCACGAAATTTCGACTGAATCTGACAACAGATGTAGGAGACAAGATATTGTGACAGAAGGACAGATGAAAGAAAAGCATGAAAACAATATGTCACCCTGAGCAGGGGAGACATAATTCCAATTTTCAAAATGTGAATAGGTACAACGTCATTATCAATCAGCACACGACAGCAATAAGTGTTTCTGTTCACAAATAAAATGTGTAATATAAGGTCAAATCATCGACTAGATCCAGACTGACTAGAGGAATATGCAACTTTGTTTAGTCTAACAGTCAATTTTAGAGCACTAAAACTGTTGTCAAAGGTTTTTAGGCAAATAATTATATCATCAAAACATTCCAGGGAATATTCAAGAAATTCTAAAAGCACAGCCATATACAAACCCTTTGTGTCTTCCTGTTTGTTTTTACGAGCAGAGGGTGGTTTTTCCTTTGTCTTGTAATATTTTTCTTTACAAGCTTCTGGAGATTTTGTTCTAACGTCATCCGACACTTTCTGCCAATATTGTAAATGACTGGGAGGTACAGCCTTGCAGGCCCTGAAATAAAGTTTATAGGAAAACATGGAATAGTCAAGCTAAATAACAATGTATATACACATGCTCTTGTAGGACCTGGAATAAAGTTTACAGGAATACTTGGAACAGTCAAGCTAGATACTAATGTATATATATATGCTCTTGTAGGACCTGGAATAAAATTTACAGGAATACATGGAATAGTCAAGCTAGATACTAATGTATATATACATGCTCTTGTAGGACCTGGAATAAAGTTTACAGGAATACTTGGAACAGTCAAGCTAGATACTAATGTATATATATATATATGCTCTTGTAGGACCTGGAATAAAATTTACAGGAATACATGGAATAGTCAAGCTAGATACTAATGTATATATACATGCTCTTGTAGGACCTGGAATAAAATTTACAGGAATACATGGAACAGTCAAGCTAGATACTAATGTATATATACATGCTCTTGTAGGACCTGGAATAAATTTTACAGGAATACATGGAATAGTCAAGCTAGATACTAATGTATATATACATGCTCTTGTAGAAGACTACATATGTATGTACATCAAAATAATAATAATAAAAAAACTCCCCCCCACTCCCCCCAATTTTTTTTTGGTTTCTTTACATTTTCAAATTGAGATTTTTATTTAATACTTTGGATTGGGAAAAAAAGATACTGTTTGCCATGTTTGGGAATGGGACAGAATAACATGCCAAAAAATGGGTAAACGAGAGCCCTGAATTTTCATACCAAAATTTAAAAATGCTTTTTAATTGCAAGCTGTTGACAAATGGAGAGAAATAGCTTCTGGCTAATAGAAATGGTACATGAAAATGTTCTACTACTTTTTACATGTATTTATCATATAATTATATATATAACTTTTATGTATGTGTTAAAGCTTTTCAGTTAGTATAGAAAATAAAGTATGGCGATTAAAACACTATAGATCTTCAATAACTCATGTTTTATTGATAATATATATTACGTCTATATTCAAACAACTCTTTACTGGCCAATCAGAGAATTGATGCCACGACCTCTGTGGCACTTAGTGGAACATTTACCTTACCTATAAAGTTTTTCCATTTCTTCCTTTGTCCAATGATCTTCTACTACTGCAGTAGCATCATCTGCTTTCATCTGTTCAGGTAGGGACTTTTTCCTTGTGGACCGTCTTTTCTTCTGCTTTCTCGTATCATCCAGTTTCTCAACAACATCTGAGTCTTCAGCAGTATATTCATCTTCACAAATGATTGGCAGTTTCTTAACCAATCGACCAGACCTTGTCGATCTAACAGAAAAGTCGGCCATAACTCCTCCTTTATTCAATACAGGCATGGTTTTATTATTTGTTGCAGTTGCATTTCTGGATCTAGTTTTCCTCACCTCAGGTTTTTTATCACTTACTTTCTCACAGTTTTCAGTTGCTATTTCACCTGTGCTCGATGATACAACGTTTTCTTGTTCAGCAACTCTCCCATTACCTTTCACAACTCTCTTTTTACCAGCAATTTTCTGGTGTTTATTTCCACTGTTTTTGTCACCTACAACTTTCCGCACTGCATCTATACCATCTGCAGTATCATCAAAGCTGTATTCATCTGTTTGTGAACTATCCCCTCCAGTGGATGTATTTTGTCTACCATTTCTTAACTTGTTGTTGTAACAAGTATTTTGTTTAGTTCTCTTATTTTCAAGATTATTTTTGGCCTTTCGCAGAATATTTGTAATTTCATTTTCCAATTCAGGAAAAGAATCATCCAGATTTTTCCTGTCATTTTCTATATCACAATTTTTCACTGTTTTCCCTTTTTTTGCTTTTGAAATTTTAGAAACATTTTTCTCAACACTTTTTCTCGAACCAATAGTTTCAGTAGAAGATATCGACGACTGAGACACATTCAGTGATGAAGAACGACTGAGGTTGAAGCTGGAGTTATCTTTAAGGCTTGGATTCCAGTACGGACAAATTTTTCTTGTAGAATTCTGAAAAATGTATCGCAAAATTTAGGTGATTTAGGTAGGTAGGCAGGTAGGTAAATTTTCAGGGAAATTACCTTGCTTGCAATTTCATTGAATTAACATCTGTTGTCGTAACTTTTAAAACTTTTTTTGTACCAACATAAAGACAATCATGTATTTTGTATCATTTTTATGAAATAGTGATTTCTTGAAGTCTTTTACAGCTGTTGTAAACAAACCAACAAGTGTGCACTGTGACAAACATTATATATCAAAGTTTAAAAGTTAAAAGTCTAACAAAAAAAAAAAAAAGTATTTCCTAAAGTAATATGTCAATTTCAATAGCTGAGAACACATTTTACATCTGACAGCCAGGCATATTTTTTTCCAGTTCCTCGAAGGTATAAAAACACATATAAAGAAATAAGTTTTAAATTTCTCATTCAAATTTTCACTCAGAAATTTTGTAATATTAAAGTAAATAATAAAGTTTTTTATCAAGTATATATGCGGTCACGACCTATTCACACCTTCCAACAATAAACATTCAACTTTTGACACATCCTTTCAAATGTTTTTTGTATAGCACTTTAAATCAAAACTGGCAACATAAAAGTGCAGACTAATTGACATCTATCCCTACGATGACCCAATGTTGTGATGCTCATTGGCTGTTGCATGCACGCAGGTAGTGGTTAATAATTTAATCATTAATGAACCAGAAATTCGAAGCAGAACCGATTTTTTTTTTTTTTGCATTCTCAAATTGGTTTTTATCAAAATTAAGTCCCAACAAACATGTCATTAAACCAAAAACAAAAAAAATTTAATCCAAACAAAAAATTAATGACTTCAATTTTTAAACAAGAGCACCGTAAGCGGGTGCAGATGCTCATCTTTTTTTCAAATCTATTATGTAGATCAAAGTCAGTGAAGTAAACTTTTTAAACTTGATGGTGATTAGTTTAAACAAGAGGCCCAAGAGGGCCTGAGGACGCTCTACTGGTTCTTAAGAAAACAATTTTACTAATTCCCAATTTGTACCCTTTTGGGGCCCTCCTGACCCCTTAAGACATGGAACCTAGTCATTTTTACAAATCTTAACCTTCTTTACCTAACAATACTTCTGTGAAGATATAGGCAAAATCATTTCCATTTTAAAAAATAAAATAAAAAAATATTACAATGACATATGTCCCCTAATTGAACCCTCGGGGCGGGGTCATACTTAACCCTAAGGACACCATTTGAACAAATCTAACAAAACTATAGTTGGTCATCATTACTACATAAACATTTTGAAAATCTGTTGGGCCGTTAATGAGAAGAAGATTTTTTAAGTTTTGGACTATTTTTAGTAACGATGGCCATCTTGAATTTCAGATAAAAAAAAAATCTTCTGTATAGTCTCCTATGCAATAAAAACACCCATGTGAAGTTTCAGTTTAATTGGCATAGTGGTTTCAGAGAAAGTGCTGCTAACAGACGACAGACGTCAGTCGACAGACGACGGACAACAGACAATGCGCCATCGCATAAGCACTTCTGGCCTTTGGCCAGTAGAGCTAAAAATGGGCGGGAATGGGGTGTGTGTGTGGTTGGGTAGAGATGAGGGTCTTTGAGTAATAAAGTTGAAATGGGGCATAGTATTTGATTTAATGCAAAACAAATTTAAACAAAAAAAACAAAACAAATTTAGGCAGTAGGGTGGGGATCTTGGTTGGGCTCGGACAGGAAAGTCCATTAAATAGGTCAATGTCAGTGATGTAAACTTTTTTTTAGTTGATGGTGATCAGCTTACAGAATCAATAGTATTACTGAAAAATAAAATTGATTTAAAAAAAAAAAAAAAAAAGAAAAAAAGAAAATTCTTACTAAAACAAAAAACTTTAACCTAAGGTTTTAAACCCCAAAGTATGGAAATTTATGTGAGTAAGCTACATACATTGTATCCAGGCCTTCTAAAATTCCAAAATGCAAATCGGTCCAGGTTTTTTACTACCGTAAGAATCGCACTTATTTTTTAAAAAAAATCACCATATGACATATGCATACCCCACCCACCATGTCAGCTGCACCATGTATTTTCTCCGTTTATTCATTAATAGGGAACTATTTCAAGTTTATTTGTGTATTATTTATAAAATACTTTATCACATTGTGTACATTTTAATGACTGACATTACGTTTCCGCTTCACTGAATAATTTCATTATATTAAAAACGCTCGATCGAACCGGAAATGACGCATGTTCCGGAAGCTGCGTGAAATAATCGTGGAAACCAATGTAACGGTTCATTCAACTTTTTTATTTTTGATATGCGTTGTGCTGTAGCTAGCTACCAAAACCAGCTCGTATATATAGTTGTTTTTAAAACAAATGAAACAAACAAGTAACACTGCACGTTTTATCAAATATTTTAAATGACGCAAACAATATTCGGTCCGACCGTCCCAGCTTTGGCAAGCGGTATATCAAAGATATTACAGACGCAAACACAATCTTTTGATGAACCGACAGAACGCTATGGGTCGCTGATCACACAGTGAAGGCGTACATAGCGATAGACTCTTCCGATAAACTCCCCCTAATATCATTAATGGTTTAATCAAGATTTGTAAACATCATTTCTCACAGCAGGTGACAAAACAATTGGATTATTGGGTCAAATGATATTGCCGCAAGGCGTATTCTACAGGTCAGTATGGCATGGTAAAAGCAATTTATGAGAATTTATACGACCGATAGAAAATATCTGGACCGATTTTTTTATTAAAATTTGAAAATATCTGGACCGATTTTTTATTTAACTTTGAAACGAAAATCGGTTTTGTACTTGAGAAATCGGTCCAAAAACCGAAAAACCGGCAATTTTAGAAGGCCTGATTGTATCTACAACATAATTTAAATGTATTTATGAAGTGTAGTGTAGTTTGTTCAGAAACAGAGAAAATGTTGAGCTAAACATAAAACTTAAACCAAACCCGAGCTAAACAAAAAACTTTAACCGAATGTTTTAGAGCCCAAAGTACGTAAATTTAGGTAAGTTAGCTATGAACATTGTTTGTATAACATATGAATGTGTTTATGAAGTTTAGTCACCGTAACATGAAGTGTTTGTTCAGAAACAGATAAAAAGCTGAGCTAAACATAAAACTTTAACCAGCGGCTGACAACGCCGCCGCAACGACGCTAGGGTCATGACAATAACTCTTCGTTTTTTTCAAAAAGATAAGCTAAAAATCTTTTCATAGCTATAGTTATAATAATGATTAGATACTATGAAGAGGAGAAATAAGTCAGTAACATAACTTAGTAATAGATAATGCAAAACAATTTTATTGTTAACAGAATAATCTGACCAGGGATTACAACAAACCTTGAAACCGTCCTCATATTCTTGAAGGTACCTATTTGCATATGCAGTGGGGGCTCTGATGACTATTCCTTCCCCATCCATACGCAGTGTTTGCCCCGTCCACCACTGTAGTGGGGGCTTGATCAGTCGCCCGCTCCGAGAGCATCCAAGTGTGTCAATATCTACCACCTCCCCTCTTGGGGTCACTACTACAATACACAGTAATGAGTTTATAAATAATGCATGTCAATTAACTAATAGAGAATACAAAACCAGTTGATAAGACACTGAAGTATTGTAAGCAAAACAAAGTCCCCTACCAATATACCAATTTTGTTGCCATAGAAACCACAATTCTTGTATGACTGAAAAAAATAAAATGGCCTGCATTATCTCCTTATTGATGTCTATCCACAGGCAAGTTTCACAAACCTAGCTTGGATAATTAAGTAATCTTTCAGGATGGCCGGATGCCTTTAGTGCCTTCTAATGACATCAGGGACTAATAACTACATGTATCATGTTTGATATCATCTGCATGTTACTGCTACAGATCACTTACACAATACACAAATTGATGTCATTAGGTGACAGCAAACATTGTTTTTTTTTACCCCTTATGGCAATTTCAGTTTAGAATACCATTCTGGTCCATGCATATGTTTAACCATAGTCCCTTGATTTGTCCAAACTTCAATTCCCTACTTGTATGGATTTACTACTATCAGACAACGCTTTAGATCTCAAATTGAGTTCCTCTACATCTTATAGAATTTTTGGCCATTTTGAGACACCAACAGCCCCATTACTTTCCCCAATACGTATGTTTTCCCCCTAATTTATGAAAAAAAAATCCACTAAAAATATTTTTTATTTTTCTGAAGTTTTTTTTAATGGGGAATTAAAGCCAGTTTAACAGTTTAAAACAATTATGAAGAGAGGCGTCAGCCAGTAAACTGTAAACGAAGCACAGACAATATTTTAAATTCTGAAAATGCAAAAGGCCAAAACTCAGTTAAATATCTTCAAACCAAAACGCAAAAGGAATATGCACAACCAAACTCGACACTGATCTTTCCTGGCAAAGTTCAGCTGAATTCTATCACAGATTTCAGAGGAGTTCTGTGGAAAAGATTTTAAATTTCGAAAATGCAAAGGCCAATTACTCAATCAACAAACGGGTGCAGACACTCATTTTTTTTTTTAAGTCCATAAAGTAGATCAATGTCAGTGGTTTAAACTATTTAAACATGTGGTGATCAGTTTACAGAATTAATACTATTACTCAAAAACAAAATAGATTTAAATATAATTCGAACCAGAGCTAAACAAAAAAACTTTAACAGCCAGTTTTACAGCTTAAACTATGGTTACTTAGCTATATACAATTGTTGGTATAACAGCCAGTTTTACAGCCTAAACTACGGTAACTTAGCTATATACAATTGTTGGTATAACAGCCAGTTTTAACAGCCTAAACTATGGTTACTTAGCTATAAACAAGTGATGGTACAACAGCCAGTTTAACAGCCTAAACTATGGTTACTTAGCTATATACAACTGTTGGTATAACAGTCAGTTTTACAGCCTAAACTATGGTTACTTAGCTATATACAATTGATGGTATAACAACCAGTTTTACAGCCTAAACTATGGTAACTTAGCTATATACAGTTGTTGGTATAACAGCCTTTTGTACAGCCTAAATATGGTTACTTAGCTATATACAATTGATGGTATAACAGCCAGTTTTACAGCCTAAACTATGGTTACTTAGCTATATATACAATTGTTGGTATAACAGCCAGTTTTACACCCTAAACTATAGTAACTTAGCTATATGCAATTGTTGATTTAACAGCCAGTTTTACAGCCTAAACTACGGTAGCTTAGCTATATACAATCGATGGTATAACAGCCAGTTTTACAGCCTAAATTACGGTAGCTTAGCTATATACAATCGATGGTATAACAGCCAGTTTTACAGCCTAAACTACAGTAACTTAGCTATATACAATTGTTGGTATAACAGCCAGTTTTACAGCCTAAACTATGGTTACTTAGCTATAAACAATTGATGGTACAACAGCCAGTTTTACAGCCTAAACTACGGTAACTTAGCTATATACAATTGTTGGTATAACAGCCAGTTTTACATCCTAAACTATAGTAACTTAGCTATATACAATTGTTGGTATAACAGCCAGTTTTACAGCCTAAACTACGGTAGCTTAGCTATATACAATCAATGGCATAACAGCCAGTTTTACAGCCTAAACTACAGTTACTTAGCTATATACAATTGTTGGTATAACAGCCAGTTTTACAGCCTAAACTATTGTTACTTAGCTATATACAATTGTTGGTATAACAGCCAGTTTTACAGCCTAAACTAAGGTAACTTAGCTATATACAATTGTTGGTATAACAGCCATTTTTACAGCCTAAACTATGGTTACTTAGCTATATACAATTGATGGTATAACAACCAGTTTTACAGCCTAAACTATGGTAACTTAGCTATATACAATTGTTGGTATAACAGCCTGTTTTACAGCCTAAATATGGTAATTTAGCTATATACAATTGATGGTATAACAGCCAGTTTTACAGCCTAAACTATGGTTACTTAGCTATATATACAATTGTTGGTATAACAGCCAGTTTTAAAGCCTAAACTATGGTAACTTAGCTATATACAATTGTTGGTAAAACAGCCAGTTTTACACCCTAAACTACGGTAGCTTAGCTATATACAATCGATGGTATAACAGCCAGTTTTACAGCCTAAACTATGGTTACTTAGCTATATACAATTGTTGGTATAACAGCCAGTTTTACAGCAGTAACTACAGTTACTTAGCTATATACAATTGTTGGTATAACAGCCAGTTTTACAGCCTTAAATACGGTAACATAGCTATATACAATTGTTGGTATAACAGCCTGTTTTACAGCCTAAACTATGGTTACTTAGCTATATACAATTGATGGTATAACAGCCAGTTTTACAGCCTAAACTATGGTTACTTAGCTATACACAATTGATAGTATAACATTATACATGTGTTAATGAACCAAGAAAAAACGGTGATTTTAGAAGACATGACAATAAGTACATGTACCAATATACTGATTTTCTATCTGACAAATTGTCTCTTTAAGACTAAATACATTTAGCAAAATTTTCTAAATCCAATAAGGTGCAAAATCATAAGTGTTATTGAACATTGGTATTTATTATTTATATAAAATATCTAAGATCTATGACTTGAACTTTCAGTGTAAATGTTGTTTTTTAGTGTCTCTTAAAATGTGCTCATACATGTGAGTCCTGTCGTAAGAACATTTGTGGTTAAATCCCGCTAGCTCAAAAACTCATCAGAGATCTTGTGGTTATAAAACTGCCGTGCAAGTGTGGTTAAGATTCATTGAAAAATTGGGTTGCTATCATTTCTACAAAAAGAGGATAACAGACTGACGACAGTCTGTGCCAAGATCTTTTAAGGACTTTAGTCCTTAAGACTAGAGATAATTTTACATTACAGTCTGAATTCAATTTTTATAGTCTGTGAATAACAGAATACCTAAAATTTATACTAAGTTTTGTTTTCTAAATTTATATCATTAAATCAAAGTTTTTATTCAGATTCAGCAAAGAAACTACATAAATTTTTTAAAACATCTTTCTCAACAGTTCCATTTCGATATAAAGTCGTAGAAATAATCAGGCTATATGTTTGGAAACTTTTTGTATTCTACAGTTAAAAATGTCATAGACTGGGTCTCGGACTATATCTACTTTGCACAGACTGTGACGGCAGACAAGTTACCATGACATAAGCTCTGCTGGCCTTTTTCCAGTAGAACTGAATATGACCTCTTGCTCTGCAACTGAAGTTTTATTTATATACGTACAGCAAAAGTGAATAAAATAATCAAGTATATAATCACGTTTGCAATCTATGACTAATACCCTGCTTACCAAGTTTCTTTGACTGCTCATTGTCCGACACAACTTCAGTGGTCATCTTTTCAATTTTTACTTTGTTGGCTGGAGTTTTTTCGTTCTTTTCCTTCTGTTTTAAAACCTGTTTTGGTGTATCTCCATTGACAGATTTCTTATTATTTGATGATTTTTTTACTGATAAAGACAATTTCTTTTCAGAAGATTTGTTTTTGGATATATTATTCTTTTTTTCTTTCACACAGTTGGGTTTTGCTGGTTTTGATTTCAGGTTTGGTTGTACCTTTTCTGTCCATTTCAATTTAGAGTTTGATTCTTCTTTACTTTTAGAACTCACTTTCTTATTAGACTGATTGCCCATAATAAAATATTCCTGTACTATTTCTTGCCAATCTTTAGGAAAACCAGTCCTGAATTTATTAATTATTTCGGTTGGAATACCTGCAACACAAAAAGTTTTACATATTAATAATATTCATATTTTTAACATTTCATTTAAAAGCATAAATTTTACAGTCTAACCTGTGTAAGCAGCCACCTTTATTGAGCAGCCAAATTTGTTATTTCCCATTTCTATGCTTACAGGGCAAATTATCCTGTCTTAAGAATCAATGTGTCGTAAAAAGCCACTTTTGCTCCTTTCCCCTCGACTAACTGCTTTAGACAGGTTTGACTGTAATAATATAAATAAACATATTTTTTTTTTTTTTTTTTTTTTTTTTAAACCGTTATAAAACATGTATGTCCTCATGTAAAATTTCATGAAGTTAGGTGACAAAGCTGAATAACCAGTAACTAAAGATGTTTATTATAGGCCATTCTTAAAAAAATATTGGTTTGCTGTGCTTCCACCCAGTATTTTTCATGCGGGTAGGTAGGTAGCTATTAATTTTTTTTGCCAAATTTTGATTTTGCAATCATTTTAAAGAAAAATGTATGAAATAATGACAGAAATCATTAAAAAAAAATTAAATGCTTTGAAAGTCAATAAAAAAGTTTGGGTAGCTGCACTTTTGAGTGAGTAGGTAGGAGCACGAAAAACAATATATTTTTTAAGAATGGCCTTATAAAGAAAAACAGCTAATTAATGAATAACAAACATTTTCATGAATTTTCATTGCCTGTCATGGATTTATAACAGCCAATACCTCTCTTACACATGAAAAAATTGTGTTTTAAATATATACATATATATTTACTGATTGATTATTAATTTTATTATGCAAATTAGCTGCTTCGCTGATAGAAGCTATCGTGAAATTTTTTATTCAATTGTGGCCAATTTCGTCGTCCTTTGGTATTAGAACGATCGCTAGATATGCTAGATTTAAATGCATACATGGACATTTCTTTTTATTATATTTTGCTGGAACCTTATCATTTCAGATAAGACGTTTAAGGAGCACTAAAGGAGAAATAGTGTGGCTTGGGAAAAAAACACCATAATTCTTGTCACGGGATTCATATTCACATTGCCCAAGCCACAGTCTGCCGATCTAACCACTTTAGGAAAATAACGAGATTGACGATACAAATCTAAGTTTAAACTTAACCCCTTACCTAGGTTTAATTAATGATGCATGGAAATTTCCTGACATTTACAGATATAACCTAGACCAGTTTTACTAAATCATTTACATTATTCCATGGGTCAGATCTACATGTAATTCAAGTATTTGTACTAATGTATTAATAGAGTTTAAATACATGTTTTTAACAATAAACAATGGTATTTAGCACCATAAATTATCAAAATAGTCACAATTTCTGCTAAACATTACAATTATACTAGTTATACATGTATATTAAATTATAAGGGTAGAACTTACTGGTTATGCAGCTTTAAGCTTTAAATAGTTTGCCAAAAAGCTTTATAAGTTTGACACTTAACTTTAAAAAGTTTACCATTAAGCTTTATAAGTTTGAAACTGAACTTTAAACAGTTTGCCATTAAGTTTATAGGTTTGAAACTAAACTTTAAACAGTTTGCTATTAAGCTTTATAAGTTTGACACTTGACTTTAAACAGTTTGCCATTAAGCTTTATAAGTTTGACACTAAACTTTAAACAGTTTGCCATTAAGCTTTATAAGTTTGACACTTAACTTTAAACAGTTTGCCATAAAGCTTTATAAATTTCACACTTAACTTTAAACAGTTTGCCATAAAGCTTTATAAGTTGGACACTTAACTTTAAACAGTTTGCCATTAAGCTTTATAAGTTTGACACTTAACTTTAAACAGTTTGCCATTAAGCTTTATAAGTTTGACACTTAACTTTAAACAGTTTGCCATAAGTTTGACACTTAACTAAACAGACTTAAGATACTGAAATAACAAAGGTAGATAACAACTTTTTTACTCAATACAGAAATTACTTGTTAGTTTCAATGAAATAACATTTTTATTTTGGAACTGAGTCACAAGTGGGAAGCCAGAGTGAAACTGAGTCACAAGTTGGAAGCCATGAGTGAAACTGAGTCACAAGTTGGAAGCCATGAGTGAAACTGAGTCACAAGTGGGAAGCCTCAACAAGTGGGAAGCCATGAGTGAAACTGAGTCACAAGTTGGAAGCCATGAGTGAAACTAAGTCACAAGTTGGAAGCCATGAGTGAAACTGAGTCACAAGTAGGAAGCCAGAGTGAAACTGAATCACAAGTTGGAAGCCATGAGTGAAACTGAGTCACAAGTGGACAGCCACAACAAGTGGGAAGCCATGAGTAAAACTGTGTCACAAGTTGGAAGCCATAAGTGAAACTAAGTCACAAGTTGGAAGCCATGAGTGAAACTGAGTCACAAGTGGGAAGCCATGAGTGAAACTGAGTCACAAGTTGGAAGCCATGCGTGAAACTGAGTCACAAGTGGGAAGCCATGAGTGAAACTGAGTCACAAGTGGGAAGCCATGCGTGAAACTGAGTCACAAATTGGTAGCCATGAGTGAAACTGAGTCACAAGTGGGAAGCCATGAGTGAATCTGAGTCACAAGTGGGAAGCCATGAGTGAAACTGTGTCACAAGTGGGAAGCTATGAGTGAAACTGAGTCACAAGTTGGAAGCCATGAGTGAAACTGAGTCACAAGTGGGAAGCCAAAAGTGAAACTGAGTCACAAGTTGGAAGCCATGAGTGAAACTGAGTCACAAGTGGGAAGCCATGAGTGAAACTGAGTTACAAGTTGGAAGCCATGAGTGAAACTGTGTCACAAGTGGGAAGCCATGAGTGAAACTTGGGTCACAAGTGGGAAGTCATGAGTGAAACTTGAGTCACAAGTGGGAAGTCATGAGTGAAACTTGAGTCACAAGTGGGAAGTCATGAGTGAAACTTGAGTCACAAGTGGGAAGCCATGAGTGAAACTTGAGTCACAAGTGGGAAGTCATGAGTGAAACTTGAGTCACAAGTGGGAAGTCATGAGTGAACATATTTCACAAGTGAAATTCAACTGGTATTTCACTGAAAACATTTTATATTATATTTCACTGAAACTGACAATTTTTTGTTCAATTTCTGTTTGAAAATAGTGAAAATATTAACAATTTCACAATTTTTAGAGGTGAAATTATCAAAAATAATTCTGACATTAATTCATTAAATTGCATAAAACAGAATTATTTCTTAACTTTCCTTCATAATAGTCATATTGGATATATTAGCTGAAATTCCATTATACAAGATTTACGTATACTATATTAATTAAACAGCAACATAATCCAGAGTCAATTCTGTTTAGTGAAATACAAAATGTATATGTACTCAAACAACTTTACCTTCGTCTATGGCAAGGAGTTTGTCCATGTTTCCTTTGAGTCTGTATATCCCCCCTGTATGAGACAATAACCGCCTCTGTTCTAGTCTCCTCTCAATAGCTGAACTGTGCCATAACAGGCCATCCCTAGTGACAAATCATATCAACAACATTTATTATATATTATTCTCTCA
Organism: Panopea generosa; assembly: GCA_029582155.1. Classification (NCBI taxonomy): domain Eukaryota; kingdom Metazoa; phylum Mollusca; class Bivalvia; order Adapedonta; family Hiatellidae; genus Panopea; species Panopea generosa. The sequence continues at coordinate 49,403,901 of CM055897.1, forward strand.
ATTTTTTATTTTAAATTCGGTTCTAACTCCATTTTCAACACATTACACATCAGCCCATTTTATTGTCAGACCAAGATCACAGATGTGTCTACAGTTGTATACACGAATCTGATAAAAAAAAAAACATCCTTCCACTAGCAACTGGCAAGCTTTAGTGAATCTCTCCCCGAGTCTGTTTTCTATAATGCACATTGCTTTTAAAGCCATCAGGTTGGGTCGGTGACTTATTCTGTTATAAATATTATTCCATAATTTTACACACAAGTTTGACTGTAGCTTATTAAACAGATTGTGTGTTTCAACAATTTTTACTTAAAGAAAAAAGGACTTACTTAGTTAATCCAAGAACGTATACACCTTGGTTGCCAGGGAGAGGTCGAAGAATCCATTTCGACAAAACATGATCCTTCTTCTTGGATGCTGTTTCCCTGTCACATGTCAGCGGGTCTACTTCTGTTACAGTGAACTCATCTGGATGTAGAAATGGAGTAATAATTACATATATGTACATACACTAAATGTCTGGTTTGGTGGTGCAGGATTCGTGTATACTGTATATTACATATTGTTGAAAATCACCAAACTTTCAGCTTTTCATTTACATCTTTGATGCTTTGAGTCAACTCCTGTCAATTTGTTTGTTCTGTTTGAATACTAAGCATCTTTTTTATGCCATCAAAGGCTTACAGACAATCAGTTGACCTAACCATTCTTTCCTGGGATCCTTGAAGGTTAACAAGTACTCAAGCACACCCATCTGTACATGTAACTGATAACTTTCACACTTCAATCAGCGGTGACAAATGACAATGAGACACAATGTCGTACTGTCAAGATGTTGGTTTAAATATTTTGAACTTAAAATGGGATCTTCTGTAAGGTGACCGTCTTCACTGGATTAAGCTGTGAAACAGCCTAGCTTGAATCTACATGTATGTTAAACAATTTTGTTCAAACTATATAATATATTATTTTTCCTCAGGCTTCTTGCCTCATTATACGTAAACTTCAAACAAAAATAAAATTATTCTAATATTTAGAAATCATACAAACATACAATCATCTATATACAGTATGTTTCAAACCCTGTAATGTTGGACTAACTGTTGCACAACACTATTTTATATAAGGCCCGCTGTTCAGACAACGTGTCTGGACAGCATGTTTGAGAATTGTTTCAAACTCAAACCAAAACTGTATGCTTGGAACAATGCTCAGTTCCAGCACAAAAATACATGTATAAGTTTGAAGACTGTTTCAAACCTAAATCTACGAAATAAATTACTGCGCATGAAACAAAGCCTAGTTCCAACACAAAACTAAACTTATAATGTTTGAAAACGGATTCAAACTAAAAGCATCAAACTAAACTAATGTGCATGAAACAATTCCCTGTTCCAGTACAAAAGTTATTCCTATGAGTCTCAAACACAAAGCCTTCCCAAAGCCTATAACTAGAATGAAACTTAGTCGCATGTACTGTCCCCCAAACACAGTTTAACCCCTCTGAGGTTTCAAGTACACTTCGACACTGAAAATCTCAAGCAGATTTCTTGCAATTTGTGTCGAAAGAAACTAATCAACATATAAGCAGTACACCGTTCTTGCCTATACCAAAAAATTCTGACGTTATATACAGGCAAACACCTACTTGCAAATGGTGTGTTCAACTCATGATTATTTTAATCATTGATTATAATATTATCATTCATTTTTTTATGATAAATCATTTTTTAAAACTTATACATGGCATAATATTGTATAATAACAGCGAAAAAAACTAGAGTTTATTACCTGTCTTTCTAACATACAGCCATTTTGCAATAAAACAACATTATTTTGACACAAACATGTATATCAATCATTACCTAGACTGTGGCCGGGCGGGGATTCCAACTAACAACCTCTGGACTGACGGTCTGATGTGCTACCGACTGAGCTTGGTTAGGAAGGAGTATATATCACAAATTGTTTAACGCCATTTTCAGTAAACTTGCAGTCTTATTATGACAGTTATTGAGAAACATCACAATTTCAGGTTTTAATCAGCAACATTGATGTTTTGAGTCAATGCCAGTCATTTTGGGTCTATGAGTCAATGTTAAGCTGATGCCCTTTCATTAATTGAGCAGAACATTGGATGTGAATATTGGGGAGAAATGCTTTTTTGTGTGATTTTGTATACATCGTATCCAGTTCCTTTTCACACTATTTTGGAAAACAAAACAATATTAATTAAAGATATGTACATACAATGAGTTTATATTCATCTCAAAGTTATATGTAGATGAAATAAGATGAGAAATAAAACATCAACAAATCAGATATACATGAATACTGTACAAACCACCCTAAGGAAAAACCTCCCTACATTAAATGTCCACTCCTGTAACTTTTTAATAGAAGATTTTAACCAATGGGGTGGCCTTTGGTTAACATATATCAAAATTTCATCCCCATCCAATTTAACAAACTGCCAGTAGAGACACTTGAAACACAAAATACTGCCAACAATACCTATTTCTGTGTCCATTAATGTTTCAGCTTCATCAGCAGTATCATTGGCTAATTCATTATCAACATCACCACCAGTAGCAGTTTTGTCATCTGAATTATCTTCTTCTTCCAGACCAGGGTCCTCTGTTGGGGCTCCCAACATCTCTTCTTCATCTAGAACGACGATGTCTGCTATATACATGTATAAAAAAGTATTATATTAAATATTATTCAACAATTATGCATTGTACATACAATTTAAATAAGAAACAAGAGTTGTCGGAAGACCAACAAAGCTCGCCTCTGGGTGTCTAAGTAGAAAAAGGGCCATAACTGTGCCAAAATGCAATCCAGCTATGGTTCTTGTCTCTGTGTGTTCCATTGATGATGGTGAACACACATGCAAAGTTTCATTCACATCCAACGAGTGGTTGCATAGATATCTGAAACTTAAACACAAAAGTTTAACCTGGGTGTCTGCAGACGCCGACATCCCGGCGAGCTAAAAAGTAGCCTCAGTCAGGTATATAATAATGCATTGTATGCAATTTTTCTTCTTTATTTTTTACATAATTTTTTACACACTTAATGTTTAAAATATTTGTGGCATATCCAGTTTTATTAATGGAGAAAGACTTCTGAACCACCATCTTTCCACAAGTAACTGTCAAAATTCCTCACATATAACTTTTGGACTCAAACCTATGATCTCAGCAGCAAAATGTACTGCATAGTGAACAAGAGGGCAAAGTTGGCCCTACATGTATATCGCTAACCTGAGTGACCCCGAGTCACCCAACTTAAGTAGATTATATAATACATGTACACGCAAAATTCCAGAAAAACGAGATGGGCGAGTAGTTAGAATTTTGATTTGTTTTGAAGATGTAACAGATGCATAGAAGGGTTGAGTGATAACAATAGTATCCTTGTGCAGATATCTGGATATCAGATAGCGAAAGAAAGTTTTCACTATATATCCATATAAAGAAAACTAGCCTCCCCTCCTGGCAACTATGTATTTCGACGAATCGCAATGGCTGGAACAAACTTGGCAGAGGTTCACCCATGGTAAATGTCAGTGAAATTACATCGAAATCAGGTCAGCAGATTCTGACAAGAAGGCTTTTGAAGTTTTTACTATAGCTGCCTATATAGTAAACTAGCACCTCACTGTGGCGGTCATGTTTTTTAACAAATCACAATGGCTTGAACAAACTTGGTAAAGGGTCACCCAAGGAACATTTATACGAAATTGTTTTAAAATCGATCCGGTGGTTTCTGACAAGAAGATTTTTTAAGTTTTTACTAAAGCTTATATAGTAAACTAATCCCACCCCATGGCTGCCATGTTTTTTGACAAATCACTACGGTTTGAACAAACTTGGTGAAGGGTCCTCCAAGGAACCTTTCTGTGAATTTATTTTAAAATCGAGCCAGTATTTTCTGACAAGAAGATTTTTTAAGTTTTTACTAATTAAACTTGCCCCGCCCCCTGGCAGCCATGATGAATCAAGGTGGCTTGAACAAACTTGGTAGAGGGTCACCCAAGGAACATTTCTGTGAAGTAATATCAAAATTGGCCCAGATTTTTCTGACAAGAAAATTTTTACTATAGCTTATAAAGTATACTAACCCCACACCCTGGCCGCCATGTTTTTTTTATGAATCCTTACGGTTTGAACAAACTTAGTGAAAGGTCCTCCAAGGAACAATTCTGTGAAATTATTTTCTAAAATTGAGCCAGTAGTTTCTGACAAGAAGATTTTTTAAGTTTTTACTAATTAAACTTGCCCCGCCCCCTGGCGGCCATGTTTTTTGGCGAATCAAGATAGCTTGAACAAACTTGGTAGAGGGTCACCCACAGAACATTTCTGTGAAGTCATATCAAAATTGGCCCAATGGTTTCTGACAAGAAGATTTTTTAAGTTTTTACTATAGCTTACTTAGTAAACTAACCCACCCCTTGGCCGCCACGTTTTTTGACGAATCACTATGGTTTGAACAAACTTGGTGAAGGGTCCTCTAAGGAACATTTCTGTGAAATTATTTTAAAATCGAGCCAGTAGTTTGTGACAAGAAGATTTCTTAAGTTTTTACTAATTAAACTTGCCCCGCCCCCTGGCTGCCATGTTTTTCGACGAATCAAGATGCCTTGAACAAACTTGGAAGAAGGTCACCCAAGGAACATTTCCGTGAAGTTATATCAAAATTGGTCCAGCAGTCCAGAGGAGAAATTGTTAGAAGCTTAAAGTTAACGACCAGCGACAGACGACGGACACCAGACAGATCACAAAAACTCACCTGTGAGCCTTTGGCTCAGGTGAGCTAATAAGTAACCAATTACAGACATTGAATGGTACACAGTATGTAGACAACAGGTATTTCAATGAATACAAAATGTAAGCAACACAAAAACACCATATGTTTAATTATTCATCACCATCACATTTATCTGACACTAAATAATATAATACAAAAAGTAATAAAAGTAAATATATCTTACCATCTTCAACCACTGTACCTTTTTCATGCCCCTCCCTGAAATGTGACATATCGATTATGAATATATTTATCCTACAAAATCCCTTGTTAACCTTTCGGACACAAATTTAATATCCTTTTTATGTGTAAGTGAGCCTGGACCAATTCTGCTTGATTGGAAATCTATGTTTCACTTTTGTAATGCTAAATACACATATATTTGATAATCATATAATTTTTATTTATTTAATCATTGAGTTTTAGGTTATCAACAAGGACAGAGGGTCAGATAAGAAAAACCCAATTTGATGGGTGATGAATATGCAATCCTTTATAATTTTAGGCTTCAAAATGAAATATCAAGCATATTCAATTTCCATCAGCTGTTTCTGTTCATAGTTTACAGGTTCTCGCTTCTATTTTTTGTTATTTAATAATGGGCAGAGAACCTGTTCCAATCATATTTGCATAGATGCTTAAATTAATGTCATACTATAACCAGGCAGATCTGGCTATTACATGCACCTCATTTGCATATTAACTGTAGCTGCATATGGCCCTGTCAAATGGAAACTGGCCGGGTTTGAGCATCACACGCAGGGTTTTCAATTGACGCATACCCTCGGGTTTTGAAGCGCGAGATTTCTAGTTGACCCGTTTTTGATGTGTGGAAATTATGGCCGATGTGTTTTTTTGAGGCACGGCAAGTTTGGATGAAGCATCAGTCACATAAAAGTCATCAAGTGTCTGTTATTGTGACAGCGAATCGAGGCAAAATGTAAAATCAAAAATTACAAACTACAAAAGCAGAACACTGTTGAATACTGATATTTCAATGTCATTAAATACAAAACAAGAGGCTCATGGGCCTTAACAGTCACCTGATTATCCTTGATGACATAAATCTATACAAATCTATGACCCACCTCATTGGAATGGGGACCATGAAATTCCCCTCAATAGGTATTAACTGTCATGTCAGCAACAGCAAATCACACCAAAAAACATTTACGTAAGTCTATTCACTCAAAAGAAATAACGTTTTTTGTCATTTTCTCTTATATAGATTTAGTAAAGTAGGCCCCGACCCCAGGGCCAAACCATGAGACCCAGGGGCATGAAATTCACAAATTTTATGAAAGACCCATAGGCATAAATAATCATGCTCACAATTTGTTTCTGAATGACTCCTGTAATAAGAAGAAGATTTTTAAAGTTTACCTTTTATTTTTTTAAGGCTCCATCCCCAGTGCCAAACCGTGAGACCAAGGGACATGCAATTCACAATTTCTATAAAAGACCAATATGCGTACATAATCATGGTCACCATTTGTTTTCCAGTGCTTCTGATAGTAAGAAAAAGATTTTTAAAGTTTACCTTGAATTTGATTGTTTTGGCCCCACTCCTAAGGCCCCAGGGGGGTGGGGACCATGCAATTCACAATTTTGATTCACCCTTAAGTATCAAAGCTGCATACTACATTTCACTATACAGAAACACACAATTCACAATTTTTATAAAGGACCTAAATGCGTTCATAATCATGGTCACTATTTATTTCCCAATGCTTTCAATAGTAAGAAGAAGATTTTCAAAGTTTACCTTGAATTTGACTGTTTTGGCCCTGCCCCCAATGCCCCAAGGAGGTGAGGACCATGCAATTTACAAATCTGATTCACCCTTAAGTACCAAAGCTGCATATAGCATTTCATTACGATTAAGCTTACGGTTTTTGAGAAGTAAATAATGTCAATTGTTTACGGATGGACAACGGACGACAGACAAAAGGCAAATGCAAAAGGTCCCTCGAGACAAAGTCTCATGTGACCTAATGAAACACTGGTCATTTTAATTGAACTCCAGTGATATTTCATTGCATATAAACAGAAACAAGGGCTGCATTCAGTTTGATTAAATGTTAGCATACGTCTGATAATACAAGTCAAAAGAACAACATAAACGTTTGCTAATAGAGTATACACCTATGGGAGCCATTTGCTTGTGTTTAATCATATGACTTAAGGAGAAATTGAAGGATAGCACTGATGTAGTCTGATTTCAAGTGTACTTTTTGTTTTGTTTAGTCACCGTTTACGAAACTCAGAAACACATTTAACATGTTTAACCAAGCTGAATGCAGTCCTGAAACACTCTGCCATGTTTTTTTCAGCTGTGCTACAGCACCACAAATTTTCTGTAACCCATTATGGCAATATTTAAAAAAAATTGGAAACTCCATTTCTTGTTGACATTACTTTTTACACACCCATTCTGATTTTAATGAAAGTAAATACTATATTTAAATTTTGTATTTTTACTCATTCATTCTGAAATTAAGAAGCTAAAATATAATATGGAGCCCTGCAAGGACTGCTTGTGACAAACAATTTACACCATAAACCATAATTAAAACTTTGTCAAAAGCAACACTGACTGAGCAAGTGACTGCATTTGATTTCATGAAGATACATGTATTATCTACACATATGATAAAAGGAAGTGCATCGGATAAACTCTTCCTTGATAACAAGTCAGCAACTATTTTTATTCATTTGATTGATTACAAGGCTACAAGATACATTTGACCTCTATGTGACCTTGACCTAAGGCATAAGAAAGTGGATGTTGAACATGACACAATCTTTCCATATGTTGCTTCTGTAAAAGTGTGCAAAATATTTTTGAAAATTTTCCATTGTTTACAAAGTTATTCTTAACAAAAGAGTGCTCTGTTTGACCTTTAATATATAAAATTGCCAAACCTTGTAGAAATGATCCTGCGGAAGTGATTATGTATTACCATCTTCCAGTCCTGAGGAAATCCCAACCAAAATGCCTCTGCAGTCGAATGTGAAAATCCTGAAATAAAACGTTTTATACTTTTAAAGCATTGGTAATGACATCACATTATTATATAACAAAAGCAACTGACCTTGACATTTGGACTATCAAGAAGGCAGGAATTATACAGCTACTATTTATAGAAACCAGCTTGCCCAGGGCTTTTTTCCTGCATTAAATTGGGAATTGGGGATTGGGAAGAGGGCCAAGCCTTCAAGATAGAGAAATAAACAACATGATTGAGGGGAAATTGGGATTTTTTTTTAATCTTCAGCAAACTGAAAAAATAAACCATAACACTGTTAAGATCATGTTCTAACCATTAATCGTCAGATATTACAATAATATTTCATATCCAGTGATTTTATCCCCTCATTTTTCCATTTTGGGAATTTATTTCATTGGCCTCAATTGTGAAAAAATATTTTTAATTGGAAAGTAGCTAAATATCGACCTCTGCTTAATAAGATAAAAATGCACTGTTGCCCTAAAACAATGACCGATGGGAACCTAGTATTTGCTGAGGTCGACAACGACAATGCGGACGAAAACCTTGGAAATGACAAAAGACCTTACAAAACATATGTGACAGCAGTCGTTTTTTCATGCTCAATAATTTACATATTGTAATACAAATCTAACGGCTTTATAAGTAATCCTGGTTTAATATTCAGCCAATTCATATTGACCACACTGATTCTCAATTATCATCCACAAAATACAAATTAAAAATTACAACAAAGTAAATGTATTCTACAACATATTTTGTTGACATTTAACATGTATGTATTGTATTAAGCATTCTTACAAATGTTTTAGGGTGTCAACCCACCATTGATTTTTGTTCTTTATTCTATAGTAAATAATAAAAGTTTGAAGGCTTGTCATTCATAGAGAATCCCAAATGAAAGAAATGAAACCTACATTTTACTGTGTGTCAATCTCTGCACTATCAAAATATGATGAGAAAAGTAGGGGTCATGTGTCATATAAGAGATTTTTTTTCTGCTCAGTGTGTACACTGGTGACAAAGTGAAAGTAGACTTCCAAAATCATGTATTCATACCCCAATTTCCAGGCATCAATTTTTTTTTCTAAATTCACAATTCAAATATGACAATGTTATCAAAATGTTCAAAATACATCAATAATGCCATTCAAATAAAAAAATGAGCATTAAAATAAGGAAAATGCATTTCTAAAGAAGAAGAAATGAGGATTATTTATAACCGCCATTATGCGACTACCCCACAGAAGCACATCCTTTTTGCAATGGTGGTACTATGCCTTTATACTAATATTTCAAGCCTATAGAAAAGTCAGTTCAGAGTGAATCCCTCTACAGTCCATTTCCTTACTAAAACTTGAATTGCTTTCGAAAGACCACTGGGCCACTCTTAAAAAAAAATTGTTTGCCACTGCCAAACCATACCATTTACGAGTGGGTAGGCATGTGAGAAAAATTTTCTCTTTTTTTGTAATCAATCAAATAATATTCTTAAGTGATGAATGAGAAAAATATTATTTTGAATGAGTACCATAAAAAAATCTGACCGGCAAGATTGTTGAAGGTTGGTGTGAAGTAGCAAACAAACAATATTCTATTTCATGCTTTATGGCGAATGTAGGATAGAAACCACAACCTCAGGAATGAGATTGATTGATTGATTGAATATTTAGCGTCATTTTTATGCCATCGAGGGCTAACAGACGATCAGTTAACCTAACCACTGTTTCCTGGGATTAACCAGTACTCGAGCACACCCCGTCTCCGTAAGTAACTGATAACTTTCCCACTTGAATCAGTGGTGAGAGACGAATGATAATTAGACACAATGTCGTATATCAATCATCACGGAGACTGTTGCCGGGCGGGGGATTCAAACTCACAACCCCTGGATTGATAGTCAGACGCGTAACCGACTGAGCTAATCAGGCCCAGCTCAGGAATGAGAGGTCAACACCTTAATATCCACTACACCGCGGCCACATAAGCATTCTAACAATCTCCTTCTACTATTACAGCATACCTGCAGACATTGCATCAAGCAATTCCATGTTTCCCTCCAATCTGTACACAGATCCACTCTCTGTTGCTATCACCTTCTCATTGAGGCGCCGGGTTATCACACCACTATGCCAAAAGTTTTCATCTGATAGACTGAAATGTACAAACAAGGAATGTTAAATGTACACATGTATCACAATACATGCAGGTTAAGGTCATATATAAAATTCATAATATCAGTAGTTTGGTGGAGGTGGTATGCTATTTTCATTATAAAAATAGCCAATTCATTTTTTATTTTGTCATCTACTGTCTACAGTATATTTTCAATGAAAACTAGTTACAACTTAATATTGTTTCTCACCGAAAAACTATGTCTACCCCTCATACAAATTGTGAGAGTTCTATTACAAGTTATTGCTATAAAGGTTAAAAAACTGGTTAATGTAAACTATTAGGATTGGTGATGTAGCTGCAAGACAAATTGCGATGGTTGCAAAAAGCAAAGTGGATGTTCACATCAAGGTTTCACATAGATCATTCGCAGCAAATTTTGTCAAAGAAGGTCGTTCATTGTGGAAAAGATGCTCTCACAAGATATTTCATTCAGAAAATACAATGGGTGATAACTCAGTCAAAAATCACCACAACAAAATGTAAATTGATAAACCTCACACTGATCCATCCTCACCAGTTTCGGCTAAATCTGACCACAGATGTTGGAGGAGTTCTCAGAACAAGATTTTTAATTCAGAAATGCAATCATCGAATTTGAATGCAAACGGCATATGCACAACTAGACCTCTCCTCTCACTGATACTTCTCAGCAAGTTTGAGTTAAATTCAACCACAGAGGATGAGTTTTCCTGAAAGATTTTGTTTAGCTGATGGATGGAAAGCACCAGAGGTCCAAATGGGCCTAAGTTGCTCAGCTGATTTCATCTGTCAATTTTTTCCAAGTTTTTAACAGATTAAGCCTTAAAGTCTATTGCTTTATATCCAATATGACAAATTTTGGTTCATCAGTTCTCAAATAAATGTTTTCAAAATTCACAATAGTATCACTTTTATTTAATCCCCTTTAAAGGACCCATTCTCAACTGTTATGACTAAACAATACTCCAGATATCATGATGATTAATAATGCCCAAAATAAACTACCGGTAGATAAAGATTATTTTTTGTTTTTCCATACTAATCCTACAACTGTATATGTAAAAAAGGTTCCCTTACTGCATCCCAATGCACCCTAGCCCCTTTATTTGAACAAACTTGAAACTACTACCCATAGGGATCATTTATACCAAATATAAACAAATCTGGCTTGTTTGTTCTTGAGAAGACTTTTGTATCAAACTTTTCTTATAAGTTACATTGAAAAGTCCCCAGCGCAGGGCCAATTTTGACTCTAAGGTCATGGATTGAACCAACCTATAAGAAACTGAATAGGTCATACTACATTCAAAACATCAAAGCTCCAGACTGGCACTTTCCAGTCTAAAATTTTGAAGAAAAACACTGATAAGCCCCTGGGGTGGGGCCAAGTTTGACTACTGTCATGATTTGAACAAATTTGAGAGAAAAATGATTGACATATCTGTCAAGGAGTTTCAATGAAGAAGCTGTTTGAAGCAAAAGTTAATGACATATAGTGATTACAAAAGCTCATATATATCCATTCCTATCCCTTGCCTCTACCCCAACCAAACACAGACAAACCTTTTTTTCCCTTCCACACAAATATCCGTTGTACCCGGCACTGGCTTTATTATCCACATGTACAGTGAACATGGTTCCTGGCTCTCCAACATATCTTCATTATCCTGGGAATCGTCTGCAAGATAACAATTTAACATCATATCCAAAAATAGTTTAAACTGTAAACAAATTAAAAGTATTGCAATATACATTAAAACTTTCAAGTTGTAGTATATATATACGTTTTGAACACAAGTAAATTCATTCTTAACTACTTTTAGTTGTGCACAAAGAAATTAAACCATTGTGTAATATATATGAGTAAAGAATATATCTTTAACCCTCAGGTTGGATTTCCATAGCTACAATTCAACGTTGTAATGTCAAGATAGATTCACTTTAAAATAGCTCAGCCTGGAACCATTAAGGATTCCTTATTGTGATTAATCCTTAGATAACATTCCTAGAAGTAACTTTGGTCTCATGAAAGCCTTTTGTTTATAACGGTAAACCTACCATTTTCTTCTATCATGTTAGCAGAATTCTGGTAATTTCCATTCTTCTGCCCAAACTTGTCGCCAAATGCCTCCTGAAATGTTTCTTCATACTCGTCAGCTTCCTCAGCTTCGTCCTCATTTAATCCTATATCACCATGTGACTGATTTGTAGAAGTACTCTGCGTTGTGATCTCAAATTCTTCTACAACATCATCTGGACGTTGATTTGATCGCTCAACATATTGTTTAAACTTGTCCAGATATCCCCCATTGTTTGCTCTGTAAGTCTCATTAGAATTGAGTCTGTTAGAAATTTGGTGAACTTTCAGTGGATGAGAATTTAAATTTCTCCATTGTATTTTGTTACCTACTATTTGTTCATTGTTGTTATTCTCAGTCAATGATTCATTTTCTTTAACAGAACTGCCACTTTCATTCAAACTGTCGTTTTTTAAGCTTTTAAAAACCTCTGCAATTGATTGGTTAGCACCTTGTTGGCCTCTCAGTAGAGTCTGTGGTGATCGGAACGGCATTAATGGGGAAACATTAGTGAAGTTAGATTTTGGTATAGCAGATAGAGAGGTATTTCGTACAGTGAGTGGACATGGAGATATGAAACTTCTGTTGCTGTACTGGACATTTGATGGTTCCAGGTGTAGTAACTAAAAGAAAAGAAATAAATGTCACAAATGCTAAAAGTTAAATTTAAAATATTTACCAGTTTCAATACAGAAATGTCAATTCCCATTTCTTTGATGAGTAACGAGTTGAAACATAACCTCGGTAAATGTATTTCTATGACAAACAAGTTTGAAGGTACGATGTAGTATAAGTAAGCAAATTTTACAATTGCCCGACCCTTGGTCTAATTATTCTGAATGCACAGTTTGCCAAACATCAGTTTCTTATGGGAATGTAATTCAACCAACTACATCCACCCATTCATCTGAAATGATCATGCACATGTAGATGAAGGGGTATTTTCTGAAGCCAATGATCAGAACAGAATCTTGCAACCTGTCCTAAATAGTTTTATTGCAATTATCGAGTGAACTGGTGTTTCTGGCTACAGAATCAATGATCTGTTTCAATGAATATAATTTCTTTATACAGTAACTGAACAGGGAGAATCCACAACACACACAACCCCTAAATACAGGGCCAGAACATTGTTTCAAAAGTTTGTTAGGTGATTTTTCGTCTCGATTTCGGGTACATGTACATATTTTATAGTTCCCATCTAATGTCTGGGTATTAGAAGAATCTATTTCACTGACATATAGATCAGTGAGATGTACACAATTCCAGATTACCTCACAAGTTTCATTTTAAATGAACATGTTTCTGGACATGAAGCTCAGCTGTTTTGAGGTTATCTGGAATTTTATAGGTCACACTGATCTATATATTAGTGAAATTGATACCCAGACGGTCGGTGGGAACTATAAAATCTGCACATGTACCCAAAATCAAAATATCACTTAACCAACTTTTGAAACAATGTTCTGCCACTGTAGCAGGATGACATAGGTTCCCACCTTTGTAACTCCAGAATCTTAATCAAAATGATAAGTGGGTTTTCCTAGAAATAAATTCTTGAAATAATTACAATAAATTTAACTTCTTTTTGGTTTATAAATGTTGTTATATAATATGCCTAAATCAGTGTATGGTAATCACATACTTTTGGTACAGGACTTTCTTGCACCAATCTCTCAAAGTCATTATTAAGTGCTTGTTGATCCAGAAACCTTTGGTTGATATTCAAAAAGTCCATCTGAAAAGTAGTAAATACACACCATTTATATATACAGAGCTGAAAATGACATTGCTTTAGAAAAGATTTGAAAGATCACATACATATGTATGAAGCATCCCGAAAACAAAGTTGCCCTTCTCCCAAAGTGTAGGGAGGACCTTGGCCTGTTTCATTTACTCATTTACTCTCTTCCTGCCCTAACTCTTTGGTATGGCACTGTAAAATAAGAGGTCTGAATTGCTCTATTGGAAACAAATCGACAGCAGAATCCCCCACCATTATAAATTTATCTGGCTTCAACAAATCTTTCAGGGGACCATCATGCACTTCTACATGTACAATATCTAAGGTCCAGGCTTTAAACTTTCAGCGAAAATGTTTTAAAAATGTACTTATTATCCCTATGGCAGGAGCATTTGTGGTCTAATCAAGTTGATTCAAGAGTTTATTCGAGATCGTGTGTTATATAAGTGCTGTGTTTCAGTTTGAATGCAAATGGGGGTACTATCTCGTCTGCACAAAACTTTCAACATTTTTCCTTTAGAACTCTCTATATAACATTGACTCCGGTAGTGACTCCAAATAGACCCCAGGAACCTGACTTTAACAAAAATTTCAGGGGCCCTCCACGGAATGCTATATGTAAAGTATCTAAGATCTATGCCTTGAACTTTCAACTTTCAGAGAAATTTTTTATTTTTAAAGTTTCTTTTAAAATGTGTTTAAATCTCTGTGGCAAGGGCATTTTTTATCAAATCTGGCTGACAGATTCAAAAAAAAAATTTCATGGTCTTGTGATTATAGAACTGCTGAGAATGCTTGGATAAGATTCAACCCAGATATAATATATATACAAATATATGACACAATCATAAACAAAATAGAAAGAGTACAAAAGGCAGCAGCTAGATACAAATTCAATAATTATGAGTTTACCATCAGTGTCACCCAAACAATTAATTCTAAAAATTTAAACACTCTAACAAATAAGAACAAACACATCACTTATTTTATTGTATAAATAACTAAATTGCTGTAGATCACCATCGTCTAATTCTTATATTAACAAGAATTTTGTTGTTGTATGGTGTTTACCGTCGCTTTCAACAATTTTTCAGTCATATCGCGACGGTGTCTACTTGAGACAGTATTCTAAGCTCTGTCACACTGGAGTATCATGCCGCACACACATGGTATGATACCCCACCCAGTCACATTATACTGACACCGGGCCGACCAAACCTAGAACTCTCCTCTAAATGCTGAGCGTCAAGCGAGGAAGCTTCTAGTACCATTTTTAAAGTCTTTGGTATGACCCGGCCGGGGATCGAACCCACGACCTTCCGCATGCGAGGCGGGTGACTACCACACCGCGGTCTTATAAACAAGAAATATCACTGGTAAGTGTTGCATGCCCCGCAATGGTTGTTGAAAAATAACAATATAATTATGTTATAATAGGTAGCGATGTATCCATGAATATAAAAAGTAATGGACTGATGTTTCAGACGAGACATACAATTTCATGTTTTTTTACATTAAATTGTGACCTTAACCTTTGTGTAACCTTGACATCTGATGTAATGGTTTGGGTATTTCAACAGTTAAATGCTGCTGAAACATCATCATGACATGCTGATCACTAGTGTCAAACTATTTTAAAATCCCTAAATGTAAGACAAAATTACAGATCAATTGTTGATAAATTGAGCCAAGTGTTTTTGAAATCCATTCATGTATGATAAAGTTAAACTTATAAGGGATTATATTGGCATACTACCATCAATTCCCTGTCCTAAATACACATGCCCAGCATGAAGATAGACTTATAACTTAGAGATATACGCGTCTAAAGTGCCTATTGCATAACCTCTTTATTACAAACATCGGGTTTCTGAAGCCACCTTTTTGTTTTTGTTTACATTCACCATTTTCAACGAACCGCTTTAGGGTTTCCGATTAATCATCGGACAACATCGTGAAGACTCGTTCCCCATCTCGTTTTCGAGGCTTTGTTCGGGAAGTTTATGGAGTTCAATGTAAACATTGCGCAATACTTTATTGCGGGACGTATTAAAGTTTTGGCCAATATTCAATTACTGATAATTTGAAAACTTTCAAGTAAATAAAGGTTATACGTCAATACATAAACATCATTTTGTGCATGCTGCATACAGGTAAGGTCTGGATTAACAGCGTGTTTGTGTTACTTGCCAATATAATCCCTTTAGAGGACGGACTTGAAATCTCAAACAGATTCAAAGTGTTGTCATACATACTAAAAGTGTGACCTTGACCTTTGAGGTATGGGTCTAAGTTTTACTTATGACACGTTGTCATGTTATCTTGATAAATTCAGCCAAGTTAAAGGCAAAGTCACAGACTAGACACACAATATCAAACAAATTGAAAGTGTGACCTTGATCTTTGAGGAAAGGTTCTGGGTCTTACAAGTGACACTTAATTATGTTATGTTGATCAACTGAGCCAAGTGTTTTTAAAATTTATCCATAGATGACAGACTGGACAAGAAATGTCAAAATGACTGAAAGTGTTGTCAAAGTTAAATTGTGACCTTGACCTCTGAAGTGGAAGTTTGGGTATTAAGTGCAACACGTCGTCATGTTATGTTGATCATTTATAACAAGTATTTATAAAAATCCATCTATGCATGACAAAGTTGCAGGCCGGACATGAAAACTCACAGACTCAAAGTGTGACCTTGACCTTTGAGGTAACGGTGTGGGTCTCACTCGCGACATGCCGTCATGTTATGATGATCAATTGTAGCAAGTATCATTAAAATCCATCTATGTATGACAAAGTTATAGGCCAGACACAAAATCTCACAGACTCAAAGTGTTGTTAAACAAACTCAAATTGTGACCTTGACCTTTGAGGTATGGGTGTGGGTCTTACTCGCGATATGTTGATCATTTGTAGCAAGTATCATTAAAATCCATCTATGCATGACAAATTTACAGGCCGGACACGAAATCTCACACAGACTTAAAGTGTATTCAAACAAACTCAAATTGTGACCTTGATCTTTGAAGTACAGGTGTGGGTCTTAATCCAGACACGTTGTCATGTTATGTTGATCATTTGTAGAAAGTATTTATAAAATCCATCTATGCATGACAAAGTTACCAGCCGGACACGAAATCTCACACAAACTTGAAGTGCTGTCAACAAACTCAAATAGTGACCTTGACCTTTGAGGTACGGGTGTGGGTCTTACTCTTGACACGTCATCATATTATGTTGATCATTTGTAGCAAGTATCATTAAATTCCATCTATGCATGACAAAGATACAGGCCGGACACGAAATCTCACACAGACTCAAAGTGTATTGAAACAAACTCAAATAGTGACTTTGACCTTTGAGGTACGGATGTGGGTCTTACTCGCGACACGTCATCATGTTATGTTGATCATTTGTAGCAAGTATCATTAAATTCCATCTATGCATGACAAAGTTACAGGCCAGACACGAAATCTAACACAAGACTCAAAGTGTATTGAAACAAACTCAAATTGTGACCTTGATCTTTGAGGTACGGGTGTGGGTTTTACTCGCAACACGTTGTCATGTTATGTTGATCATTTGTAGCAAGTATTTATAAAATCCATATATGCATGACAAAGTTACAGGCCGGACACGAAATCTCAATCAAACTCAAAGTGTTGTCAAACAAACTCAAATAGTGACCTTGATCTTTTAGGTACGGGTGTGGGTCTTATACGCGACACATTGTCATGTTATGTTGATCATTTGTAGCAAGTATCATTAAACTACATCTATGCATGACAAAGTTACAGGCCAGATACGAAATCTCACACAGACTCAAAGTGTATTCAAACAAATTCAAACTGTGACCTTGATCTTTGAGGTACGGTTGTGGGTCTTACTTGCGACCTGTCGTCATGTTATGTTAATCATTTGTAGCAAGTATCAACAAAATCCATCTATGCATGACAAAGATATAGGCCGGACACAAAATACAGGACGAAAGGATGGACGGATGGCAAACAGACGGACGGACAGACGGAAGGACGGACGGATGCTGCGATTACTATATGCCACCCCAAAAATTTTTGGGGGGGCATAAAAATAAACTTTCATATTTTCTTTTCTCATAGTACCCAATCGCACTAGTCTAGTATATGAAGTTGCACTTACTAAGAAAAGTATGTCAATCCACAGGCCCTATCTTACTATAGTTTTTGGATAGCTATATATGATAGTATATGATGGAAAGGTAGGAAACTTCAATTATACAATGTATCAAATCACTGATTCCATGATCCATGACCAATTTCAAAGAAATAAAGTTACAGCATAAGTAGAAAATAATATTAATATATCAGGGTTTCCCCCAGGAATTTTTAAAGACATATTGTAAAAAATGTGTGAGAGTAGGTTTTTTTAAGTTTAACACTTATGAATGGTGCATTTTTATGATGTGTTTCTGTTTAGAACATTGCTGCAAAAAAGTAAATACAAAGAAATTTCAAGTGTTTTTTAACTGATGACTAGCAAGGAATTAAAGAGAGAAAGAAACGCACCGATTGAGATTTTGTGAACGCTCGCGTATTCACACAAAATCTTGCAATATCTCGTTTTCAATTATCTAAACTTCCATTCATCTCAGGAACACAAATCAAAATTCTTGCATTCCAGAATGAAATTCTCATCGAAACAATACCATGCCGAGAAGTTTGTGTTTAAAATTGCTGAAATACTTTTGATTACAAAATTTCTATACTGCAGCTAAAATAACGACAAATTATGATAAATTTTCAAACTTTAATATCGATCTTTAATTCAAGATCATTTTGCGTGATCGAAACATGTTTAAACTTCTAAGACAACGTACAAGAAATCAGTTGCCTGTGAATTATGAATGCTTAATTTGCCAAATAATTAATCCTTCATGCGCTAGTTCATCAATATTTAGTCTGGAGATGCAAGTTTCCTATCCTTCTATAATAGTCTTTAATGACTAGTTATATTTAAAAGATTTTGAGACCGTCACCACATCCAGGGTTCACATCCCGGTATTTCCAACAAATGAAAATGTTTTAATTTATGTTAAAAAAAACAAAAAAACGTTTAATGCCATATAAATAAATTGCTAGAATATCATCCCCGCCCGCCACCTAATTTTCATGCTGCCGCGACCCTCTTTTATTCAATAAAAAAAACATTTTAAAAATAAAATATTTGGATGATAATCTAGCAATTAATTTATAATGGCCTTAAGTGGGGATTTAATTCTAGCTTTGTTGAAATAAAATGCTGAGAAAACCAGGGGTATCTGACTATCCATAAGCGATAAATGTGCATTTCAAACATATGTTTCTATTCTATATTAGAATATTATTGCCATAAAAATATAGTAAATGAGTGTTTTTTAATGGACAACTTGTTATATTTCAAAATTAGTACAATTGAGAAGTTTGCATTTTTAATCTTTGATTCTGTAATTTCCATTAGGTGTCAGTGTATTTTCATATAAATGTAACTTAAAACATCCCTAAATAATAAACGGGACCGCAGTAGTCTATGCACCTAATTTTTTTTATACAATCCGACTTTTGAAGGCGCCACCTTTTAGACCGAGTTTTTCAAATTTGTCAACATCCGATGTCTCAGCAGCATTTGGTTGTTTTTACATATAACTTCTTCAATTAATGTACAAAATAAACCGTTTTAAAAGGAGATTTTATTTTAGCTTTGTTGAAATAAGATGCTGAGAAAACCTTTTACCATTTCATTATTTTGCTTACTTGCATAAAGCCCTAATAATGCGATCTATTTCTAGTTGTCTTGATCTGATAAATGGTCGTGACACTTTATTTAATGTTTTGTTCCGATAGATAACATATATACTACACAGACTTTGTGTAATTGGGATGTTAATAAATCAATTGAAAGATCATGCGCAAACCAATTTATGCCGACACCTTTGACAATAATCGATTTCAAATCTTGTGAAAAACAATCTCGGGTCAAGAAATTAAACAGGACACTGCATTTTATATTAAAGCAGAGTAATCTTCAAAAGCTTCGTTCTGATTGGCTTACCTGTACATGCACAGCCCCAGTTCATACTTGCGAGTGATCAACAAGTCTGTGAAATAGATCAATTGATCACGTGTCACTTGTTTACATACTGATGGGCTTGTGTAATGGGATTATTTAACGGTAGTTGCACCAGGTGGTAAGGTATGTCGGGCAATTAAGGGATGTTGCTAATCAACCAAATCTTTCGAACGGATGTCGCATGCGACATGCGTTATAACTCTGGGGGAAACCCTGCATTTACATCATGGTAATAACAACAGATATGTCATGTTTTACTTATAGAATTAACATTTTACATTCCTAAACATTTGCTCCGCTTAGTTACTTCTGGTTGCACGGTGCAAATATCGTTTATGATTTGATTGGTTATTAGGTGCAGATAACAGGAAATGTTAAAACGTTAAATGATAGTTGAACATTACAAAACAATAACTAGTTAACTGTTTTCACCAAGAGTATATAATTTGACATGTTTTCATGTTTATTATCATACATGTGGACCTTTTTGGAAAGCAATGAGGGAGATTGGCTTTTGAAATGAGGGAGATTGCCAGGATGCAAATGAGGGACATTTTTTCTGCCCAATAAAATTAGAAATTTTTGCTATTTAGGTATAAATTAAAATAATTTCTTGATAATTCAAGTATATCAAACCATAAAAGAAAGTGTTTTGTCATAATAGATAGAGAAAATAATTGAATAACAAAAGTAATACAGTATGTTATTTCTGTTAAATTTTCATTTCTTCCAAAACATACAATTATTTAAAACCTTCTTTTTTTTTTTTTTACACCTAACATTTTCAGTTCTAATAAATCTGAGTTTGTGATTTAATCAATCACAACAACTATTCTAATACTACACTTTTTTATCTATATGAATATTTAAAATGAATGAAAGTGGTGAAAGTTGCACTTATTTTATTTTGTTTGTAAAAATCTAAATATGAAAGTGTGATTTTGAAACATTCAGTGCATAATTATGTAGGTATTTGCTGTAGAGAATATATCCACGTTGGTCCCGGTGGTTTTCTTTCCAATAAAAATGGATTAAAAAGCCACACATGCGCAACTCCATACCTTGTAAAACAAAATGGTGAAAGATTTGCAATGAATAGATTCCTTAGAGATTCAACAAGAATTTCCTCATGTTATAACTTAGTTATTGCTGAGAAACTTTCAATGTCTAGTTTGCAAAGGATTGAATGATATTCATAATACAGAAATATTACTGTAAAGATTTCAGAAACAACTTTGCATCAATTTTTTTCAGATTGTTTACTTTCTGTCTTGTGCTAAAATGTATACAATCATGTAGATCTATATTGATCTTTCTTTATCGTTGCTTTAAAATATATGAAAACTGAAAAGGCTACAAGATATATTTCAGATAGCCAATAAAGTCTGTGTGGTTTGTAACACCTCGTGTGTAATCACGCTCAAGATTTTCTGATATCATCTGCAATCTGATTGACTTATAACTGATATGGGTGGAGTTAATATATCTTGGTCACGTTTACGATAATGACTGACATTCGCAGTGTCAAATTAGTTTGATTTTAGTACAAATTACAGGGGAGTGAAAATATAATACACAGGATATTGTGTTTGCAGGAGATTTTGACTCCCGTTCAGGACTCACAGGTTTTCTCTTTGATTCAGGGAGACTCCCACACAATGCGGGAGAGTTCACATGTATGTATTATAAAAATTAAATGTTTTTTATGTATATTCTTCACCGCATTTCAAACCTTCAAAAGGTAAGGTTTAAATTTTGGCTAATCATGCAATATTCCTTCTGTGTCAGTACTGGATGTGTACAGCCTTCATAAATATAGAAATTTGGATTTCGCGGAAAAATGCATATTTCTTGCTAACTATTGTTTTCAAAGAGATCAACATTAGTCAGTAGGTTTATTATAGTTTTGTACACGGATTTAATTTAGGTTTTCTCCCTCCACACCTTTATGTTCTTCAAATCTGATATGTTCTTTTTGAAGTGCACTTCCTTTCCATTATTGGGCCTGTGCATCAATCACAATGGACAGGAAGTTGACAGAAACTTCAAAAGTTTGTTTACCCATATAAACTTGGTTGGTATAGAATATTATCACCTGTTTGCGATCTTGAAATATTAACATAACTCATGTCCACTATATAGACTACTACAAGAAACATATACAATTTGATATATCAAGTATAACGCAATAAAATCTTACAGTTTCTTCTGTTCTCTTGGATTCATGTTGACATTTTGATTCACCCGCCAAGTGCTAATCGATTTTCGGCATTTAAAATGTCGTAAATTGTAAGCAGAACAAACGTTCTTTTTTAATTTATAATATGACGCAGACAAAATTTTATTTATTGAAAACGCTTATTAAAGATAATTGAACAGTGTACGTAAATAGTTTTCGTTTATTTTACGACATCTCCGACATAGGCTAGACTCCACAATATCATTATTTTTCTTAAATTATAAATACTTGGTCAATTTCGTATTTTGAGTCTCTTTGTATGTAAAGTGTTCTCTGAACTGACACTTTATTAATAACAGTGTGCTATTGTCACACAGGGGTTGAAAAATTAACCACACGGATGACCATGAAAATATCAATGAAATATGGACACCTGTTTTAAAGGATTCGTGAACATGTCTATTTAATTCTGATCGTGAAACAGGCGATTGCATCATACTCAACGTCTTCCTGGGTACTAAGCGTATTCGGAAAAAGTGTCTTGCTCAAGGACACCACACATGACCACATGACCGTGTTTATGTGTGTGTGTGGGGGGGGGGGGGGTGTCGAACCCACGACCCTTCGATGCTCTTCAACTGGACTGCGGATCAGTTATGATACAGCCTTACTTGAAACCACACGATCCATGTACAACCCCAATCTTAAAACATGATATTCTTAAAGGTGCCGCTAAAATAAACCAATGTTAAGTTCATTCAAGGAGTCTATATAAGTCCTTGGTCCATTTAAGCATTTTGCAAGCTGGTGCCAGCTTTCACATGTCAAGACTATCTTACCCCAATAAAATCTAAAAGGCGTATTAAGGCCAAACATTACTAAGACTCTATTGAGTCAAATAGTATTGAAAGACAAGAAACAAATAACTCTAGACGTTTCGAAACTGTGCAGTTTAGTACGTACTGAACTCTTTAAAAACTCATTCTTCCCAAAGACAATTATTGACTGGAACCACTTGGACGACAGCCATCAACAGAGAGCTTCAGAACAGCTCTTTGTCAAAACCTATAACACTCTCTCACCGACGTGTACATGCTGCCATAGACCCTACGTCGTACAGATTCAGATTCAGATATATATACACTCAATAAACTTCAAGACTGGTCATTCAAATGGGACATGAGCTTCAATCCTTCCAAGCGCCCAAAGTCAAAAACAAACATTTCCAACTACTTACATGCTTCATGGACACATACTAGAGACAGTAAGCAGTGCTCGGTATCTAAGTGTAGATCTGACAGGCAGCCTCTTATGTCAACAGCGTAGCAACAAATGCAGGTTGAACATTGGGCTTCCTGAAAAGGAACATCAGGACCAACATACCTAAGGTAAGAGCATGCGCTTACAAAACGATTGTACGCCCTCAGCTGGAGTATGCTAGCGCTGTAGTGACCCCACACACCAAACACAATGTAGACAATTTTGGAAATGGTCCAACGTCGTGCGGCGCGGTGGTCTTTAAATGATTACTCTAGATACCCCAGTGTGACTGAAATGACCACTATGCTAGGCTGGAGGTCCCTTGAACAACGTCGTTCAGATGCAAGCTTGTGTTTGTTTTACAAAGTAATACACAACCTAGTAGCCATTCCAATGCCAGACTATATAAAAAAAAAATCTCAAAATACTGTCATTCAGTTACCTATAAACAAATTCATACTGGAACTGACTACTATAAATATTCCTTTTTCCCTTGGCCATGGTTCAGTGGAATGCTCTACCAAAAGATGTTGCATTGATGCGAGACTTCGATAAGTTTAAATTCGCAGTTGGCACCATCTCCCACAACAAACTGTTAGCCTTGAAATGTTGTTTTTAACCTGATTTTACCTACTTAACACGCAATTTTGAAATTCCTCACATATTCTTTACAACTAGTCCTACTTTTTAACTTTTTCTACTAACAGACACAGACGCGAACTGCTCAAAATTACCCGAGAGGTTGTGCAGCAGAATTGAGTGATTGAGAGACAGATATTCAATTATTCTATTTTCAAATATCGCCTGATCCTGCAATGCAACTATAAAATGGACGATAGCATATACAAGACAAGTCAGTGATAATTCATATACTTGCATGAAGAAAATAAAAATAAAAACGAGCTCATATATGCGTTGCATGTAGTCGGACTCTACTGAATCAGTGGCTCTCAGTCCTCAATAGTCATCTCGATCACCAGTCATGCCTTATTATGCAACGAGGTACAAAATGGCGACGGAATTGGCATGCAAATTGATGGTCCATGATACAAGTCAATGATGTTTTACATAATTACGAAAGTTTGAAAACTGAGGTCATATTAGTAACATATATGGTCCCTAGCAACTGAATGGGCTTGTCCGTATAACCATCAACCATCTCAATCGTCAATCAAACATATTTGTACAAGGAACGTCGAGTTCGTCAAGCATATATCTATACGTCTCGATTTCAAGTAAACGGCATGTGCCTTGCACCGAGTTGAAAGGCACCGACTATTATACCAGACAACGTACTAAACATTTAACAAAAATGAAGATTAAATTAAAAAAAATACAACTTGTTACGTAACAATAAAACTGGACACGACAAATTGCATTTGCACTAGAATGCCGCTACAATGTGATGCAAAGTTTAGATGTCATAATAAAACGTCTTTTTATAAAGCATAGTTTAGATCTCTACCATTTATTTTTTCTAAAATTTTGAAACTTTGATTTTGATGATTAATTAAAAAAAAATAACGAAAAAAGAGAACAACAGTCATAGTAAATACATTCTGTAATGAGATGATGATATTTTTTTACCCCAAAAAGGGCCATGAAGAAATGCATCCCTGTGGTGTAGTCTAGATGCATAAAAATAAATATGTTTTTTTTTATTATTTTATTTTCTTATGATTAAAGTTTTTTACAGTGCTGAAGATATATATTTATAGGCCATTGTATGTCATTGTCTATATCTATTCTAATAATAGTGTTAAACATCATTTGTCATCCAATGGAATCGCTTCAATTTTTCACAATTTTGTCATCCTTATTTGTTAAAACAGTCTACAAAACAATGTCTCTGCATAAACTGTTAGTCCAGTGACGTTTAACACTAAGCTAGTTTCCATTAAGTAAAAATTTAACAGTTAGGAAACCCGGTCGCGCCCTTTGGGTTTCTTAATTGTTTATTTTTTACTTAATGAACACTTTTACTAGTGGTTTATGCTGTTGTTAAGTCACTGCTGCTATTACTAAAACTGTTTTTGTTTCAGTCACCTTCTTTTATCCACATGCAACCAAGGAATTATATAGAGATACAAGTCCTTGATGCAACCTCTATATAATTCCTTGATGCAACAAGACGCTATCTGTTCAAAATGGTTTTCTATTATTTTAAATACAATTCATAACTTCTGAAAATTTCTTAAGACAACTGAATTGATTGTTGTTAAATCTTAATTCATCATATGTGTTAATTAATATACTCGTGAAAGTATAGCACAGAAGGGAAGTTATGACATCAGACTTGTAAAAAGGAGAGCTTCGTGTAAGGCCGCTTCGCACTCAAATTGATGAAAGTCTGTTGTTCGGTATCAGAGAGGCCGATTGTTCAAAGCTTAAAGTTCAGTTAACGAAGGAAAGAAACAGGGCGACGTCAACACCAAGCCTATTTTAATTTGGTGTCGGCATGCCACACAACTTGTTAGGCGATCTGACCTTTGCACCGGAAATGCCTCGTTCTGGCAATGAAAATAACCAGCAGCTGTGTAATGTCATTCTCGTCGCTAATCCGATCAATTTAGCATTAAAACTGCAACAAATAAAGATCTTAGGGTATTTTCTGTAAAATATGGAGGAATCAGACAGCGGACAACAACCAAAAAGATGTCCATGTGGATTTTGGGGGTAAGGAAAGTTAGAAAACATTAATAAATGAGATGCCTATCTGTGAAATTTCTGGGTCGTGACCAGGAATGGGCACATCCAGGGTTGATTGATTGCCCTTTATTGGTCATATCTGTTTGCAGATACGATTTCTCTTTTAATTAAGCACACGTCTGTATTACACTTATTTTGTCTTTTAAATTTATTTTCTTAATATTGATAGTTTGTTGTACGAGATGTTATCATTTACATTGTATCAAATGACAATTAAAGGGGCTCACTTGGGGGAAACATGATTTTTCTATGCAGTTTATCTGACATCCACTATTCAGCTTTGTTATAAATTTACCAAAATATGCTTAAACAATTATTCTCAATGGCAAAGCTGTACCCATTTTGTCCATATTTGATATATGATGTTGTTTTTATTTTTGTTCCATTTTCATTATGGTTAATCCCAATGCATGTCCCTGCATGTGCCTCAACATTGTTGGGCATGTCAAATTCTGCGTGCTCATCACCACAATACATGGCTGAATAAGTAATCTGATTCAAAAGGTGTTTCATTTATCCAATTTAAATATATTTAAGTAAAAATAATGTTTTACCCCGAATTAATGAAAACGGTACTTGTGTAACAATTTAAAACTGGTCTGAAATAATTAATAATGATGCACAATTAATAATCAGGTATTGGAAAGACTTAATAGTTTGTACACCTGAATCTGGGTAATTCAGTGAAAAAGGAGATTGGCAGCAAGGTTATTATTAGGTTTGTACAGATAGACTTGCTACGTATATAAAACAACACTTATGTGAAGTATTTGTTTATATCATGTAATATTTGCAGATATATGGCAATCTTACCCTAAATGACTTGCCTAGCACATTTAATATTTCTCTGATATCAAGTTTCCTGAAATAGTGTGACATATCCTTCACAAAATATTGTACATTCAAACTCTATCTTTATTTTTCTTTCTTCCATATTCTGATTATTATGGGAAGCCTTGTTTCTGAAGGTGGTTCATTGGTTAACATAGAAGTCCAGTAAGATGTTTTACATGCACTGGGTATAGTTAATATAACTCTACTTGTACAAAGGACCGACTGCTTTAAAACCTCTCATAAAGATTGCAGCTCTCATCCTACCATGCCTGAATACTACAGTTGCTGGTGTTGTTACAGTTATATAACTCTCAGGGTTCCTCCCAGGATTTTTTGAAGGTATGTTGCTAAAAGTGGGAGGGGTGGGTACGGAAGGGGTATCCCCTTCTGTGTTGATTTTTTTAAGTTTGACACTCATGAATGGTGCATTTTAAAGTATATGTTACTATTTAGAATATTGCTGCAATAAAATGAATACAAAGAAATTTAAACTTTTTTCAATGGATGGCTGTTACAAGTCACTATTTGTAATTCAGAGGCCTGGGTTTAATACATTCAAAAACACATATCTGTGGAACAATTCTTCTTTAATAAAGAACTTTACTATTCAGAGGATGCTTGAGAAGTGATTCAAAACTACAAATACATGCAAACATCCCAGAGAATCATAGAATAACATAGTCTCCCCATTCTTATCATTTAATACTTAATAATAACAAATCTAATTGGCAGTTGGCAGTGATTAAAGGTGTATAAGCAAACACGTCGGAAACAGAGGAAATTAAGGTACAGGTCAAGCTTGGGTCTCACACTCTGGTTAATGTCAGCTGGCACTCTTAAAGTACAGTATTTTAACAATGACTAGCAAGGAATTATATAGAAAAGGAAAGGCAACTGATTGAGATTTTGTGAATGCTCTTGTATTTACACAAAATCTCGCAATATCTCGTTTTCAATTATTTAAACTTCAATTCAAAATTCAAATTCAAAAATTCAAAAATCTTGTATTGCAGAGAGATATTTTCATCAAAACAATACCATTCCCAGAAATTTGTGTTTAAAATTGCTGAAACGCTTTTGATTACAAAATATCTATACTGCAGCTAAAATAACGACAAGTTAGTTATGATACATTTTTCTTAAAGCTTTAATATCTAGCCAAATAATTAATCCTTTGTGTGCTATTTCATCAACATTTAATCTGGAGATGCAGGTTTCCTATCCAATACAAGTTTCCTATCCTATTCTATACAAGTCCTTGATGACTAGTCATACTTGAAAGTTACAATTTATATGTTTTAACGTTTTATTCAATATAGAAGCAAATTATATTTTTCATATAGTATTTGTGTATTTCCAAATGAATACCAATTTTATAAAAGTAAACACAAATAGATTATTCTTTTAAAATTATTTTTTCCCTATCCCCTAAATATCCTGCATAAACGGGACCACAGTAACCAAACTTTGACTGTCACCACATCCGAGTATTTCCAATGAGCTAAAACGCTTTGATCTATGTTAAAAATCTGATTTTATTTGTTGAAAAAAGATGCTGAGAAACCGGGGGTATCCAACTATCCATTAATGTGCATTTCAAATATATGTTTCTATCCTATATTAGAATATTATTGCCATAAAAATATAGCAAAGGAGTGTTTATAAATGGACAACTTATCATATTTCAAAGTTGATACAATTGAGAGTTTGCATTTTTAATGTTTGATTCTGTAATTTTCATTAAGTGTCAGTGTTTTCCAAATAAATATAAATTTTATAAAAGGAAACATTGATATTTAAGTCTTAAACATCCCTGATAAATGGGACCACTATAACCAATACACCGATTTTTTAGGATCCAACTTTTGAAGGCGCCGCCCTTTTAGATCGGGTTTCTCAAATTTGTTTACATCCGGTAGGCAACATGTTACATACGGTTGTTATTTCATATTTTTCTTCAATTTATGTACAAAATAAACCATTTTAAGTGGAGATTTTATCCTAGCTTTGTTGAAATAAGATGCTGAGAAAACCCTTTACGATTTCTTTGTTTTGCTTACTTGCATAAAGGCCTTACAATACACTGCGATCTATTTCTAGTTGTCTTGATCTGAGAAATGGTTGTGACACACTTTGTAAAGTGTTTTGTTCCGATTGATTGCATACATACTACATAGACTTCACGTGATTGGGAGGCTTATGAATCAGTTGAAAGATAATACCTTCACCTTGGTCAGTAGTCAATTTTTAATCTTGTGAAAAACTGATCAAGAAATTTCACTGGATATGGCATTCTATATTGAGGTGGAAGTAACCTTCAAATGACTCGTTCTGATTGGCTTACCTGTACACACCTCCAGTTCACACTTGCGAGTGATTGACAAGTCTGTGAAATAGATCAATTGATTACTGATGGGCTTGTGTAATGGGATTATGTTACGGTAGTCGCAACAGGTGGGAAGGCATGTCGGGCCAGTTATGAGATGCGCATATCAACCAAATCTTTTGAAGGGATGTTGCATGCAACATGCTTTATGAGTCTGGGGGAAACCCTGACTCTGTGTAAGTTATTAACTTAAGGCACTATAGGAATGCATTTAAAAAAATATGGACAAACCCCTTCCAGGACTCTAACTAGGTACCTGTAGGTCTTGGCGCAAGCATGCTTACCATTAGACCACTGTGTAGACAATTCATTTTTGCCCCGGTGATAGATGAATGTCTGTGTAATGCAGTGATTTAGTATTTTTGTCTGCCACAATAGTTTTTTAATCTCGATCTTAGTTACACGCAGTGGAAATTTCTCTGCTCATGGTGACTTATAAATTTAACGAATTTATTAACTATAGAAGTTCAGACTTCATATAATTTTTATAAGTGAATGTTATAATTTATCATTTATTTGTCATTATTATCAAAATCTGCAAACTTCAGTTGAATAAATGTCATTTAATAATTTTCTGCAATGACATTTATTCAAACTGTGAACTCTTGAAATTTATTGTTGAAATCAACAGTACTTAGTGCTCAGTCTATTATAAAATTGTATGTCACAATTATGTTTTCTATTGATCATAGCTGAGACTATAATAAGTATTGATCGTCAGATGCTCTACCGACTGAGCTTACCAGGCCCACAAGTAACTGATAACTTTTTTCACTTGAATCAGCTGTGAGAGACAAATGACAAGCAGATGCAGTGTCGTATACTAATCATCATGGAGACTGGCCAGTTGGTTTGGTAGTCAGACATGCTACTGACTGAGCTAACCAATTCTGTAAAAAGAAATATATAAAAGATGAAGATAAGAAAGATTAGAGTTAGATTTTGGTTATTTACCAATTTTGAGAAGTGTATTCATATAACACTGATTTTGGTGCAAATTTTTGGTTTGGTCAAGAAAATCATCAGATTCTTTAACTTTATCCCTATTTAACTATTGTCAAAATGATAAAAATAATATATTTAAATCATTTTTCACAAATGGAAAAAATAGAGATGGTTATTTCCATAAACCAACAAGTAAAAAATAAATGGCCTCGATTTGTCACATGTTCATGCTACTGTACATAAGAATCAGATTAAAGAAGCATCCCCTGTAAGTCTGATATTTTTAGGATAAAATGTTTAATACTTAAATTCTATCATAAAAATAAAGCTATTTCATGAAATTTTTGTTAGGAAACATGTGTTCTTTAATTCTGCTTCTGTAATGTATGTTTTACAGTCAGAATGTGAAGTGTTGTTGTTGTTGATTAAAGGGCATCCTGCTCTAAATGCTACAACAACTATCTTAAATCCGATAATTACTGAGCAACAATAACAAATCTTCGGATTTCCGGTAATCATTGAAGTGCATTGTGAAACTATCCGGAATTGGTGTCACTAATATCAATCACGAATTGTTTATAGACAACCTTTTAAAACACTTATTTCTAGAAAGTAAGACATGTTGTGTGGTTAATCACACTGATTTCTTCAAGTTACACGGGTTTCTTTCAGACTAGGTACAGTTGGATCATTTCATGGACATAAAATGTATAGGCGAGACCTTTTTAAAAATTGGCTTCATTATAGTCCATGTCCAAAAGTTTTTCATAATTATAGTATGAATTATAAAATTTGAAAAACAATCCATATTTTTGTGTGGATGATTTAATGATTAGTTAACAAATTTACTAAAATAGAACCTAGAAATGATTATGGAGATATAAAACTAAAGTAAACAATAAAAAAGGGTGACAACTATTGCATTTTATTTTCTTCGTTTGTTTTTCAGATCCCCACAGACATCAGGGCTTTGTTCAAAGTGTTACAAAGGTTTGTAGATCATGTATTGTTTAATTGTTAGTTAAAGCAGTAAAGTTAAAGCAGTAAAAAATAAAATAATAAGCTATTCTTCAATAGAAAGAGCATAAGCAATCCATAATGATTGAATCGGATATTGTATTCCTCTGAATAAAGCCCTTGGGGGGCGGTGCATTTTTAAAAGTTCAGATGTTTATTTTGGTGTCAGAAATAAAAAAAAAATACATGTTACAGTACCTTAAAGTTTGACAGTTTGATAACTATTTTTTGATTACTCGGGCTCAAATTGGTGGGTGTTGGGTGAGCCTTTATTGGAAAAAATACAGTAGTTTGGATGGGTTTTAACGAAACATATAACATTATAAAAAAATAAAATTTAATTTTTACTGCTAGAGACAATGCTTTTGGTGCATGTTACTGAATTGTGAATGTAGCATTAGCACAAGTCATTGGAAACATTGTCTTTCTGTAAGTAAGTAACTTACTTTCACACCTGTGACCTCACCAGTGAGGACTGATTTTTTTAGACGTACATGAAGTCAATCTATCACAGAAAATTCTTTCAGTTGAAACGTGGATGGCAATATGAGTAGAAAATTAGGCTCCTGAAAGTCAATTAACAGCACTGATTTTCCGCTCCTTTTGGTGCATTTTTTGTGCTTTTTGTTTTTTCTCCTTCTCAATTCTATTCTTTACCTTTAGACAAGATGTACTCATTTCATTTTATTACTTCTCGTACACAATGTACGAATGTGATAGTCAGGAACTTTCACATGAAACTTTCGATTGGTCCTCAATCAATATAGCCAGTCTTCAGGAATCACAAAAAAAACATGCACTGAAGTCTGTATTGAAAAGGTTTATTTAGTGACTTTCAATTAAATGCTCTCTCTCTCTCTCTCTCTCTCTCTCTCTCTCTCTCTCTCTCTCTCTCTCTCTCTCTCTCTCTCTCTCTCTCTCTCTCTCTCTCTCTCTCTCTCTCTCTCTCTCTCTCTCTCTCTCTCTCTCTCTCTCTCTCTCTCTCTCTCTCTCTCTCTCTCTCTCTCTCTCTCTCTCTCTCTCTCTCTCTCTCTCTCTCTCTCTCAATATACTCTCTCTCTCAATATACTCTCTCTCTCTCTCTCTCTCTCTCTATATTCTCAAGACAGTCTGTATGTTAAATTGGGTAGAAGATTGTGAAACAGTTTACAAAATAATGCTGCTTGTTGTTGGAACCTATTGCTGATAGTCTTAGAAAATCAGAGATTGTACCAAAGTGTTGATAGCTGTAATTTAACAATATATACCTGGGGCCAATTGCAGTAATTAACTTTCGTAAGTTTTTCTTAGTGTAAAATTTGATGTGACCAAAAGATGTTGTGTAAATTTCATTTAGTAGTTTGCTTATATCATTTAGCAAACTGTAGTACCAGTAAGCCTTGTGGATAGTTAACTCTTTTTTAAAATTTGCCAAAATGCTGCGTAAATGAACGATTCCAGGGTGTCACAATTTGTTCATATGAAAATATAGGCCTTATGAAGGTAAATGAAATGGGCCCCAGGTATTCAACATTAGTGTTAATGGTAAATATTGCACTTTTATACATTTCAAAGCAGTTGGAAAGATGTCATACTTTATCACAGGTTTTTACAGTAAGACTTATCAGAGTTTAAAAAGGTCTTCTCGTTTAGCGTGAAAAAAATAGTGTGAATTTCCGCAGTAACACTAGTTACTGTCTAGAAAGTTTCAAAAGATAGTTTAGGTTGAAATGAATTAATTGCTTGATTATCATCCCTGCCTACACCCTTATTTTCATGCCACACTGACCTTTTTTTATTTTCATAAAGAAAAATAAAATAAAAAAAGATAAAAAAAATAACAAAACCAAAAGTCGAATAAAATTCTCTCCCTCCCCTCCTCCCAATTTATAACAAAATTTGGATGAGAATCCAGCAATTAATTTATAATGGCCTTAGTTTTTAGTAAAGTTAATACCAATAAAAAAATTCAAACAAACACACTTATTATTTGAATCTGATTATATCAACTCTGCCTTTATGCTAAATATTGAATATACATTAGTTGTAAATAGGCAAGCATTGTTTTGATTAGTAATTATGTCACTGTGCATTCAGACAAGTATTATTAGATGTATTTATAGAGTTGTTGACGACTTCAGTTAAGGATGTGAACAAAATTTTATAAACAACAGCTCTTCCCCTTCTTATCACAAAATCCGTTTTACAAAGGCGGAAAAAAAGTTTTATAACTAAAAGTTTATTTGTAATTAAAGGTTGCATTATAATAATCAGTAGTTAACATTTTATCCTATTGTAGAAAAAAAACATGACTTTTAGTACGCCACCTGAGATTTGTCTCAAGTGACCTTTTGTGATCGCGTTTTGTCTGTCGCCGGCCGTCGTGCATCTGTTAACAATTCACATTTTTGATTTCTCAAAAACTGTAAATTCAATCTTCAATCTTAATGAAATGTTGTATACAGCTTTGGTACCTAAGGGTGAATCAAAATTGTGAATTGTATGGTTCCCATCTCCCTTCAAGGTAAACTTTGAAAATCTTATTCTCACTATAGGAAGCACTGGTAAACAAATGTTGAGCATGATTATGGACATATATGGGTCCTTTATAAAAAATGTGAATTGCATGTCCCTGGATCTCAAAGTTTGGGCCTAAAAAATATGAGTGCGTCCGTAAACAATCCATAGTTTCATCTTCTCAAAAAAAGTATGAATTTCATGTCCCTGGGTGGGGCCTACTTAACAAAATCTATATAAGAGAAAATGACAAAACCTGTCATTTCTGATGACTGAATAGACTCATTTGAATGGTTTTTGAGTGATTGTTATTGCTGACATGACGGTTAATGCTTATGTTTTATTGAGTGTTCCCAATCCCCCTCTGTAACCATGGACCTTGGCCAAAACTATCAAATTTAGGTAAAACTTCTTATCACAGGAAGCACTGGAAAACAAATGGTAAGCATAAGTAATAAGGCCTATGAGTCTTTCATAAAAAATTCATACCCCTAGGTCTCGTGATTTGACACTTGGGGTGGGTACTACTTTTTTAAATCTATATAAGAGAAAATGGTGTGATTTATTGATGCTGATACATGTTTGACATTTAATATCCATGTTAGGATTTTTGCCACTTCCGGAAGGACAAAAGTTGGAAAAATATATTCATATAGCTTT
This sequence comes from Panopea generosa, assembly GCA_029582155.1. Classification (NCBI taxonomy): domain Eukaryota; kingdom Metazoa; phylum Mollusca; class Bivalvia; order Adapedonta; family Hiatellidae; genus Panopea; species Panopea generosa. Next base: position 49,438,282 of record CM055897.1, read on the forward strand.
ATGTCATCAAGGATAATCAGGTGATCGTTAATGCCCATGTGCCTCTTGTTGTGATACCTAGATGTAATTAATACATTTTAGACTGGGCGGTTGTAATAGTAGTAATATAATTGAGAGAGTGTTGGCCGCTCACACCATGCCTCTCCTAAAACAACACTCAGTACTGGTTCTACCCAGGAAGCGATGTCGAGAGCAGTTCATAATTTATAAGCTCTGAGCTTTCATCACATCGAGCTCAAATAGGAACATTAAAATAATACATTTTGGAACATTTGCATTTTTGACATACATGTAGACCCTTCATTGAAACTAAATAGAATTACTGACATGCTACAATAAAAACAGTGTTGCCAAGATGTAATGATAGGTAATGGTAAATATGCTTCCTGTATCTAATTGTCGGTAACTGTAATAGTCACTTGTTGGTAACTGTAATAGTCATGGGTGTGTATAAGGTAGGAATGCTGTCCCATTATTTATAAATACATGTATAAGGAGTGAACTGAGAACTCTTATTTGTTAAACATTTAAGAAATATATATATGTAAAATGTGTAACAAGTAGTCTTTACATAGATCACCAGTACATTAAAAATCACAGAATATGATACATTCAAAAACACAAAATATGATATGTTCAAACAAACAAAATATGATACATTTCAAAAAAAAAAAATGATACGCTCAAAAACACAAAATATGGTGCATTTAAAAATACAAAATATGATACATTTGAAAACATGAAAATTCTAGTCACCAGTTTTTTCATTTATACCTGATATATCAAAGCAACTATAAGCAATGCTGAAATTTCTCATTAATTAAATCAAATCAATGAGGCCCAAACTAAAATATTGTTTGTTTGTCCTTTATCTACCCATCATTTTCATCTTGGGCAGGTAGGTAAATAATTTTATTACATTTTACATTTTGTGTTGATGGACATAACATTACCTTTTCCTTTCACATCATCTTACCAGTAACTAAAGGCATTTATTTTATGAAGAAATGAACAACATAATATTTATAAATGACAAACATTTTCGTGAATTTTCATCACCTTCCATGAATTTTTATTTTGTTGGAACCTTGTTTTATGGGAGGGTCCTTGGTGGCGGAGTGGTCTAAGGCACCATCTCAAGATTACTTACCTCTCACCGCAAAGGTCGTAGGTTGGAGTCCCGCTCGCTCCAAAAAGAGAAAGTTTCCAGTTATTTGCAGAAGGACGGTGGTTCTACTCAGTCTGAGGTCTTCTTCCACCGATAAAACTGGATATGCCATATATAACCTGAAATGTGTTGAAAATGGCGTTAAACCCCATTAAAAAATTTGTTTATGGATATGACAAATTGTTTTGGGAGCACTAGCTACAAGAAAAAAATATTGTTGCCAATGGGAAATGAGCAAAAAAGTAAAATTCTTGTCATGGAATTCAAACTCGCAGGTATAACAGAAATGTTGGATATTACGCAACATTTTGACAACATACGATAAAAATAATTATTTTTTTGTGAATGCAATAAAATTATAGGAGTAGGGGCAATATTATCGGGTAAGATAAAATAAAAGATAATCAAACAATATTTAATATTAGGCCTGACCTGATTTGTGGACAGTGTCTCTCATTCAGTCAATTCTTATTAACTCTTTACTCCATATGCAATTTAACTGGACTCTTCCAAACTCAAAAGCCACATATAATCAATTTCCATGAGTAGATACATTTTACCTATTTATTAAGATAGAGCGGAAAACAGTGCAGAACCTGTTCTGATTGTTTGTTACGAACAAGCCTTCTATATTAGAGGTGTTCAATGGTGTCCATAAGAAGTAAAGGGTTTACACTCCTTAAAAAGTATAATTGAACGGTTATAAATAACTATGAAAGTATGTGTTTTATAGACCCTCAGCAAGGGGTATAATTAGATATTGGCATATATATACATAGAGATAATTATTCGTGAATAACCAAGACATAAATGTACAGACTAGACTACAGCGTGTGCCCTTAGCTACAATGCAAACCATAGATACAACATCAATAAATTTGGTGTCGACCATGTCTTATATACTATGGAATTACATGCAACACATCTTGACAGGGTGGACAAATTTACATACAGCTATATATCGTTCCAATTATCTGGGTCATGTTTCCCTGCTTTATTGGAAAATCGGAAAATGACCGTGCAAAATATGTAATTGCCCCGCGCATCAAATTTGATATCAAAACTATTCAAAGCAATCAAATATGATACTGTTAATTACAGGGATATTAAGCTTCTAGTTTTATTCTTTAGTATTCAGTTTTGTAATTCTAACTGATAAATCAATGAGAGATGACTGCTGTCTGTCTACTATGTATTGAATTTTTGTGCTTGAAACAGCATGTGCATTTTTTTTTAGTAAATAGGTATCATTTTAAGAAATGAATACTGCACAAAGCTTCATATCAAGAGATTTGCAGACAGTCACTTATTTTTGTTCTATCAAACAGTGAGCAAAACACTTCAAATATGTGGTAGTCAAAGCATACAATTTCCACTAAAATGGTTATACAAATGTGTATTTTTCTTTTTTTACACATGTGCTTTAAATTCAGAACGTCTAGTACGCCTGTCACATTTAAAGAATATCTATAATTCTGAAACACATACAAAACACTAGATTTTTAACTCCTCTTGTTCATTTTTTGGGGGTGTTTGCGCAATTTGGTCAGAAACACATTATATCGAGGTTTGGAACCTATGTCATGTGCACTGCTAAACACGGTACCAGAACATTGTTTCAAAAGCCAGTGAAAGATATTTTTCGTGTCAATTTCTGGTATATTTGTAGATTTTATACATGTAGTTCCTACTGACCGTCTGTGTATAAGAGGAATATACGTATATGGGTGTTGTCTTGAAAGTGTAAGTGAGGCAACCAATGTTATACTATGTTTGTTTGTTTATTTCCTTCTTTCTATCAACCACTGGTTGTTTGTTTTATTATAAAATATATTTCATCTGTCTTTCAAATATTTTGTTTTATATGATTTTATTGTCAAAACTACATTATATGGAAGACTTCTGTTGCAACTAACATAGCAACTATGATTATGCATTTGATGGGTCATCAGTGTGTTGGTTTATGATATCAAAAAGGCATACAATAAAAGAAGAAACAAAGCTGTATACAATTTTGTCCTCACCAGCTAAAAATTATCCATAGATCATCATCTATTTGAATTAAAAAATATTTTTATTATTAAAACAAAATTTCTATCTGTCTTTTGAACTGTATTCATGAGCTCATTCGTAATTTTGTATATCAGATTCTGACAAGAAATTAAAGAAAGACAATAGGCAAAACTGCGAACAGCAAGCTTTCCCTCAGTACATTTAGGCCTTTGATTTACTGTAATGAATTTTATACAATTTTAGTAGTATTCTGTTGAGTAAAACAAATTTAACAGCTAAAACTAATTTTAGTAGGGAAAATCATTGCAAGTTTAGTGTTGCCAAAACATTTAACATTTGGATATTTTGCAATAATGGCCAATAGCATAACGTGGCGTGATAAAAACTTTCATCAATAAGCATTCCTTAATATTCGTATTCAACACCTTTTAAATCAATTTTTAACCCAAAAAAATCTAAATAATGTGTATTAAATTTTTCTCCATCAAAACATTGAAATTTGCCCACAAAATTGATTTTCTTGCAATATTTGAAAAATAATTAAAATGGGATGAATTTTCTATTCGAACTTAAGCAAAATGACAGATTCTTGTATTGTATCAATGTTTTCTGAGTGTTAAGTATTCTATTCACAGCCACAGTTCAAGAAAAGACCCAAGATGGACTTGATCCTAAGGCAGAACTTATGAGAAGTACAGGTTTAGTAGCATTTCTTATTCACATGAAACCTTGTTATTGACAAGAAAAAGTACCACATAGCCATTAAGCCATAATAAATAAATTGTTTGATTATCATCCCTATCGACCCTTTTTTTTTTCCTTGAAAAAATATTACAAAAAAAAAAAAATTCGTTATTCAGTAGAAGTATAGCAGATTTTAACAAACTACGGGAGTTTAGATGGGGTTGTGCCATTTTGTTTTAAGAGTAGAAATGCCATTGCAGTATACACTATTTACAGTTTACATACAGCTTGTTGCTCATTTCGACGATCCATTTGAAACTATGCTTGATCAACTTTTCCCCCTTCAAGCTCCTGTGCTATTTTAATATTACCTGTAAATTTCTATATTTAAAGTAGAAAGGAGATTGCATGATCCACTTACATGATTGGGGGAGGGGGAGGGTGCAGTGGGTCCGACCTAACTGTAATACTAGTATATAAATAACAAGGTACATATTACATTGATAGTGGTTCAAACATAATTATACTTGAACCTCCTTCTGGAATTTACGCGCTCCTCACCACACCGAAAATCCTGTATTATTGCGGATGGCATCACATGTCCAATATTTATGATCTTAGTTTAAACTTATTTATCTTACTGAGATAGTGAAACAAATTATTCCATCTTAACATACAAATCACACTCAAAGTCTTTCAGAGTAGAACCAGTACTAAGCATATGCAAAAAGCATGTCTTGTTCAAGGACACCACACACAACTGAGGGGGACTATCAAACCCTCCGATCCTGGATTCGATGCTCTACCACTAGACAAAGCGCTCCACACATTTGTGATCTTGATGAATGATATATATGATAAATTATCATCTTATTTTTTCACCATTCCAGAGCGACAAAGTGCCTACTCAAGTCATGAGCCATCGCTAGGTGCTTCCTCATCCGCATATCTGACTTCCAGTAGAACGCAGCACTCTGTCGCCACCATGGAAAAGGCGGAGGAACTTCTCAGACAAGCTGTCAAAAACTCTCAGCAAGTTAGTGCGGATCTAAATAATAAAACTAACGTCAACGCTACAAGTGATCTGGCATCTAATGCAAGTGGTAGCACTAGTTTGGCATCCAGTGCAAGTGTTGCCAGTATGTGTGAATCTAATACAAGTGGTGCCAAGAGTTCTGAAACTAATGCAAATGGTGCCAACTTTTGTGAAACTAATGCAGAGACTGGCAGTAGTCTAATTGGTTCTAATGATACCTCTGAAGACAGTAAAAGTTCAGTTTCTTCATCTACCTCACAGAGTTCAACAGCTTCAGTTACCGCCAATATAGAACAATGTGACATTAGTTGCGATAACAAACAAACTAGTGAAAATGAGCTGAAAAAAGACATTGAACCCGCTATTGACAATATAGATGCACTTTTAGCCAGTCCAGAAAAACGTGGTGTGAAAAGGTACGTTTGTTGTCATACACTTATTTTTGTCTACAGTTAAACTGTTAATGAGAATCACCATTCTATTGCTTTAGACAAGATTTTCATTTTAAGTACAGTCAAACCTGTGTTAAGCAGCCAGTCAAAGGATGAAGCAAGAGTGGCATTTTAAGACAAGTTGTTGCTTAATACAGGTTAATTTTTTCTGAATGCATAAAAATGGGAATAGCAAATGTGGCTGCTTTAGACACGTAGCTGCTAAACAGTGGTGACCGCTAACACAGGTTTGACTGTTGAAATTTCACTGGTGAGCTGTCCATCAGGTGAGAAAGGTAAGTATAATAAACCATTGATTTATATATAATGACAGATTCTACATATGACCAGTGTCAGACTACTAAAACATCTTGCTAATGCAAATGTTTACATAGCAATAGGTAAACAATAACCTTTATTGAGTTTTGGTTCATAAACATCCGAACATTCTGAAATGTATGCCCCACTATTAAAAGAAGGTTGAAAGGGCATTAATTGTTACCGTCTGTCCATCCATCCGTCCATCAGCCCTTTATATGTCTGTTAAAAGAAATGGTTTCCGACAATAATTTCTGAAGGGATCTGTGTATTTAATTTATATTTCGTGTGTACCTGTATAATTATAAAAATACAGTTCAAGTTGGATAGTTGTCAACATCAGTTAAATATTCCGATTATCAAGTTAATTTTTGGTAAGACATTGATTTCTGATCAGTCACATTTTTAGCCATACTCTGTAACATACATGTCAGATGACTTCATCTTGGATCGGAACTTATTACTTTAGATACATGTTGGTCTTAGGTTAGCTTTTTGGTTAAGTCACAATAAAGACTGAAAAATAGTTCAAGTTATAAAGTGAAATGGCCATAGTTGCGCATATTCCATAGAAGTGTATTCTCTGGTTTGATGAATTTTGAGTTGGAAGATTAGTGTGAGGTCTAATTGTGCATATTCCTTTTGTTTTTAGGTTGAGTGATTTTTGACGTTAATAATAGTATATTCATATTGAGTTCATCATATCTATGTTTGATGTATGTTTTCTAGAGACAGTGGTGTATTAAGTGACAACACTCCTGAATCTACACCAGAGAAGGTTGGGACCAAGAGTAAAAGGAGATGTGCTGTATGCAAATGTAAATTAGAGCTGGCACAGAGAACCATTGGAAGATGTAGATGTGGTAAGTTTTATCAGTTAGAGCTGGCACAGAGATTCATTGGAAGATGTAGATGTAGTTAGTTTTATCAATTAGAGCTGTCCAGAGAACCATTGGAAGATGTAGATGTGGTTAGTTTTGTCAATAAGGAGTTGGCACAGAGAACCATTGAAAGACTTAGATGTGGTTAGTTTTGTCAATTGAATTGGCATAAAGAACCTTTGAAAGATGTAGATGTGGTTAGTTTTGTCAACTGGAGCTGGTACAGAGAACCTTTGGGAGATGCAGATGTGGTTAATTTTGTCAGTTAAAGCTGGCACAGAGAACTATAGGAAAATGTAGCTGTGGTAAGTTTTGTCAATTAGAGCTGGCACAGAGAACCATTGGAAGATGTAGATGTAGTTAGTTTTGTCAATTAGAGCTGGCACAGAGAACCATTGTAAGATGTAGATGTGGTAAATTTTGTCAGTTCTAGCTGGCACAGAAAACCATTGGAAGATGTAGATGTGGTTAGGTTTGTCAATTAGAGCTGGCACAGAGAACCATTGGAAGATGTAGACATGGTTAATTTTATCATTTAGAGTTGGCACAGAGAACCATTGGAAGATGTAGACATAGTTAGTTTTGTCAGTTAGAGCTGGCACAGAGAACCATTGGAAGATGTAGACATAGTTAATTTTATTGTTTAGAGCTTGCACAGAGAACCATAGGAAGATGTAGACATAGTTAGTTTTATCGTTTAGAGCTGGCACAGAAAACCATAGGAAGATGTAGACATAGTTAGTTTTGTCAGTTAGAGCTGGCACAGAAAACCATTGGAAGATGTAGACATAGTTAATTTTATCGTTTAGAGCTGGCACAGAGAACCATAGGAAGATGTAAACATAGTTAGTTTTGTCAATTAGGGCTGGCACAGAGAACCATTGGAAGATGTAGACATAGTTAGTTTTATCGTTTAGAGCTGGCACAGAGAACCATTGGAAGATGTAGACATAGTCAGTTTTGTCAGTTAGAGCTGGCACAGAGAACCATTGGAAGATGTAGATGTAGTTAGTTTTGTCAATTAGAGCTGGCACAGAGAACCATTGGAAGATGTAGACATGGTTAATTTTATCATATAGAGCTGGCACAGAGACCCATTGGAAGATGTAGACATAGTTAGTTTTGTCGTTTACAGCTGGCACAGAGAACCATAGGAAGATGTAGACATAGTTAATTTTATCATATAGAGCTGGCACAGAGAACCATTGGAAGATGTAGACATAGTTAGTTTTATTGTTTAGGGCTGGCACAGAGAACCATTGGAAGATGTAGACATAAATAGTTTTATCGTTTAGAGCTGGCACAGAGAACCATAGGAAGATGTAGACATAGTTAGTTCTGTCAGTTAGAACTGGCACAGAAAACCATTGGAAGATGTAGACATAGTTAATTTTATCGTTTAGAGCTGGCACAGAGAACCATAGGAAGATGTAGACATAGTTAGTTTTATCGTTTAGAGCTGGCACAGAGAACCATAGGAAGATGTTGACATAGTTAGTTTTGTCAGTTAGAGCTGGCACAGAGAACCATAGGAAGATGTAGACATAGTTAGTTTTGTCAATAAGGGCTGGCACAGAGAACCATTGTGAGATGTTGATGTAGTTAGTTTAAATCAATTAGATCTGGCACAGAAAACCATTGGAAAATAGATGTAGTTAGTTTTATCAATTAGATCTAGCACAGAGAACAATTAGAAGATGTAGATTTGGTAAGTTGAATCAGTTAGGGCTGGCACAGAGAACCATTTGAAGATGCAGATGTGGTTAGTTTTGTCAATTATGGCTGGCACAGAGAACCATTGAAAATGTAGATGTAGTTAGTTTTATCAATTAGATCTGGCACAGAGAACCATCGGAAGATGCTTTGTAGTTGGTTTTGTCAATTAGAGCTGTTACAGAGAACCATTGGAAGATGTAGATTTGGTAAGTTTTGTCACTTAGAACTGGCACAGAGAACTGTTTGAAGATGTAAATGTAGTTACCGTAGTTTTATCAATTAGATCTTGCACAGAGAACCATTGAAAGATGCTTTGTAGTTAGTTTTGTCAATTAGAGCTGTTACAGAGAACCATTAGAAGATGTAGATTTGGTAAGTTGAATCAGTTAGGACTGGCACAGAAAAACATTTGAAGATGTAGATATGGTTAGTTTTGTCAATTAAGGCTGGCACAGAGAACCATTGGAAAATGTAGATATGGTTAGTTTTGTCAATTAGGGCTGGCAAAGAAAAGCATTTGAAGATGTAGATATGGTTAGTTTTGTCAATTAGGACTGGCACAGAGAACCATTGGAAAATGTAGATATGGTTAGTTTTGTCAATTAGGGCTGGCACAGAGAACCATTTGAAGATGTATATGTGGTTAGTTTTGTCAGTTAGAGCTGGCACAGAGAACCAGTGGAAGATGTAGATGAAGTTAGTTTTATCAATTAGAGCTGTCCGGAGAACCATTTGAAGATGAAGATGTGGTTAGTTTTGTCAATTAAATTGGCATAGAGAACCATTGGAAGATGTAGATGTGTTTAGTTTTGTCAATTAGAGTCGGCACAGAGAACCATCGGAAGATGTAGATGTAGTTAGTTTTGTAAATTAGAACTGGTACAGGAAACCAATGGAAAATGTGGATTTGGTTGAAATTGATGTCAATTCATCTTAAGTGTAGGATTGATAAAATTGATAATGACATGTTTAAATGGAAGAATTATTTTGCTTTTTTTTTCCAGATAATGTATACTGCTCCCTTCACCGTTTACCAGAGCTACATGACTGTGACTTCGACCATAAGGAAGATGGCCGCCGTGAGGCACGTGAGAAAATGGTGAAGCCAACCCGCCATCTTGGAACATCATTTAAAAGACTCGATTCAGATTCCTGATGATGATGATGAAGATGATGATGATGATGATGCTTGTGTGGAAGAAAAATGTTTAAACACAACCAAACTATGTTAAATGTACACCTCTCGTACAGTTTGCGGTAGTTTATGAATATAAGGTGTTGCAGACAGTACTTTGTAATAAATGTCCATTACATTATTTATGGAGATTAATATATTATGGAACAGTATATTTTATAACTGTCCATACAGTACAGCAATCATTTGTCCTCTGCTGCTGCTGCTGTTGTTTTTTTTAAAACGTCTGCTTGGTGCAACACATCAATAACTGGAATGCAATCATGTCACAGATGTAAACTTCGTTTTGAGGTGACAATTTATTGTGTCATCTCTATAACATAAATCTTGTGCTGGTATGTAAGGAAATGTTTGTTAGCCATCAATCAGTCTGCCTTGCAATCAGCGAAGGTGAAGGACACTGTGAAAGTTGTTTTTTTGTGTTTCTGTTTGAGATCTTGAAATCAAACAGAAATATGTTTCTTTATATCATCTGTAAAAGTTAAAGTTTCAATGTGGTTAATTTTTGTTTGCTTTCAAATCAAAGGGTTTAGATTACTGCGACTGAAATTATATTAAAAAGAGATGTGTTCCATTTTCATGTACATGTATATGTTTAGATTACTTTTCGTTAATATATCTACAAATATTTATAAAATAACATGAAATAGTTTTTACAGATACTTGAGATGGAATATGTTAGAAAAATGTTTATCGAGATGTTTAGGAAATTAATAAAACTTAATCCTTTTTGTAAAAAAATATAATATATGGTGCAATTTCATCATTTTTAATTTTTTTAATTTAATTCTATTTTTTTATCATGTTTGGGGTTAAGTAAATATAATTGATCCATAGTTGTACAATGGGTGATACTACTCAACAGTATTGTTTTTGGATGACCTTGACCTCTACAGTATACAATAAATTAACTTAATCTACAAAAGTGTTGATATTAACACAGTTTACATCCTGAATACTGGTTTGTCTAAACCAACCACTCTTTGTCCGTAGTTATGTAATTTAAAGTGGTACTTCCTGAGTCATGTACCATTATTTTGGATGAACCTACCTGACCTGTACACATAATTTCACATATTTCATTTATTATGTTTATTATTAATTGACAAATTATTTGAATACTAATCACAATATTTAATATCGTCCAATCACAATATTTAATGATGTGATTGGTATTGCATTTTTATTTGATGCAATCTGTATACGTTTGTAAGCTGGCCTTGCTTTGATAGCCAGACTTCTTAATGGTCCCATTTTGTGACAAAGAAATATAGGCAAGTCATTTGATTGCAAAGAATTTTCTTGTTAAAGATAGTTTAAGATATTAAAGACATGAAGCGTATGTGTAGATGTGAAAATCTCAGATGTTTACCCATACTTATATCCTGGAAAAATGTTGGCATTATGTATGGTCGATAATATCATTCAGAACTGGCATTGATAATTTTATTTTCTAAAAGAAGGGAAAAAAATAAATTTCTAAATAGAGTTATTTCCCTTCGTCAACAAAATGTTTACCAGTATTTATAGAAATGTTAAGATAAATCCCTGACTTGTGATATTGCAATTTAAATTGTATTCGTCTCTTGACAGAAAATATTTCATTAGGAAATTGTTTATTTGTTGAAATATATCGATATACACACAAATGTACATGTACCAGTAACCTGTGTCCGGTATTTGAATGAAAGTCTTATTTTTTGTCAGTGTTTTTGATACCTCTTTTTTTCTGATATTACATGTTTTTTGTGTCGATTATTTAATTCTTTAATTGTCATTTGTTCAATTAATTGGGTGTTTGAAAACACGATTTTTGTAGATTATTTACTATTTGAAGTTCAAGTTTAGCCAATCATTACAATTTTTAACTGTTTAGAAACAGAGAGCAATGCTCAGTGAAACGTGCCCTTTTATATAACCTTTGTGTTCTTTGTTATTTTTTATACATTTTGGCTTCAATTACTGTCAATTGACTCTTCACATTTTTTTGTCCCTCTGTCCTTCAGTCTTCTAGGTGACAAGGGTATATTGATGTCTGATGCAATTATTTAAAAAAGAGAACCTTTTAGCCCGCAGGACAAAGTTCAAGGAGAGCTATTGACCCCGGCGGCGTCGTCTGTAAACACCAAGGTTAAACTTTTGCGTTTAAGTTATAGATATCTATGCAACCACTCATTGGATGTGAATGAAACTTCGCGTGTGTGTTCACCATCATCAATGGAACACACAGAGACAAAAACATAACTCTGGATGCCATTTTGGCACAGTTATGGCCCTTTTTGGACTTAATTTTTCAGGTTAAAGTTTTTTATTAGGTAAGATATCTATGCATTCACTGATTGGATATGAATGAAAACTTTGCGTTTGTGTTCATCATTGATGGAACACACAGAGACAAGATTCATAACTTGGGGTTGCATTTTGGCAGAGTTATGGCCCTTTTGGACTTAATTTTTCGTCTGTAGTCACCCAGGTTACACTTTTGCATCTAGTTGTGTTTAAGTTTTAGTGTTTGCCTCTAATCTCAATCTTTGCTTGGGTGGTGAGTTTTATCCCATCAGCGAGTTTTGTTATCTTCTGACAACTCTTGCTTTAAGTTCATTGTTTAAATGTCACACCAATGGTCTTTATTTATGACTGCTACCAGTATTTGCACTCTGGTAATTTTTGTCTTTGATTAAATAGTTGCAAGATGTTTCTATCTTGGCCAACGAACAACATAAAATTAACTTCCTTTCACTGATTTCACAAATACATCTACCGAGCCTATGTTGGCTCCAATCAAAACAATAAAACTTTGTGTAGGAATTGGCTAATGAAACATTTTTTAAGTATAGCATGTCGTTAGTGTGACTGTTGCTCTCCAAACTTCTTCTGTTGTCAACGAGCCAGGCCCGATTAGCTCAGTCGGTTATGCGTCTGACTATCAAGTCAGGGGTCATGAGTTTGAATCCCCGTCCGGCAACAGTCTCCGTGATGATTGATATACGACATTGTGTCTTCTTATCATTAATCTCTTACCACTGATTCAAGTGGGGGAAATTATCAGTTACTTGCAAAGATGGGGTGTGCTTGAGTACTGGTTAATCTTTCAGGATCCTAGGAAACAGTGGTTAGATTGACTGTAAGCTCTCGATGGCATAAAAATGATGCTAAATATTCAATCAATCAATATTCAGTCTTTTAACATCCTGTCTGTGTATGTAGATTTTTCATTTATGCAAACCTGCAGGGTAGAAATCAATCAATAATATGTTTGGTTTGCTAGAAAAGGAATAAACCATCATTTTGTGGTTGAGATACAGATTTTCCAACTCACAGGATGGGGACCGAGTAGCTCAGTGGGCAGCACATCTAACTATTAATCTAGGGTTCGTTAGTTAGAATCCCTGCCTGGCCACAGTCTCCATGATGTTGATATACGACATTGTGTTTCATTATTATCCATCTCTCACCATTGATTGAAGTGGGAAAGTTGTCAGTTACTTGTGGAGATGGGTTTTGTTCAAGTACTGGTTAACTTTTCAGGATCCCAGAAAACAGTGGTTAAGTTAACTGATCGTCTGTTAGCCCTTGATGGTAAAAAAATGATGCTAAATATTTAATCAATCAATAAACCAACTCTTAGTATTACTTCTGATAAAAATGGGAGTTGCCCGTGTGTGGGGGCCATATAAAAACCAGTGAAACCTCAGATCTGAATATCCTTATCCCATCGTGATACCCACAAGGGATTCTTGCAATCTGTCACATGGCGAATCCAGTCATTGTCTTGTGGTATACTTTTTAACACTACTCACTTTATCCATGCTTTTTGAAGTTTTGTCCACATTAACATTTTATTTGTTATCACCTTGTTTAATATTTAGATTATTGATTTTGTCTATTTCATCTAAATGCGACTTGATTTACCATCTATTAATATGCACACCTGTAATGTTTTATCTTCAGTGAAGGTAATAACTGAAGTTCCTATCACATGAACCTACGTGTTTTCATTTTGGCATGTTTTCTGTTTGCAACCATGCCCAGGTACTGTGATAGAGGTGGTATACTTAGAAAATCTGACATGAGTGCTCATTTGTTATTGAATTTATTAAACGAAAATTAAGTTTTTGCCTACAAGTTTATATTTAAATGAGCACGATTGTCAGATTCTATTGAAACTTTAATCAGAAAAAATGGTAGAGTTATTCTTCATGTCGTCTCAATAAGGAATAAGATGTTATAAAAAATATCATGCATATATAAGTTTCCACCGGGCATTGTCTGATGTTATTGTCTTGCGATTTTTAGTTAATAATTGACATTGTTTGGATATTCAGATAACTCGGGAAGTAGATCAACATTTTATCTGTAAGCCAAGTTATATGCAAACATTTCAGGGGTTGCTTATTTTACAGGTGTTTACATTTCATAAACATTCAAAGAAATATTACTATGCCTTGCATATCAAGTTAGAATTTCTTATTAATGTGGTATTCACTGCTTTGACCCTTTTATTTAGTAGTTTAAATTAAACAAAGCTCTGTCTCGTGTCATGATTGGTAATGATTAGCCAGTGAAATCAAGTTTGTAAGTCACAACTGAGTATTGTATAAGTGACTGGTTTTGAAACATCCTTACTGATAAATGGTGCTTATTGATCATTTGAAGCAATTTTCAGTTATCACAGTGCATATTGCATTTGAGACGTAATTCCTGAATCAGTCAATCATGTGTCACATAGGCAAAAGCAAACAGCTCTACTGTTGTCAGTCATGTGCACCACACACAAATTTTCCCTTTGATATCGTCATTGTTTGATGTCACTTTAAATAGAGATTCTCTAACTTGTATAACTAGGCATATGTGTTTAAGTAGAGATTCTCTAACTTGTATTACTAGGCATACTTGTTTAAGTCGAGATTATCTAACTTGTATTACTAGGCATACTTGTGTAAGTCGAGATTATCAAACTTGTATTACTAGGCATACTTGTTTAAGGAGAGATTCTCTAACTTGTATTACTACGCATACTTGTGTAAGTAGAGATTCTCTTACTTGTATTACTAGGCATACTTGTTTAAGTAGAGATTCTCTAACTTGTATTACTAGGCATACTTGTGTAAGTAGAGATTCTCTAACTTGTATTACTAGGCATACTTGTTTAAGTAGAGATTATCAAACTTGTATTACTAGGCATTCTTGTTTAAGTAGAGATTCTCTAACTTGTATTACTAGGCATACTTGTTTAAGTAGAGATTCTCTAAATTGTATTACTAGGCATACTTGTGTAAGTCGAGATTATCTAACTTGTAATTCTAGGCATACTTGTTTAAGTAGAGATTTTCTAACTTGTATTACTAGGCATACTTGTTTAAGTAGATATTTTCTAACTTGTATAACTAGGCATTCTTGTGTAAGTCAAGATTCTCTAACTTGTATTACTAGGCATACTTGTTTAAGTAGAGATTCTCTAACTTGTATTACTGGGCATACTTGTGTAAGTCAAGATTATCTAACTTGTAATTCTAGGCATACTTGTTTAAGTAGAGATTCTCTAACTTGTATTAGTAGGCATACTTGTTTCTTTATAACAAAATCCATGTTTTGGTATTATTGAGCTTACAACATGTAAATGTAATGTAAGTTGTTGCTATCAGATTTAATGCATTTTTGTTTCAGTCTCAGATCATTATTGAACTGTGTTTCAGGTAACATATATACGAGTATGCTTTTTTGTAAGAAATTGTACATGTTCATCATCTGTCATAATTATTACATCTTTTATATGTTTTGGGGTTTCTTTTGCTGTTACTTTTGATGTTGATAATTTCTCATCATTTTCGAGAATGTCAATTTCTTTGCAGTTTAAATTTTCTGGAACATGATTTACCATGACTTCTTTAACTTGATTACATTTGTACATGTTCAAGAAGCCAACGCAGTATGAAATGAAAAGGAAACATACTGGTAGTCTGCCATTGCCAGTTGTTTGTTCTTAAGACTTTCCCACTCTGTTAAGTCAACTAACATGTCACTTCTGTATCTACCCAAGAGTTCTGGACCTGAGGTTACAAAAACTCCGAGTTCATACTTAATTGAGTTTTGATCAAACCATCCAACCAACCAACCAGATACAATGTTGCAATGTTTTCATTGGTTGAATTGAGGATATGATCAGTTCAGCATGAACTTAAGGGTTTATCATTTCAATGCATTCACTTCTGTTGATAAACTGCCTGCCTGACAAACATAGGTTTTTAAGTCAATGCAACTTTATCAAGCACATGAAGTCATTATGTATAATAAATATTTTGATGGAATCTCTACATGATGTTACAAAAGTTTGATGCTGATTTTCATAAAAAAGAAGATTGTGAAATATTGACATGATAAAGAGAATATCATGTTATTGCCTAATATTATCAACATCATCAGGTTTGGCACACAAAAAAATTAAGGACTCAGCTCAGCCTCATTTTGGGTTTTTTTCTAAGCCTCACCTGATAAAGTTGATCATATCAGACATGAGCATGGATTTCCAAGTTTATTCTTTAAGGTATGGAAGGTGCATTCTGCACTCCCTCGATATGCCTTTCCTACCTTCCTACAGCGCAGTGATGTGAGGTATAAACATAATGTGACATAAATTATATGATTTGACGTCTTACAAGCCATTTTAAAAACTGATAATAAATTGAATTGGTATAGTTATCCAATATATTTGGTATGCAAGAAACAATTCTTTTGTGTTCTGTGACAGAATTTTCTGTCCAATCTCAAACCCATGAAATATTGTTATAAAGTAACTTAAACCTTTGCTCCATAAGCATATTCTTGGATTCTTCCAAACTGAAATAATTAATTCACCATATAACAGCAATGGGTGAATTATGTTTATATTAAATGACAGAGTGGAAAACAGTGAAGGAAATGTTTAGATTGCTCGTTACCAACAATCTGAACTCTTCCTGCACTGTTTTCAAAGGCCTTTTGTGATTGGTGCGGAAAAACATGTATCTATGGTATAAAGGGTTAAACATATCATGCTGGTATGTGTATCTCACAAGTTTATCCATATCTTTAGGAAATGTGTGATGAATTATTTTTGAGATACTGGCATTTTTTTTAACTTTGTGTCTTTGATACTTAACGTACATTTTAGTTTACACAGTGCTATAAATTATGTATAAATAAAAAAAAAACAAGCTTGAACATTACTGTTCTGACTACCATGTCATTCAAGCAGACATTTGGAACACCTCTGTTGTTCAGGGTGCATGCGTTTGCTCACCTGAGTCGAAGGTTCACCGGTGAGCGTTGATGATTACCGTGTATCTGTCCTAACATTTTCTTTGAATCCTTTCTTTTCAGAAACCACCACTTGTCATCGTACTTAGTCAAATTTTGAAAGAAGCATTACTAAGATAATGATATTCGGATTTGTTAAATAATGTTATGGGTCCAGGAAAGGACAAAAAGGTTAACTAGACGGTTTTGCATGAGTGATCATATTATCAAATATATTAACCTTGGTAAAAATATGTTATACAAACTTCTCGAGCAAAATATCGTTTTTACCAATGAGTTTAATACATTCAATAATAAATGAGTGAATGTAATGATTCTTTTTATCACTTAGCATAGAAAAATGTAACGGGTACCATTTATTGTTCTGATTATTTCTATGATAAAACAAGAAAGAACAGTTTTCCAGGACTATATAAACAATACAAATCATATTAGTGGTAGTAGTAGTTTATGTCGTCCTATGACGTAATGTCTCAAAATAATGTCGTTTTATCATGACAAATTGGTGTCATTTGGAAGCCAGAAAGTGACTAAAGTATATGGTTACATTAAATGATAATTATCTAAAGTGGTTAATAGAAAAATGGTTTGAATTTTAAACACTTCACAGCTAAAACATTTTGATGGCAACTTACATGCACAATAAGTGTTGCCATGTTGTTAAAAAGTATTTGTAGTGGTAAAGTTGAACACTGGCATTCTCAACATATTTTCACAAGTTACCCATCAGACAGTTTCTGAAAAATCTTTTCTTTCTTTTTTAAATTTCCTTAAATCTTATACACCAAGAATTATCAGAACTCAAATCCTTTTCTGTTTTGTTGAAGAACAGCCTTCAATCAAACTAGAACGTATGAAGATACTGGTATATATACTTTGTTTCTGATGTATAAAAAATATATATATGTATTGTTATTGTAGAAAATTTTAAAATATGTATTTATAAGATTTTCTGAAATGAGGGCCATGAACAAGCGCTGTTGTTTTTTGTTGTCCCACTACATTTTACCGAGGTATTGTTTGCTTCATTCATTTGATAATCATAACCGTGATACATAATTTGTATAACACTATATTTAATATAATTTTGTAGATAGTTGCTGGGAAACAGCTTTTTACAATAAATGTTGTTCAGACTTTATTACAGAGTTGTTCTTCTTTCTTTATTTGAAATGATTTTTAGCTCTATTGGCCAAAGGCCAGAAGTGCTTATGCAATGGCGCATTGTTTGTCGTCCGTCGTCTGTCGTCTGTCGTCTGACGTCTGTCGTCTGTTAGCAGCACTTTCTCTGAAACCACTAGGCCAATTAAACTAAAACTTCACATGGGTGTTTCTATTGCATAAAAGACTATACAGAAGATTTTTTTGTTATCTGAAATTCAAGCATCTGTTTCTAAAAATAGTCTATAACTTAAAACATCTTCTTCTCATGAACGGCCCAACAGATTTTCAAAATGTTTATGTAGTAATGTTGACCAACTATAGTACTATTAGATTTTTTCAAATGGTGTCCCTAGGGTTAAAAATGGCATTGCCCCGAGAGTTCAACTAGGGGACACATGTCAATATAATATTTTTTTTTTTTTTTAAACGGAAATAATTTTGCCTACATCTTCACTAAAGCATTGTTAGGTAAATGAGGATAATATTTGTAAAAATGACGGTTCCTATGTCTTTAGGGGTCAGGAGTTAAAAATAACCCCGCCCCGATGTTTCTATTGCATAGTAGAATTTCAAAAAGTGCTATGGCCACTATGAGTCAGTAGAGCGTCCTCAGGCACTCTTGGGCCTCTTGTTTATGTCCAAAATATATAAGAGAGAAAGTTTGCCATTTGTCTTTGGAAGAACACTGGGTCTGCTGAAATTTGTAATAGAAACAGCAAGATGCAGACACTGAGCCAGGTTTTATATACATGATTCAAAATAAGAGAGCCTTTTTCTAAATTCCATATCATCACTGCATTGTTTTTGTTATAATTTTGTTCACTACTACATACATTGAAATTGCAGGGAGGAGCTTATGAGTTCAATGTTCATCATGCACTCCAAATTACAAACACATACAGTAGAACTTTGATGGCTTAAACACAGACGGCTCTTACCTGGTCCCAGCTGATTTCTATGTGGATGTATATACATGTATGGTATGATGTGGCATAATACTTGGCTTAAACAACCCTTCACTTGTTCTATTCTGTCCAGTCCTGTCGGGTTCCTGCCATACCAAACATTTCGGATTTTATTAATTTATGATAATGAGATGCTTTTTATCCATTTTAATCATTTTTAGCTCACCTGAGCCAAAGGCTCACAGGTGAGCTTTTGTGATCGCTTGGTGTCCGTCGTCCGTCATTAACTTTTAGCTTCTTACAACTTCTCCTCTGAAACCACTGGGTCAATTTTGATATAACTTCACAGAAATGTTTCTTTGGTGACCCTCTACCAAGTTTGTTCAAGCCATCTTGATTCTTCAAAAAACATGGCCGCCAGGGGGCGGGGCAACTTTAATTAGTAAAAACTTAAAAAATCTTCATGTCATGTCTACTGGCTTGATTTTAGAATAATTTCACAGAAATGTTCCTTGGGTGATCCTCTACCAAGTTTGTTCAAGTCATCTTGGTTCATCAAAAAGCATGGCGGCCAGGAGTTGGGTTAGGTTATTATATAAGCTAATTAGTAAAAACTTAAAAAATCCTCTCGTCAAAATCTACTGGCTCGATTTTAAAATAATATCACAGATATGGTCCTTGGGTGACCCTCTAGCAAGTTGTTCAAGTCATCTTGATTCGTCAAAAAACATGGTGGCCAGGGGGTGGGGTTAGTTTACAATATAAGCTATAGTAAAAACTTAAAAAATCTTCTTGTCAGAAACTACTGGCTCAATTTAAAATAATTTTCACAGAAATGGTCCTTGGGTGACCCTCTACCAAGTTTGTTCAAGCCATCTTGATTTGTCAAAAAACATGGCGGCTAGGGGGTGGGGTTAGTTTAATAAGAAAAAACTTTAAAAAATCTTCTTGTTAGAAAATACTGGCTCGATTTTAAAATAATTTCACAGAATTGTTGCTTGGAGGAACCCCTACCAAGTTTGTTCAAACCACAGTGATTCGTCAACAAATATGGCGGTCAGGGGATGGGGTTAGTTTACTATATAAGCTATAGTAAAAAGTTAAAAAATCTTTTTGTCAGAAACCACCGGATCAATTTTAAAACAGTTGCGCAGAAATGTCATTGGGTGACCCTTTACCAAGTTTGTTCAAGCCGTTGTGATTTGTTAAAAAACATGATCGCCACAGTGAGGTGCTAGTTTACTCTATAGGTAGCTATAGTAAAAACTTCAAAAGCCTTCTTGTCAGAAGCTACTGACCTGATTTCAATGTAATTTCACTGACATTTACCATGGGTGAACCTCTACCAAGTTTGAACTGTACTATGCATCTGTTACAAATCAAAAATCTCGTTTTTCTGGAATTTTAAGTGTACATGTATTATATAATCTTCTAAGTTGGGTGACTCAAGGTCAGACAGGTGAGCGATATAGGGCCATCTTGGCCCTCTTGTTTTATTTGTTAAGACATTTTTAGTGTGTTTTCCTGATTTACAATTTCATTCAATCACCTTTGGGTCAGTTATCATGTTGTATGGCAGTGGTATGGTAACATGGTGTCACATAATTCCAAAATGCATAGGCAAGAAAGCTACAAGGATTGTATCCAAAATCAATATATACAAACACTATACATTGTATTTGAACACATAGCTTCAGTAAGAATGTTAGGAACGCTATATTTAAACACCATAACTTCAGTAAGAATGTTAGGAACACTAAATCTAAACACATAGCTTCAGTAAGAAAGTTAGGGACACTATATCTAAACATCATAGCTTCATTAAGAATAATAGGAACACTATATCTAAACACATAGCTTAAGTAAGAATGTCAGGAACACTATATTTAAACACCATAACTTCAATAAGAATGTTAGGA
Source organism: Panopea generosa (assembly GCA_029582155.1). Lineage (NCBI taxonomy): Eukaryota > Metazoa > Mollusca > Bivalvia > Adapedonta > Hiatellidae > Panopea > Panopea generosa. Next base: position 49,459,008 of record CM055897.1, read on the forward strand.
ACACTATATCTAAACACATAGCTTCAGTAAGAAAGTTAGGGACACTATATCTATACACCATAGCTTCAGTAAGAAAGTTAGGGACACTATATCTATACACCATAACTTCATTAAGAATAATTGGAACATTATATCTAAACACATAGCTTCAGAAAGAATGTCAGGAACACTATATTTATACACCATAATTTCATAAAGAATGTTAGGAACACTATATCTAAACACCATAACTTCAGTAAGAATGTCAGGAACACTATATCTAAACACCATAACTTCAGTAAGAATGTTAGGAGCACTATATCTAAACACATAGCTTCAGTAAAAATGTCAGGAACACTATATCTATACACATAGCTTCAGTAAGAATGTCAGGAATACTATATCTATACACTATAGCTTCAGTAAGAATGTTAGGAACACTATATCTATACACCATAGCTTCAGTAGGAATGTCAGGAACACTATATCTATACACCATAACTTCAGTAAGAATGTTAGGAACACTATATATATATATATATATATATATATATATATATACACCATAGCTTCAGTAAGAATGTCAGGAACACTATATCTATACACCATAACTTCAGTAAGAATGTTAGGAACACTATATCTAAACATCATAGCTTCGTTAAGAATAATAGCTACACTATTTAAATACCATAGCTTCATTTAAAAGTTAGAAACACTATATCTAAACATCATAGCTTCAGTAAGAATGTTAGGAACACTATATCTAAACACATAGCTTTAGTAAGAAAGTTAGGGATACTATATCTAAACATCAAAGCTTCATTAAGAATAATAGGAACACTATATCTAAACACATAGCTTCAGTAAGAATGTCAGGAACACTATATCTATACACCATAACTTCAGTAAGAAGGTTAGGGACACTATATCTAAACACAAAGCTTCAGTAAGAATGTTAGGAACACTATATCTAAACACATAGCTTCAATAAGAAGGTTAGGGACACTATATCTAAATACATAACTTCAGTAAGAAGGTAAGAAACACTATATCTAAACATCACAGCTTCATTAAGAATAATTGGAACACTATATCTAAACACATAGCTTCAGTAAGAATGTCAGGAACACTATATCTATACACCATAACTTCAGTAAAATGTTAGGAACACTATATCTAAACACATAGCTTCAGTAAGAATGTCAGGAACACTATATCTATACACCATAAATTCAGTAAGAATGTTAGGAACACTATATTTAAACATCATAACTTTAGTAAGAATTTCAGGAACACTATATCTATACACCATAACTTCAGTAAGAATGTTAGGAACACTATATCTAAACCCATAGCTTCAGTAAGAAAGTTAGAGACACTATATCTAAACATCACAGCTTCATTAAGAATAATAGGAACACTATATCTAAACACATAGCTTCAGTAAGAATGCCAGGTACACTTTATCTATACACCATAACTTCAGTAAGAATGTTAGGAACACTATATTATCTAAACACATAGCTTCAGTAAGAATGTCAGGAACACTATATCTATACACCATAGCTTCAGTAAGAATGTTAGGAACACTATATCTAAACATCATAGCTTCAGTAAGAATGTCAGGAACACTATATGTATACACCATAACTTCAGTAAGAATGTTAGGAACACTATATTATCTAAACACATAGCTTCAGTAAGAATGTCAGGAACACTATATCTATACACCATAGCTTCAGTAAGAATGTTAGGAACACTATATCTAAACACCATAACTTCAGTAAGAATGTTAGGAACACTATATTATCTAAACACATAGCTTCAGTAAGAATGTCAGGAACACTATATCTATACACCATAGCTTCAGTAAGAATATTAAAAACACTATATCTAAACACATAGCTTCAGTAATAATGTCAGGAACACTATATCTATACACATAGCTTCAGTAAGAATGTCAGGAACACTATATCTATACACCATAGCTTCAGTAAGAATGTCAGGAACACTATATCTATACACCATAGCTTCAGTAAGAATGTCAGGAACACTATATCTAAACATCATAGCTTCGTTAAGAATAATAGCAACACTCTATTCAAACACCATAGCTTCATTTAAAAGTAAGAAACACTTTATCTAAACATCATAGCTTCAGTAAGAATGTTAGGAACACTATATCTTAACACATAGCTTCAGTAAGAAAGTTAGGGACACTATATCTATACACCATAGCTTCAGTAAGAATGTCAGGAACACTATATCTATACACCATAGCTTCAGTAAGAATGTTAGGAACACTATATCTAAACATATAAGCTTCATTAAGAATAAAATGAACCCTATATCTAAACACCATAGCTTCAATAAGAATATCAGGAACACTATATCTAAACACCATAGCTTCAGAAAGAAAGTTAGGAACATTGTATCTAAACACCATAGCTTCAGTAAGAAAGTTAGGAACAATATATCTGAACACCATAGCTTCAGTAAGAATGACAGGAACACTATCTGAACACCATAGCTTAAGTAAGAAAGTTAGGGACACTATATCCAAACACCATAGCTTCGTTAAGAATAATAAGAACACTATATATAAACACCATAGCTTTAGTAAGAAAGTTAAGAACACTATATCTGAACACCATAGCTTCAGTAAGGAAGTTAGGAACACTTTATCTGAACACCATAGCTTCAGTAAAAAGTTACGAACACTATATCTAAACACCATAGCATCATTTAGAAAAATAGGAACACTATATCTTAACACAATAGCTTCAGTAAGAAAGTTAAATACACAATATATTAACACCATAGCTTCAGTAAAAAAGTTAGTGACACTATTTCTAAACACCAAAACTTCATTAAGAAGTTAGGGACACTATATCTAAACACATATCTTAAGTAAAAAGTTAGGGACACTATCTAAACATCAAAGCTTCAGTAAGAATATTAGGAACACTATATTAAAACACTATAGCCTCATTAAAAAGTTAGGAACACTATATCTAAACACCATAGCTTCAGTAAGATTATTAGGAACACTATATCAGAACACAATAGCTTCAGTAAGGAAGTTAGGGACACTATATCTAAACATCATAGCTTCATTAAGAATGATAAGAACACTATATTTAAACACCATAGCTTCATTAAAAAGTTAGAAACACTATATCTTAACACCATAGCTTCAGTAAGAAAGTTAGGAACACTATATCTGAACACCATAGCTTCAGCAAGAATGTTGGGAACACTATATCTAAACACCATAGTTTTATTGAAATCTTAAGAACATTATATCTAAACACATAGCTTCAGTAAGAATATTGGGAACACTGTAATATAAACACCATAGCTTCATTATAAAGTAAGAAACACAATATCCAAGCACTATAGCTTCGGTAAGAATGTTAGGAATACTATATCTAAACACAATAGCTTCAGGAAAATTGTTCAGAACACTATATGTCAAAATTCCACAGTTCAGTGCCAAAGTTGGGAGTCTTATATCTTAAATCAACAGCACAGTACGAAAGTTGGGAGTACTGTATCTGAATTCCACAGCACAGTACAAAAATTAAGAGTAACATATCTGAATTCCACAGCACCGTACCAAAGGTAGAAGTACTATTACCATACCAAAGTTGGAAGTAATGTATCTGAATATTCCACAGCACGGTACCAATGTTTGGAGTACTGTATCTGAATATTCCACATTACCGTACCAAAGTTGAGAGCACTGTATCTGAATATTCCATAGCATGGTACCAAAAGTTGGGTGCACTGTATCTGAATATTCCACAGCACGGTACCAAAGTTGGGAGCACTGTATCTGAATATTCCACTGTACGGTACCAAAGTTGGGAGTACAGTATCTGAATATTCCACAGTATGGTATCAAAGTTGGGAGCATTGTATCTGTTCCACAGCACGGTACCAAATTTGGGAGTACTATATCTGAAAATTCCACTGCACAGTACCAAAGTTGCGAGTACAGTATTTGAATATTCCACAGTACAGTATTAAAGTTGGGAGCACTGTATCTGAATATTCCACTGCACTGCACCAAAGTTGGGAGTACTGGATCTGAATATTCCACAGCACGGTACCAAAGTTGGAAGTACTGTATCTGAATATTATCATATCGGTACCACTGTTGGGAGTACTGTATCTGAATATTCCACAGCACTGCACCAAAGTTGGGAGAACTGTTTCTCAATATTCTACAGTACAGTTATTATGTCGTAAAATATGATAAAATTGCATAACAAATTTTTGTAAGATTTATTTTTATTGTTGATTTAAAATAAAATGACATTATGATTTTTCAAACAAAACAAACTCTGTATTTTGACATGTGTCTCTAACTTTATAATCCAGTTGATTATAATAGTGTTAACATTTTTGTCATTTAGTGCAATTTCTTTGTTATTAAGAAAGCTACATTTATTATCATTTAAAACTATTTAAACCCTAATTAATCTGGCATATTTCTCATGTCTCAACGACCTTTTATCCATAAATAGGTGCAAAGCCAATGTTTGCATAATTGTGATAAGTTGTGAACCATTTTAATTAATACTTTGATATGTTTTAAACTAAGCCATTGTTATGGTAATCACTTGTCTCAATAAGTTATTGTGTTATTTCCTGTGAAATCCATTACTTAAAATATGTGCTCCATATGTCAGGTCTTAGACACAGGTATATAAAGACATGCATCCTTAACATAAGGAGGAAAATAAATATAGAAACATGATATAGAAAAATAGTTTTAAATTACTGTGTGAAATTTACTGCGTGAAATATTTGCTTTAAATTATAAGACACTATTGGAAACGTTGTGCATAAAATATATGTGCATTTTAATTGTAATTGGACTAATTGTTATAATTTTGAACCTGTGTGAATAAAAATGAAGAAAACAACATCCGCCTTGCGTGCTGTTTGCTGTGATACTAGATTTGTGTCACCCGCTATCGACCAAGAAACCCGACCCTCCGGACGCTTCGTAAAACAGTACCAAAGTTTGGAGTTCTGTATATGAATATTCCACATTACCGTACCAAAGTTGAGAGTTCTGTATCTGAATATTTCACAGTACTGCACCAAAGTTGAGAGTACTGTATCTGAATATTCCACAGTACTGCATCAAATTTGGGAGTACTGTATCTGAATATTTCACAGTACTGCACCAAAGTTGAGAGTACTGTATCTGAATATTCCACAGTACTGCATCAAATTTGGGAGTACTGTATCTGAATATTTCACAGTACTGCACCAAAGTTGAGAGTACTGTATCTGAATATTCCACATCATTGCACCAAATTTGAGAGTACTGTATCTGAATATTTCACAGTACTGCACCAAAGTTGAGAGTACTGTATCTGAATATTCCACAGTACTGCATCAAATTTGAGAGTACTGTATCTGAATATTTCACAGTACTGCACCAAAGTTGAGAGTACTGTATCTGAATATTCCACAGTACTGCACCAAAGTTGAGAGTACTGTATCTGAATATTTCACAGTACTGCACCAAAGTTGAGAGTACTGTATCTGAATATTCCACATCATTGCACCAAATCTGAGAGTACTGTATCTGAATATTTCACAGTACTGCACCAAAGTTGAGAGTACTGTATCTGAATAGTTCACAGCACTGCACCAAAGTTGAGAGTACTGTATCTGAATATTTCACAGTACTGCACAAAATTTGAGAGTACTGTATCTGAATATTTCACAGTACTGCACCAAAGTTGAGAGTACTGTATCTGAATATTTCACAGTATTGCACCAAAGTTGAGAGTACTGTATCTGAATATTTCACAGTACTGCACCAAAGTTGAGAGTACTGTATTTGAATATTCGACAGTACAGTATTAAAGTTGGGAGCACTGTATCTGAATATTCCACTGCACTGCATCAAATTTGGGAGTACTGTATCTGAATATTCCACAGCACTGCACCAAAGTTGAGAGTACTGTATCTGAATAGTTCACAGCACTGCACCAAAGTTGAGAGTACTGTATCTGAATATTTCACAGTACTGCACAAAATTTGAGAGTACTGTATCTGAATATTTCACAGTACTGCACAAAATTTGAGAGTACTGTATCTGAATATTTCACAGTACTGCACCAAAGTTGAGAGTACTGTATCTGAATATTTCACAGTATTGCACCAAAGTTGAGAGTACTGTATCTGAATATTTCACAGTACTGCACCAAAGTTGAGAGTACTGTATTTGAATATTCGACAGTACAGTATTAAAGTTGGGAGCACTGTATCTGAATATTCCACTGCACTGCATCAAAGTTGGGAGTACTGTATCTGAATATTCCACAGCACGGTACCAAAGTTGGAAGTACTGTATCTGAATATTTCTCATTACGGTACCACTGTTGGGAGTACTGTATCTGAATATTCCACAGCACTGCACCAAAGTCGGGAGTAATGTATCTCAATATTCTACAGTACAGTTATTATGCCGTAAAATATGATAAAATTGCATAACAAATTTTTGTAAGATTTATTTTTATTGTTGATTTAAAATAAAATGACATTATGATTTTTCAAACAAAACAAACTCTGCATTTTGACATGTGTCTCTAACTTTATAATCCAGTTGATTATAATTGTGTTAACATTTTTGTCATTTAGTGCAATTTCTTTGTTATTAAGAAAGCTACATTTATTATCATTTAAAACTATTTAAACCCTAATTAATCTGGCATATTTCTCATGTCTCAACGACCTTTTATCCATAAATAGGTGCAAAGCCAATGTTTGCATAATTGTGATTAGGTGTGAACCATTTTAATTAATACTTTGATATGTTTTAAACTAAGCCATTGTTATGGTAATCACTTGTCTCAATAAGTTATTGTGTTATTTCCTGTGAAATCCATTACTTAAAATATATGCTCCATATGTCAGGTCTTAGACACAGGTATATAAAGACATGCATCCTTAACATAAGGAGGAAAATAAATATAGAAACATGATATAGAAAAATAGTTTTAAATTATTGTGTGAAATTTACTGCGTGAAATATTTGCTTTAAATTATAAGACACTATTGGAAACGTTGTGCATAAAATATATGTGCATTTTAATTGTAATTGGACTAATTGTTATAATTTTGAACCTGTGTGAATAAAAATGAAGAAAACAACATCCGCCTTGCGTGCTGTTTGCTGTGATACTAGATTTGTGTCACCCGCTATCGACCAAGAAACCCGACCCTCCGGACGCTTCGTAAAACAGTACCAAAGTTTGGAGTTCTGTATATGAATATTCCACATTACCGTACCAATGTTGAGAGTACTGTATCTGAATATTTCACAGTACTGCACCAAAGTTGAGAGTACTGTATCTGAATATTCCACAGCACTGCACCAAAGTTGAGAGTACTGTATCTGAATATTTCACAGTACTGGACCAAAGTTGGGAGTACTGTATCTGAATATTTCACAGTACTGCACCAAAGTTGAGAGTACTGTATCTGAATATTCCACAGCACTGCACCAAAGTTGAGAGTACTGTATCTGAATATTCCACAGTACTTCATCAAATTTGGGAGTACTGTATCTGAATATTTCACAGTACTGCACCAAAGTTGAGAGTACTGTATCTGAATATTCCACAGTACTGCATCAAATTTGGGAGTACTGTATCTGAATATTTCACAGTACTGCACCAAAGTTGAGAGTACTGTATCTGAATATTCCACAGCACTGCACCAAAGTTGGGAGTACTGTATCTGAATATTCCACAGTACTGCACCAAAGTTGGGAGTACTGTATCTGAATAGTTCACAGCAATTTAATTCCAAAGCTTTATTATCAAATCTGAGAACACTATGATTATGAACACTATGAAAGTCAGTCTTAATAAGGTAGTTATAAGCCCTATATATAATGCCTTTGTACAACATCAGTTAGACAGTGTCGATAAATTATCTTAAGGCGATTAGCTTCAGTGAAATATTGGGAGCACAGGTCTATTATTGAGTGTTTTGAGTTATTTTAATAACACTGTCTATAACTGAGCACTATAGTTTCAGTAAGGTTATGAACACTCTATCTGAACACAACAGTTTGCTTAAAAAAGTTGGGATTACAATATCTGCTTCAGTAAATAGCTAGTTGTACGACAGTACGATATCAGAAAAAAAAAGTTAGGAGCACTGTATCTGAACATCACAGCTTCAGCTAGAATATGGGAAAACTACCATCATAACACCATAGCTTCAGCTGGAAATATGGGAAAACTATAATCATAACACCACAGCTTCAGCTAAAAATATGGGAAAACTATAATCATAACACCTCAGCTTCAGCTGGAAATATGGGAAAACTATAATCATAACACCTCAGCTTCAGCTGGAAATATGGGAAAACAATCACCATATCACCACAGCTTCAGCTGAAAATATGGGAAAACTATAATCATAACACCACAGCTTAAGCTGGAAATATGGGAAAACAATCATCATATCACCACAGCTTCAGCTGAAAATATGGGAAAACTATAATCATAACACCACAGCTTTAGCTGGAAATATGGGAAAACAATCATCATATCACCACAGCTTCAGCTGGAAATATGGGGAAAAAACTATAATCATAACACCACAGCTTTAGCTGGAAATATGGAAAAACAATCATCATATCACCACAGCTTCAGCTGAAAATATGGGAAAACTATAATCATAACACCTCAGCTTCAGCTGAAAATATGAGAAAACTATAATCATAACACCACAGCTTCAGCTGAAAATGGGAAAACAATCATCATATCACCACAGCTTCAGCTGAAAATGGGTAAACTATTATCATAACACCTCAGCTTCAGCTGGAAATATGGGAAAACTATAATCATAACACCTCAGATTCAGCTGAAAATATGGGAAAACTATAATCATAACACCACAGCTTTAGCTGGAAATATGGGAAAACAATCATCATATCACCTCAGTTTTAGCTGGAAATATGGGAAAACTATCATCATATCACCACAGCTTAAGCTGGGAATATGGGAAAATTATTAGCATAACACCTCAGCTTCAGCTGAAAATATGGGAAAACTATCATCGTACCACCACAGCTTCAGCTGGAAATATGGGAAAATTATGAGCATAACACTTCAGCTTCAGCTGAAAATATGGGAAAACTATCATCTTCAGCTGAAAATATAGAAAAACTATAATCTTAACACCTCAGCTTCAATACACTCTAGATGTGATAAACGACACATGCTCTAATATATATATTAATATATATATATCAGGAACGAGAAAGTAGATCAACTAAGCCGGTTAGAAGTTACGTGGTATTTTCTACTAGCAAAATAATGTCTTACCTATGCATGTGTCTTTGGACGAAAATGTAAATGAGACATGTACCAAAACCGTTCATTTATTTGCGGATTGATATCATTTCGCTAAGTCTGGCTAGCACGAACATTTTCATAGTGATACCACATGGAATTCGGTGGGTGTGTTTTAGGGAGGGGGGTGGGGGTAAAATAAAAAATCACAAACTATCAGACATTCGTTATGTAACGTTTAGGTCATCGAGATTGAGTAAGAATTTGTCAATCTGCAGGTATGTATTCAATAATTTTACGGCGTTTCGACGTAACGTAACGCAAAACCAATGCATTTGGCAAATTCCTCGATCCCCGTAGCAACGCCTAAGCTAAATCACACAGATTATCATTTTGGTAGTTTAATGACCCAGATATTCTCAATTTTTACAAGGATCAAGGGAAACTTCCGGCCATGTGAAAACATTAACCTGGTTTAAGTATTGCCTGACGAACATGGGCTGCCATTTAGCTCCAGATCAGATGACGTCGTACACAGAAAAGGCACGGGAGCGAAGTAACGACGGGTCATTATTTGACCAGTTCTAATGTATGGGCACCTCGCACTCTGATTAGTTGGGAGTTACGACGCAAACGGTAACGAATATATGATGTACTGAAACGCCATGCTGCCAAGCAGCGAAGGTAGCCGTGGCAACAGACACTGTCGTAAGCACGTCAACGTTCGGTTCCGATCTTTGTCTCTACATGTTTACCGTTTACCCGGTCGCTGCGACTGTAAACAGTTCAGGTATATCGGAAACGTGCCTCAGGTCGCTCATTCTATTTGCGGCAGCACCATAACAGGAATGCGACCATTATGGCCGTTACACACCCACTATCATTTTATTGCGTCAGTTTTCAGAAATCCGTTGCATGTTGAAAACTGTAAAAAAAACTAAAAAAAAATCAAATCGGCCTCTTAGTACATGAATCGTATAACGTGGACTGCAAAACCTGTCGACCGCATGTGCACGTGGAAAAAATGGAAATGAATGTTCTGGGCACTAAGTGCTATGTATACGGTGCATATGATCTTATTCTCAACATAGCCAGGGTAAAAAATACATGTACATTGGACATGAAACACAGACAGAGCTACATCAGTTATAAAAAAAGAGGGACGTTTCTTTTTTGCCGAGTAGGGCCTATATATAAAATATCATTACTACATCTTTTTTCCTTTCAAATGATCATATAATCATATAAAACATATAAAACACATGAATACAAGATTTATTTTTTGTGAGGGTGGGTCAAATGTACGATATATTGACATGTGTATATAAGCACATCTCCAGAATCCTAAGTATACTTGCGGGTATTCACGTTAACATAACTTGTCTTTCATGTTTTCCCCTGCAGATCATGATAGTTTTTGTGTACATTTTGTTTTATTATTTCATAAAAAAACGAATATAACGTTACCATATGTGTTGTGTTTTATTAACTTATCCAGAAAAGTTTGAAAAGGTTCCAAGTTCAAATCTTAATTAATTTTTTTATTTGTTAGATAAAAGAAAACGAATAATGGGGATTAGCGGAAGACTTTAATCCGAGTCTCAAACTTGGGCAGTTAACTGAGAACAAGACATGCATCAATCGATGAGCTTGATAAATATATAACTCAAAACGTCAATACAGAAATACGTATCAAAAGTGACAATTTCCCCCTAAAATGATTCGTTATATGTAGAGTTTAAAACTACCATCGGAAGTCTCACGAAACATGACTATTGCTATTGTGTTGTAAGTACCGAGGTATTGTTTTGCTTCCGTGTGTCGGTTCTAACTTTCACCGACTTAATCCGTAACATACCGGCAATGCTCTTAAACTATATGCCGGACACGCCTCCGTTACCCTGTCGTCACAAACCTGTGACATTTTAAAAATTTAAAACTTGAAGAAATGTTCATAATCAGATTCTCAATTCGATCGTATTTTACTTATAATACACTATATTCCCCGGAATGTCAAATATATACTTCATACGTTTGATTATATTAACATATCAGCGATAATATCCCCGCTATCGACTAGCATACGTGACAAAATTTACAAAACAATAATACTGTCAACGTGAATCTGTGACAAATCACAGTACGTTGTGACCGTGATCATTACCGGAACGTAACGCAGTGTATCTTGGGAGAATTATATAAAGTGATCATGTCGGAATTATGTGTGAAAACGCTGGAGATGCATACTGGTGGCGAACCTCTGAGAATCGTGTTGTCAGGCCTTCCAGAAGTTCAGGGAGAAACCATTCTGGATAAGAGAAGGTATATTAAGGAACACTTTGATAACATAAGGAAACTTATCATTTTCGAACCACGTGGTCACTACGACATGTACGGTGTATATTTAGTACAGCCGGACACTCCAGGGGCGGATTTAGGATGCATTTTTATCCACAATGAGGGTTATAGCACAATGTGTGGCCATGCAGTTATTTCGCTGGGCAGGTATGTCATTGATCACGGAATCATGAAAAACCCCACGTCACCAGAAACCAGAGTAGTTATGCAGTGTCCTTGTGGTCCTGTGGAGGCGTTTGTGGAATACGAGAATGGAAAAACAGGACGAGTGCGATTCAACAGCGTTCCTGCATTCGTGTTCGCATTAGGTATGATGTTGATTGGCGCCACACTGCCACATTTCGTTAACTATATTTACGTTCGTACTCAGTGGCATAAATGTTTGCTGTAATTGGCACAGCTGACTTCATCTAATTGGTGTCGGCCTATTAATTAAGATATAGAAACTCACAGAATCTTTCATTTATAATAATCAGAGCAAATGACCAAATAATGCAGACACTTTTAGGTGAATGATATTGGTATATGTATAATAGGACAAGATACGAAACTGGGTCAAGGGAGCTAAAATTCCATTTATAAGTAGATTGTTATCAATATCGCTAATAGTTTAAACAAACTTGTAGAACTTCAGTTTCCCAGTTTTTACTCGCCAAGTGGTAGATCTAACACGTTTACAGGCAATTATAGCTTCGACATATTTTCTTTCCATTAGCGTCTTGTCTTATATGCACAGGAATGAGGCATTCCCGGTAGGTCCTTGTTCCCTGAATCGCTGAAAGTAATGCCCAATGTTCCCAGCTCCCTAAAAATAATTGGCAATGTTCCCCAGATATCAAAAAACCCTTTCTTCAAGTCTTTAATATCGTATGATTGCTTTTCACCTGTCTAAAGTTGCAATATGGCCACAGAAAGGCGTAGTTAACGAGTAGATAGTTAAGTAATGATAAGTGATTAATATAATTATAATAATAATAATAATAATAATAATAATAATAAAAAAAAAAAAATAATAATGATAATAATAATAATGATAATAATTATAATGATAAAAATAATTGTTACATTATGGGACAAAACTCTCACTATGTTATATGTAAACACAATCACCATTATATATATGAGTTACTGTTCTTGATTCTATATATGTATGCATCCTCTCAGATAGCATCTGTACATATCGGTCACTCTTTGAATAAACATCTTAACTGGACATACGCCTTTACAATATCTATCCTCTCAGACATACAGTAGCATAACAAAAATGATAATAATAATAATAATAATAATAATAATAATAATAATAATAATAATAATAATAATAATAATAATAATGATGATGATAATGATGATAATTATGATAATGAGAATAATAATAATAATTATAATAGGCCTTATGATAATAATAATAATAATAATGATAATAATGATGATAATTATGATAATGATAATAATGAGAATAATAATAATAATTATAATAGGCCTTATGATAATAATAATAATAATAATAATAATAATAATAATAACAATAATAATAATAATAATAATAATAATAATAATGATAATGATAATAATGATGATAATTATGATAATGATAATAATGAGAATAATAATAATAATTATAATAGGCCTTATGATAATAATAATAATAATAATAATAATAATAATAATAATAATAATAATAATAATAATAATGATAATAATAATAATAATAATAAAGTAATAATAATAATGATTATGATAATGATAATAATGAAAATAATTATTATAATATGCCTAATGATAATAATAATAATAGTAATACTAATAATAATAATAATAATAATAATAATAATAATAATGATAATAATAATAATAATAATAATAATAATAATAAAATAATAATAATAATGATTATGATAATGATAATAATGAAAATAATTATTATAATATGCCTAATGAAAATAATAATAATAATAATAATAATAATAGTAATAATAATAATAATAATAATAATAATGATGATGATGATGGTGGTGGTGGTGACGACGACGACGACGACGACGACGACGATGACGATGATGATGATGATGATGATGATGATGATAACTCATTTGAACAAATCAGTCTGCCACGAGGCAAACAAATAAACATTTAGTTTACATAACACAAGAACAACCAATAACAGCATGTGTATAATATAAAATATGTATTAATTTTAGCAAGGAATTATATATAGAAAGAAAGGCAACTGATTGAGATTGTGTGAACGCTCGCGTATTCACGCAAAATATCGCAATATCTCGCTTTCAATTATCTTAAATGACATTCATCTCAGGAATACAAATAAAAATGCATACACTGCAGAACGAAATTGTCATCAAAACAATACCATTCCCTGAAATTTGTGAATAAAATTGTTGAAGTACTTGTGATTACAAAATGTATATACTGCAGCTAAAATAACGACAAATTACGATACATTTCCTTCAAACCTCAATATCTTTAATTCAAAAGCATTTTGCGTGATCGAAACACGTTTAAACATACACAACCTACAGTTCATATACAAGAAATCAGTTGCCTATGAATAATGAATGATTCATTTGCAAATTATGAATCCTTTGTGTGCTATTTCATCCATATTTAGTAAGGAGATGCAAGTTTCCTGTCTTTCTATACAAGTCCTTGTATTTAGCTACAGTAATATAAACTATTAATGCATTGTTAAACGCACCCCTAAGATACACGTCACCAATGTTACGTAAGGTTTTATACACGAGAACGACTTTTTTTAAACTGTTATACTGATGTAAATCTAATCCTGTTCTGAAATAACTGTTCAACAGAAGCTCTTTTTATCACGACAAAATACCATTACTTTAATCTCTCTTTAAAAAGGAAAACAATGTGGTCTATTCATAAGACGGTACCCCTAAATATGGTACGTTTTATATACTTCCATTCATTCTTTAGATGTCGCCGTTGACGTGCCCGGATATGGTCATGTGACAGTTGATGTAAGTTATGGAGGCGCCTTTTACGCTCTTGTTCCCGACGCCAGTCTTGGTGTTGATCTCCAGAAGTCGTCCGTCCAGGATTGTATACAGGCTGCGCACGCAGTTACAGGTATGCTTCAACAAAATTATATTTAAACCTAAACGATAAAAACTTCTACAGTGAAGGTTTCAAAATATGTTTACATGGGCCCAGTTGTTGAAAGTAATGTTTAGTGTTTTAAAGTAATGTTAAGTGATTAACCTCATTTGACAACCAGTGGAATCGCTTCAATTTTCAACATTTTGTCGCTCTTATTTGTTAAAACAGCATACAAAATAATTTAATTATTAAGAAGTTCGTTTTTAATAATTAGTATTCAGTCATCACAGCACTGAGCTATGCTTAGAAAAGGTAGATACGGACGGGCTTTAAAACATCAATCATCTCAGCTGTCATCGTAGCTCTGCCCAGAGTTATATAATTGAACTGTCAATCAAATGACGTTTAACACTATGCCAGTAAGTTTCCATATTAAGTAAAAATGTTACAATATGAAACCCCGGTCGCTCCCTTCGAGTTTCTTAATTGTTAAATTTTTACTTATGAACACTAACTATTACTAGTTAACGTCAGGTTAAGGTGGATTTTCGAATCATGGTATTTTGAGATGCAATTACATTTAAGGTAACAATTTACTAGCAAACGTAACAAAATATCATTCCATTCCTGTAATCCATTGTACTTGATATGAAAAACTTCAAACTTTAAAGGTATTAAACATACAAAAGTTCATCTAACGCAGCGTTGAACTAACAGATTTTAACAATCGTGTAGGATATGTATATATAAAACATATTTTTAAGATGATCATGATTCTGTTTTGTTGATGTACATTTATAACATCATTTTACCTTAGAGTACAGTCAAACCTGTGTAAGCGACCACCTCTGTTGGACAGCCACTTGTCTTAAGCGGCAATAGTTGCTATTTTCCATTTCTATGATTTCAGAGATAATTCATGAATCTGTATTAAGGAACATGTTTTAAAAGCCCACTTTTGCTCCTTGCCTTGACAGGGTGCTTAAGACAAGATTGACTGTATTTGCATATCTATCACGAACCTAACATCTAAATATCTGTTTTACTTGTGAGTAAATACGATATATTAGTATTCTTTCAATTTTGTTGACAGTATCAGTTGACTAGAACTGATCGCATGGATACCTTGATTTTCTTTATTTAGTTGTAATGGCGGATCTACTCTTTACTAACCGGCGCACGCCCCCTATACTCCCATATTTCATTAAAATCCACTAGATTTTACTCAAAAACATGTGTGTCCGTTCTATGTCTTGCGCGCCCCTTAGTCCGCACCTCCTCTCTAAACTGAAATCTTGGATCCGCCCCTAAATTGTACCAGTAAATTATCGATTTCAAAAGTAACCATGTCCATTTCACCATCGAACTGGTTTATTATATACAGTTACCGGGTAACGCTACCGACGTCTATTTCATTAAATCAACTATTAACAACTCTCCATCAACCAACCAGCAAAACCCGTGACGAAATTTTATTTTCTCTCCTGGATTTTTTTATATACATTGATACATATACGTATAAATTATGTTTACTTTATTCATTTTTAATGGATTTTAACACCATTTTCAACATTCCGCTTTATAGCTTTTTTATTAACATGAACAATATTTTAGAGAAATATGAATTAAGAGCGATACACAGTGTTTATTCAATGTACTTAGCAAACACAAACATATCAGTCTCAACTAATTGCTTTTTGTTTTTGTTTCTATTTCAGAAGCGCTTAAAAAGACTCTACAGCTATCTCACCCAGACAGTCCCGACCTGGCATTTCTTTACGGCACAATTCTTACCGACGGCAACGACATGTACAGCGAAACAGAAACGGCAAGCATGTGCGTGTTTGCCGACAAAGAGGTACTTCATATTCTAACCACTTGTCCCAAATTTAGTTCTCTTGAAATTCTTTTGTTTTACATCGACTGTGAAAGGTGTAACAACTTCACACCCGGTAGAACCAGTATCCACTCTCGCCTTTTAGAATACATTTAGATAGTGGGGCGGTAGAACAGCGGATAGAGAGCCAGACACTTACCCCAGAGACCGCGGGTTCGATACAACACTCGGCTCGGTGAC
Organism: Panopea generosa; assembly: GCA_029582155.1. Classification (NCBI taxonomy): domain Eukaryota; kingdom Metazoa; phylum Mollusca; class Bivalvia; order Adapedonta; family Hiatellidae; genus Panopea; species Panopea generosa. The sequence goes on from CM055897.1 coordinate 49,475,838, forward strand.
CTCTCAAAAACTACATTCAATGTTCGTTCTACACAGGAAGCGAACCCGAGAACGTTTCATAAAAGCAAAGCCACGAGCTTATTTCTAAATAAAGTAGCATAAAAAATAAACACATGCCTCACCAGACAACAATGATAACAAAAACACTGATCTAGAATATGAACAATGAACAGAGCAAGGACATAAATGTTAGTATTTTTGACACTGTGTATGAAGTTACTACATAACTGAATATTCATGCGTTGTCACATTGCTTAACTATTCACAGACACACACCGGGACATTTAATTGTTTTACTATTATTTATTTTACTGCAATTGTGAAACAAGTTATTGTAACATAGACAAATTACGCTAGAGGGTTTCCTGAGTACAACCAGTACTAGCATACGCGAATAAAGAGTCTTTCTTAAGGACACCACCCATAGCCGTGGCGGAGGATCGAACCCACGAACTCCCGATCATGGGTCCGATTTAAAGGGACATTTGAGCAATTTCTACAACTGATATATCTTCGTGATTTTGAAAAGCAACATAATTGATGTTCCGGAAATATTCATATTTCGTACATTTGTGGTCATAGATGTCAAAAAAACAACATAACTGATGTTCCGGAAACATTCATAGTTCGTACATTTGTGGTCATAGATGTCAAAAGAGCAACATAACTGATGTTCTTGAAATATTCATATTTCGTACATTTGTGGTCATAGATGTCAGAAAAGCAACATAACTGATGTTCTTGAAATATTCATATCTCGTACATTTGTGGTCATAGAAGTCAGAAAAGCAACATAACTGATGTTCTTGAAATTTTCATATTTCGTACATTTGTGGTCACAGAAGTCAGAAAAGCAACATAACTGATGTTCTTGAAATATTCATATTTCGTACATTTGTGGTCATAGATGTCAGAAAAGCAACATAACTGATATATCTTGAAATATTCATATTTCGTACATTTGTGGTCATAGATGTCAGATAAGCAACATAACTGATGTTCTTGAAATATTCATATTTCGTACACTTGTGGTCATAGATGTCTGAAATGGATAATTATACCAGAGACATAAACAGAGGCAACTGGAGACAATTGTCTAAATTTCAGGTGGCACAGTTGACGTTTTCTAAACCTTGGAAACAGAATTCCTCTTGAACTAAACAATATATTTTTTTGTGACTTTGGTATCAAAAGAAATGGTTTGAATGTAAATTTGGGAGGTGAATCTTTCCCTTTTAAATTTAAAGAAATGAAGAATTTTTACGCATACAGTTATTTTTTTTGTAAGCATTTTCTCATTTTTAGCCCATTTTTTAAATTTTAAAGTGCGAAATAAGAAAAAAACGTAATTAAATATCGATATGAAATTTGCACTACCGATGGAAAAGTTACTTCTTCATCTTTTTACATATTTTTTTATTTCTATTGTGTGATGTTAACACGTATTTATTAACTCAAGTACACTATCTTTTTTGTTAAAAAATAAATATTTCGTGAAAAAGTCAACATTTTTCGTTTTTAATTGGTAATCATTTAAATTCAGAAAAAAAAAAACAATTAAAAATTGATAATTCGAAATAGTCATCATTTTCATCAGCTTTGGTGCCAAAATTATTTATTTCAGATCAAGATTAGGAGAGTTGAAAGAAATACTAAAGGTGCCACCCGAAATTTAAGCCGTGTACATTATATTGTTATTAGCTCAATAGTCTCTTTAATTAAGTCACTAGTAACACTTGGAGATAAATTTGCATATAGTTATACGTTCATACATGTAAGGATTATTATGTAAACGAATTTAGATCCGGTATTACATAGTCTTCTTTTTGTATTTCAAGATGATGTATAACACTGAAACACCAAACATTGTTTTTCCCAGGTTGACCGGTCTCCTTGTGGGTCAGGAGTGACGGCTAGAACAGCTCAACATTTTGCAAGAGGTTTGATTCAACTAGGTCAATCACGGACCTTCAGAGGACCAGCAGGGGCAAGGTTTACAGCGAAGCCGGTGAGAAAAGTGAAATACGCGACATACGATGCGGTAGTTGTAGAAGTGGCCGGCAAAGGACACTACAGCGGTTCGTGCACCTTCACCGCGGAGGCCGATGATGAGATTGGGAAAGGTTTTCTGTTGCAATAGAAACGTATAAAACTCTTTCTGTAGAGCCCTTGATTTAAAAAATAAAATATTTTATATACTCAATGTTGTTAATCGAGAAATCATTTGTAAACATAACATGACAGCAATTCCTTTCGTGTTGCCCTCGACAACAGTTTCCATAATATATCCCCACATAACATATCAGAAACACGGCGTAGTGTCCTGTTTTATTTAAATTAAGATGCTCCTCCGTGACCGGCTGTTGTAATGTGCTGCGGTTGTGGATTCGAACCAGTTCGATTTGAAAACTTTATGTGACAACATTTGTTATACACTGGTAGCTTATGAAAGAACGGGGTTTTAACGGGTAATCATTATATTCTTGGTGTGTAAAAAATGGCGTTTTATAAAAACTCAATGTTTCGCATACATGATGAACTTAAACAATCTAAAAATGTAATTTGAAAGACAACTAATATTCATTAATAACTTGACATTTAAATAGATTGTCTAGGTTTACGCTCACATAACTCAAATACTGTAGCAATTAAGACGTATCTAAGGCATTAATATGAAACACTTTGATATTACTCATTGCTCACACTGCCAGGCAAGGAGATAGCCATAAGCCGGCTTCCAAACACCAAACCTGAGCTGTGCTCCGCTCGTTTGGTAACGTTAGCTAATATATTGTCCTGGACACTGGCACAATTTCTTAGTACCACGCAGTACGCGATAATTTTAGGGAACCAGGCATTTAACGTGTTTGCTGTTTAACGGTGCTGAACGCAGCCCTGGTCCCGTGTATCCAGCTCGTACACATGCGCACTTTTAAATTGCCAATGGTGTGCATATCTAGTTCCCTGCCAATATATTCCTACTCCTATGTGATTTATCAGCGGTCTGGGATGATTTTAAACGTTGTTTTTTTTCAAACCGCAATCCCTTGTTTACAAAACATAATTTCTCTTTATCATATTGACATAGACTTCCTTTGTTTATTTTGATTTAAACTCATTTATTTTACATCAATTGCGAATAAGTTATTACAAATTATAAAAAAAACTATTGCCCGTATTCATCTGTGTTGAACCATTACTAAGCATACAGATATAGAGTCATGCTTATAGATAACACATGACCGTGACAGGGTAATGGACCCAACATTTCGATCTCGTGGCCGATGCTATACCACTAGACTACGCAACACACACATCGGTAAAACTAATGCAATGTGTTCAATATTTTTGGACAGAATATCATTTTCCGGTTACAACAAAGCCATTTCTGTTCTTTGAGCGAGTAATTATTTTCGATTTGGTTACACGTATAAGATTTTTCTAAGAATTTGATATGACCTTCAAATTTAAAAGTCATAAAAAAGTGCATACGAATATTGAAATATTTTTATTTTTCATTAAAAACTAATATTAAATACATTTAAAAAAGTATAATTCAGTTGTGTCGAATGTTTTAATGCAATAATGTTTTAAAACGACAAATTAATGTCAACTTTAACGGTTAAATTTATGTTAAAAACTGCTTCTTTTTTTTTTTATAAATCTGGATAATTAGTCAATATGAAATGGATGTTTTTAGTCTCAATAATGTGTTCATAAAACGCGTAGATAGGCATACAGGCGCTTATCCTGAAAAATACTGAATGTTTAACATGGCGTAAAAACTGTGTTAATTGTATCCATTATTTTTGCTGTTGTGTTATCGTCTATACTGTCGTCTATTGAGCTTCTGATACTTGACTAAAATTTACATTTTATTTTTTATTTGACTAAATTCAAGTCTACGTTTCAAGTTACGCTCTAATAAATATGCTATGGTTGGTTTATTTTGAAATTTAAAATCTGATTATGGGAAAAACTCGATTATGAAAGAATTCTAAATGGGAGAAAAAAATTGCCGGCAACAGTGTTGATATTTTATTTTACAAAATAAAGTTATGCATATTTAAAAGTATTGAGTGTACATGTACTTTAGTTTCATGGGCTCTCTAAAACAAGTCACATTATCAAAGCTACCACTGTGGGATGCGGAAGGTCGTGGATTCAATCCCCGGCCGGATCATACCAAAGACTTTAAAAATGGTACTAGAAGCTTCCTCGCTTGACGCTCAGCATTTAGAGGAGAGTTCTAGGTCTGGTCGGCCCGGTGTCAGTATAATGTGATTGGGTGGGGTGTCATACCATGTGTCTGCGGCATGATACTCCAGTGTGACAGCGCTTAGAATACTGTCTCAAGTAGACACCGTCGCGATATGACTGAAAATTGTTGAAAGCGATGCTAAACACCATACAACAACAACAACAACCACCACTGTGGGTAATAGTTTCCAGATCAATCCGTTTTCTATCATGACTGTATCAGTTGAAATGATCCTCACCATTTCGTAGAATATCTCACCAGTCTTTAAGTATTTGTTCTCCTTTTTTGCTCTGTTTAACCATGGATACGAGCTCATCCACAGCGTTATTGATTCTTTGACCGGATGTGATACATATGTCCTGTTAATACCGCGGTCTATCTGTGATTTCACACGGGCAAAACGCTCCTGTAAAGTACGGATACAACGAATCACATGACTACCTAAGACTGTCAAATACTCAAGAAAATTCGTCTACTATTTCAATACATTAACTAATTCGTAATCTGTTAACTGCATAGATTTGACGAAAAAAATATTAGACCACTTAGACTTTATATTTTAGAGTGTGACATACTAAGAACTATGTACACATGACAGAAAGCATTATACTTTTAAGTGAGAATACATATGAACTTAATATCATAAGCTACAGTAAAAATCTACTTTACGACCACTCCGATATTAAGATCACCCCGCTTTAACGGGCATTTATTTTAGGGACGGAATTTCCCTTCTTTATTGAATGGTCGGTAACTCTGATAATACGGGTACCCCGCTAATCCGGTATCACAAAAAGGAAACGACCCTACTAAGGACCCTACTATAAGAACTAAATCTACTCATGTATAATGTTGAAACATTTAATGTATTGCATTTACTTGTTATTTTTTATGTATGTAATAAATAAAGGAGAAAACATACACTATATTTATTTTAATTGTCCCCATGTTATTACATAAGCATACATAAAATAATGATATTTAAAGTAATAACAGCAGCAAATCCATATTTAGATAAGAGGATGTACTTATTTATTATTATCATAAGTTTAACAGTATATGCACACCCATGCAGATTATAGCATCATACATCAATCTCTTATTACGGAAACATAAGCCTACAACTTTTGCCATTACAATTCGATAATAAGACCACTGCTGTTAGACCACTTTTACCTGGTCCCAAAGGTGGTCTTATTAGAGGGGTTTTACTGTATTGTGTTTTGGTAAAAAGTGTGTGTGTGTTTTAACCAAAAGACAGTTAAAAATTAGTTCCTATTACACACGAAAAAAACACCACACGGCGGTCCATTGGTGATTTGCTTATGACAAAATTAACAAAAATGCTTATGACACATATTGTCTATGATTGGCCCATGACATTTTATCACTGATACAAATGGTTACCTTAATAACATCAAACTTGGACTTCACCGTCGATGTTAACAGATTCACAGTGGGTGAAGATCCGTCAGATAGTTTGGTAACACGCTTTAAATTTGATAAAATTAACCAATATTTGTTCAGTAGGGATGTTTTAAAAACAACGCCAACAAATCTATACAAATCCATGTGCAAATAAAATATACGGTCATTGATATAGAGCTAAACATTCATAGTTAAGACATGACATTTGTGTAGTATTTTAGATAAATTTTAACTCAACGACCAACGCTTGTTACGTAACGTTTTTGTTAATCCGTAGATTTCTTCCTACGGATATGCACAAGAAACAAACGAAGACGATTTTGGTTATTAGAAACCCCAAGGACACTGCTGTATCGTATTATATTCACATGCAAGGAATTACCTTTTACGACTACAATGGACAATGGAAGGATTGGTTACCGTTATGGATGGGTGGAAAATGTAAAACATTCACGGAACTCACGTAATCCTCGAATTTTTTTGTATTAAAAATCCAATTGAATCTACTATATTTTCAAAAAGTACTTATAAAAGTTTGAAATATAGTTCTACACCAATGGTACCTTTTAATATAATAATTGAAACTTACATTTGTATGGCAGGATGGCCTGTATTTTTGAGAACTTCTAGTATCATACCGGATTGTAGGAAGGAATCATGGTCTGTTGTGTTTATTTTTGCCATTTGACCGTAATAATTCTATGTACAGACTTCCTCATAGTATTTTATATGTAGATTGCAATTTAGTATTGTTAAAGTAAAACTAAACCAACTATGATTATTTGTATAAACCTCTTTATTAACAGTAGAATATGACAGCTACCCGAGTTATATAAAGGAATGGGAGCAGGTGATATCAGAAGATCCAGGATTCCCTTTACATATTGTCTACTATGAAGACCTGAAACTGGTAACTCAGTCTTATTTAATTATTCTATATTTTAAAATAAGTTTCATATAATTATGCCCATTACTGTTCTGAGATTTATATGTCAGGTTGACAATATATACAGCATACTGGAAAGGTTGAATTTTGAAAAATAGGGAGCGGGGTCCCAAGTGGTTCAAAGCACCGTCTCACCGTTGAGGTTCGAACCAAGCTCGGCACAAATGCTTTATGTGAAGAGGTTTCTTGAAGGACAATTCCGAATCATGTATATGCACATTGAGTCGTCTTCTACCAAACATCAACCAGCAAATAGCTATTGCATTTACCTTGATTAGAGATCGTATCGTGTGTGGAATTATAAAACTATTTAGCATTTAAGTGGTCAATGGTTAAAAGTATTTATTCGAGGAAAATGACTGTTGACCAAAAGCAGGAAACTTTTTTCCGAGACGAGGTCGAGGTTAGTAGTTCCTTTCTTTGGATCAATAGTTCATTTTATTTTACCAGTTTAGTTTGGTTTTCAACCTGTCAGGTTGAAGCATCCATAATGATATATATTAATATCAATTAATACTACAAACTAAAGACTTTTCAACTTCATGTTGATGCTATTTCTAACTTACATTTCGCTAACTCGTACCTTTCTCGTATAACCCTGTCCAGATGTGTTGCATGTAATTCCATAGTATATAAGTCATGGTCGATACCAAATTTATTGGTTTGGCAGAGGCCTTGATATTATATCTATGGTTTGCATTTTAGCTAGGCGCACTCGCCGTAGTCTGGTCTGTACATTTATGTCTTGGTTATTCACAAATAATTATCTCCATATATACATTTATATAAACAAAATATTATCAATCATTATTATTTAACTAGATGCAATAGAACATTCATGATTATCTCCCTTTATAGTATATACTCTTCAGATATTTACTTTTATCAGAATGGGAAGCATGAGATAACGAGACTAGCAGACTTTCTTAATGTGAAGATCGACAAAAAACGTTGACATACATAGTCTATATGTGTGGTTTTGATAAAATGTGTAAAGAAAAACGACCACCAGAAGAAATGAAAAAGAAATACTTTGCAGAAAAGTTTAACTTTTTTAGGAAAGGTATGATAGTTATATGTATTTTTTTTTCATTTCAATTCTGAATTGTTTTCATTACCACATCACACACGTATCTATAATGCTTGCTGTGGAACAACGACGATAAAACTACATGTTATATCCGATATTTGCAATAAACTTTCTGATGGTGAGTAATGACGATAAAACTACATGTTATATCAGACATTTGTAATAATCTTTTTTATGGTGAAATGATGACGATAAAATAACATGTTATATCAGACATCTGTAATAATCTTTCTTATGGTGAATAATGACGATAAAACTATAAGACAGTATTATATCCAATATTTGTATAAACTATTATATTTATATAAATTCAAACAGATATCATTTACAATAATTATATGCTCACAGACTTCACCATATCCGCCCTGCTCGGACCAAAAACTTGATGTGAGAAAGACATATCTGCGGAAAAGCTGTCGGGTCTACTCAGAATATATCTTAGATTTTCTTCCCAAATTGCTTAACTGGACATGCCATACTTGTATAACTTGCCATGTGTTGACACGTGTGGCGTTAGATTCTATCAAGAAATAACGTCAATCCCCTTCATTTGTCCTAATTTTCAACATGACTTCCATCAAACTCTATACGAGTATCTATCTATTTATCGGGTTTATGCTGATTCCTTTCAACTATGCTTCAGAGCGATTTGGTAAATATATTTTGTTGATAATGAAACGATGCATGACTCTTATTTTGTGACCATGGTGACAACTATAGTTAGATACTGATATACTCCAGGTAATATTTATGATTTCATATATCAGAAGGACTTGTACAAACATAATTAGAATCATTTTTGGATAATTGGTTTGGGATATAACTTAATTATATAACTACTTATATGTCTATACGAGAACAATCGTCGGCAACATGTGTGTTATATTGCTGTTTTGTTTTTCAGGTCAGATTGAAGACTGGAAGAACTGGTTCACTGTACAACAAGACGAAACATTCAACAAGTTTTGAAATGATGAAATAGAGAACACACAGTTTTAATTTAAATATACCGGAGTTCAATAGAAATTTGATAAAATCAAGCATACAATTAAATGTAAAAATATATTTTCCTAGAACACGGTTGATTTTACTTCAGACCTTTTACATAAATGAACATTTACCAATGAATTTATTCCATAATAATGTTCATTCACAGCGTCAGCTTGCTTTTATTAAAATATGTTTGACATTGTAACCAATAAGTAAACCTAATTAAAATATATTGAAATATTTTAAATGTAAACTTTTTTAATCCACCTTTATATATCAACTTCTTCTTATATTATAATAGTTTTCAATCTACATTTGTCATGTGATTATGTGATCATTTCAAACTCAAAGTTTCATGTTTTTCAGCAATCGGCAAATTATGCATTTTGCTATTTACAAAGTTTTATAAGAAATATTACAAAGAAACAGATATTGCAATAAACATATATAGCAAGCATTGCATTTTTAACAATACATTATATGAACATTATTTTGCAAGAGCTTCTTGAATGCATTTTGAAATTCTTAACATCAACATTTTTCCATTTTTAGTCAACATGATAAACTATGCTGCCTAAGTATTTTATACAATTATCGTTTTATTTAGTACAACACAGCAGGAAATGGTGTTCAGACTCAAAAACATTTTGTTTACAAAGTTTACATAATCTATTAGCACGATCAATACTGTTCATATTAAGCACATAAAATGCTTCGTAGCGAATCCTATTAGAATCTGTTTAATAATATTCATAGCAAAAATGGGTTTTTGAATTTTACATAACAATCAGTTTGTATCGCGACATCAATTTGACAAAAACTGATTAAAATTAACAGTGTTAACATTATTACAACTTAGAACATTATTATTCCGGTATTTTTTCATGTTGAGTAAATCTTGTTGAGTATATATTGTATAATTGTATATTGATAATTTTATTTTATGTAAAATTAAAATTGTTAATTTTTTTTTAGTTATAGTTATGTTCTACCTTAGTAAGTTGTCGGACCTTGGTCGTTTTGCTTCAATAACTTGTTAAGAAGTTTGTCTTTTAGAAAAGCAAGCGTCGCATATGACCAAGACTAGTACCAGTCGCATTTGGTGGCCATTTTCATCCGTGAAGACGAACTTCATATAATTTCATCGTTGATGTTTATATAAATCTCGTGTAAAGGAGTTTTATGCAGATTAGTAATTGTTTTATATCGACATTGCTTTGTTACATTATTTATATGTACAATTATATTATTCAAAAGAAAAACATGTAACGTATAGGCATGTATATTAAGGTTTACATAATACAATATAATATATACACAAACGATACTCTGACACAGAGGTCACGTAAGTAGTGTTATATGGCTAGTGGGTTGATAATTGATATCAATGGATTTAAAATGTGTATATTCCGATTTTTAGCACACCTGAGCTGAAGACTCGAGTAAGCTCTTCTGATCGTTTTATACATGTGTAGTATCATATAAAGATAATATCATGTTGTGCAATTATTTAGGATGTCTATACCCTGGGTGCTTATTAGTTTGACATAGGGGAACTTTAGTTTGAAAATTTGTTCATAATTATTTGATAGAAATGATCTCTATTAATAGCGATTTGAAAATTGTTTAAAAGAAGGCGCTAAGATTCATTGAATCCCGGAATTTTGATTTTTATAATGGAATACTCTGGTAAAACAGAACATTTTCATTCTCTTATTTTTATCATCTTGAAATCTTAAACAATGTTTAATTACAGAATCTAATAATGGACCCTATATAGAGATTTAATTTAATAAGGGGCTAGCAGAGGCCCAAATAGGAATACAGTTGCGATACAGTTTTGAATTTTCAATAATCTTCTTAAAATACGACCATATTTGGTATAAATTATCGCTACAAGTAGGTATTTCATTTTATTTTCAAATGATGCGACTAGAGACCACAGTGATCCAGCATGTGGACTAACTCTTTTAAAATGTTCTTCTTCAAAACCTCAAAACCTAGACCTAAGGTAGTTTACATTTAACATTAGGTGGCGGTCCTCTGGTATTAGATTAGAGGTTCCCACAGGGGTCACAGTTTTACATAAAGTTATTGTCCAATAGTGCAAGGGCTGGAAGTGATCTGTTTTACAAATAACATTGCTTAATAGTCCTCTGCCAATTTTCGTTTCCAAGCTGGATAATTGGGGTCAAATTCTGAGCTGACACATATGTCACAGTTTTATACAGTATCATTAAGAGAATAATTTAAAAATCTTCTTCTCCAAAAATATAAAGCATGGTGTTTAGATATATAACATTTGGTTTTATCTGTTGGCCCTGTAGCAAGTTTGTTCAAGCCGTTTTCCTGGGGTCTAATTTAGGGTCGCCACAGGGGATAGTCTTTTACTAGTATGATATGTCAACACATTGTTTTTAGTCGGTACTTAACATTATGTATACCATGGACGTGGCGAATTTAAATGGTGAGTCTGGGTAGGGGCAACACATTAGACTCGGACGTTTTCTAAAATAAATATTATGTACATGTAATGTCCTTCGCAACTCAAGTTTTGAAAAACGTGTACTTCTTTAAAATTGGTAGAAGTTATTCTTGTAGTAAGTATTGTTCCTGCCTCTAACAGTATAAAACAGGAAAGAAAGAAATCTTTGGACAATAACAACAAAAACAATTCAAGGTTGACTCGCACATAACTTACCATGTATATTTAGTGATCGTATTTCTATGGTATGAATTGTACTCACATCTGTGTTTGATAATTGGTTGTACACTTAACAGGGTAATCACACATATACTGAAAGTTAGAGACAATCTTTTAATGAAAATCCATCCTTTAATGTGTTTAATGATGCTTGTATACACTTTGTCGGTTGATCCAGTTTCATTGACGGAGTGTAAAATATGTCTCTATGAAATTTTTTAACATATAGATAAAAAACAAGTATTCAAATGTATCTACTATTACAAATACTTACACATTTGCCTGTATGCCCTAATTATAATAAAACAAACATAAAGAACATTAATAAATCAATAAGTGAATGGTGCTTTACCGCACGTTGACACTTAAATAAGACTTAATAAATTAAATTAATAAGCTTTGTTCAATATCTAACGAATGAATAAATTTTAACAATTTTAATAATCTTATTCGCACAGAATGACATATATCACAGTGACTGATCTTGAAGGGGCCACAATACGATGTGTCGACGTAAATGGATATATTGTACCAGCGTTTGAAAAATCAGCAACAGAAATGAAGTCTGTATTTGACAACGCACCTGACATAACGTTACGCAATGACGATATTATGCTTTGTACCTTTCCAAAAACCGGTACGTGATTTCAAACTAAAATGTTGATATCATAATTACGCAACATACAAGTTCAGTCATCTCATGTAATTATTTTATTACAACATTATATTTTATTCGAACATAATATTTTTTGACACAATCTGTCATGCCAACGTAGCTGCTACATTCTCCCTGACATTTTCTTAATTTGTTATCAGAAAATAACATTGTATTTACTTTTCAAGTCACGCACTATTACTATTATATCAATTATATCAAATTAAAACATTATATAAGCATAACATATAAAAACACGACTCGTATGAAAAACTTATATTATTTACTAAAGGTATGGTTTTGGGGAAAATACTGTTTAAGCTATATATATAAAAACACGATATGATGTATTGGCCCCAGTTTTAGCAAACATCTTCAACTTAACTGTTAGAAAAACTATAACTGTATTTACATTGGTCATTGTACCTGTTATCATTAACCAATGACTAAAAATTATTACGACTTCAATTATGTGTGATCATCTAATGGATGACGAGTTCAATGTAAATATTAAGACACTGTATTTAACAATGTTCTTTTCTGAGACATAACATCGTAATAGATGATACATTACATTGGTCATGAAAAAACTATCAAAGATTAAGATAAACGAGTCACTATGACAATAAACATTTAAAATTTTTACTTTTTTATTTACCTCGTCATTACTTTATTATGAAGTTACGTTTTCTTTTCAGGAACCAATTGGGTTTTTGAAATAGCGATGATGATTTTGAATAAATCTGCAAAGCGTGTTCCGATCGTAAAGATTACCACGATGTTAAGGTGTTGACAAAAAATGAGATGGACAATATACCATCTCCAAGGGTGATGAACACACATCTGAATCACATGTTAGATCTGCATGTACCTGCAAAAAATATAGATAAAAGCAATAACAATTATAACGTCTCTTGAGGTCTCCCCACACAGTTGCGCCTTTTTTATCACGGTAGTAAAATTTTTACACTTAAAAAAGTCCTATGCAATTTGGTTTGAAATAGCTTCAACAAGGTTCATAGGTTTTGTGATGTTTTGCTGCAGTTGAGTAACGCAAAGTCTTGCATAGTATACACTGCAATAAGACACCACTGGTGTTTAAAAAGTGACTCTTATAGGATTTTAAAAGATGCATGAATTTATGAGCAATTGAGGACTTTCTTTTTTTAAAAAATGCTCTGTTTTTTAAAAACAGAGGCTCGTCAACCTACCATTTAATGTTGTTTTAATGTGCTGTACTTCTGATAAATAATCTTTACAAAGGTTCTATGTGGAAATTATAATTTTACCGGGGAAATCCTAGACCTTATTTTATATAGAACAAAGAAATCAACCGTGTAGTTAGACCATGACGATTTATTGTACTGCAAATAGTGAAAATGATAGCACGCTTTAAATATGATTAAATTAACCAAGTTTTGTTCAGATTGGATGTTTTATGAAAACGCATACAAATCTATGCAGGCCCCTATGTAAATACAATCTAGCTATTGATATTACACCTCGTCATTTATAATACAGCCACGAAAATCGTGTAGTATTTTGAATCAGTTGTAACACTTGTTACATAACGTTTTCGTTGATCTGTAGATTTCTTCCTACGGAAATGTACAAAAAGCAAACGAAAACGAAACTTCAAGGACACTGCTGTATCGTATTATAATCACATGAAAGGAATGACATTTTCCGACTGCAATTGACAGTGGAAGCATTGGTTACCGTTATGGATGGATGGAAAATGTAAAGTATTCGCATAACTCAACAGACAGACGTAATCCTTGTAATGTTTTGTATCAAAAATCAAATTGAATCTACCATATTTTCAAAAAAGTACTTTGAAATACAATTCTATATCAATGTTACTTTCTAATATTATAACTTAACTTACATTTGTTTGGCAGTATGACCTTTATTTTTATGAGAGATCTCTAGTATCATAAAATCGGATTGTTGGTAGGAAGCACGATCTATTGTAGGGTGGGGTTAAACTCGTATTTTAAACGTTACTTTTTTGTATTGATCTGAAATATCATTCACATAAATGATTATAAAATATTGTTAGAAGATAGTTTATATAAAAACCTTGCCAAAATCACCGTTTTATAGTATGTTTGCCGTTTTAAAAAAACAATTCTACGTACAGACTTCCTTATAGCATTTTACATGTTAATTGCAATCTAATATTGTTAAAAAAAATTAAACAAACTATGATTATTTGTATAAACCTCTAAATTACCAGTAAAAATATAGCAGTACCCGAGTTATCTAAAGGAATGGGAGCAGGTTATATCAGAAGGTCCATGTTGTCTACAACGAAGACCTGAAACTGGTAAATCGATTCTTTATAATCATACCATATTTTGAAATGAGTTTCACATATATGTCCATTATTGTCCTAAGATATATATGTAGGAATGAAAATGTACATCTAATACAGGATAGGTTGAATTTTGAAATGGGGGTGGGGTGGGGTGGTACGGGGTCCTCCGTGACTCCGTGACCGAGTGTTTCAAAGCACCGTCTCACCGTTGAGGTTCGAACCAAACCCGGCCCAAATTCTTTATATGAGACAGTTTGCTAGTTTCTTGAAGACGGACGTAAGTTCTACTCAGAATCAAGTATATACATCTTGGATCTTCTACCAATGACCCTGATATATGTCTAAACATCAACCAGCAAGAATTAGTTACTAGCATTGATTAGAGGGGCGTATCGTATGTAAAAAATATCAATTAATACTAAATAATAAAGGCAAACTAACTTAGTGTTGGCGCTATGACTAACTCACAAATTAGTACGTTATATACAAACAGTTTTATATGACCAAATACAATAGAACATTCATGATTATCTCCCTTTATGTGTATGTATTATTCAGTTATTTGCTTTTACCAGAATGGAAGGCATGGGATTGGGAGATTAGCTGAGTTTCTTTGTGCGAAAACTTACAAACAAACAATTACAGACATAGTCGATATGTGTGGTTTCGATAAAATGTCTAAAGAAAAACGATAACCGGAAGAACTAGAAAAGAAATACTTTGCAGAAAATTTCAACTTTTTTAGGAAAGGTAGGAAAGTTAAGCATTCTCATGGTAAAATATTGCTGTTATGATACATGTTATATCAGATATTTGTAATAAGTTCTCTTATGGTGAAATAATGATGTTAAGATACATGTTATATCAGATATTTGTAATAAGCTTTCTTATGGTGAAATAATGATGTTAAACTATATGTCGTGTCAGATATGTGTAATTGGCTTTCTTATGGTGAAATAATGATTTAAAGCTATATGTTATATCACATACTAAGTCTTTTACTAAACTTTCTTATGGTGAAAATTGGCGAAAAATGACATGTTATATCAGATATTTGTAGTAAGCTTTCTGATGGTGAAATAATATTAAAACTGCATGAAATATCAATGATTTGTATTAAACTTTTTCATGGCCAAATAATGAAGATAAAACTACATGTTATATCAGTTATTTGTAATAACCTTTCTTGTGGTGAAATAATGATGATGACACTATATGACAGTAATATTTCCAATATTTGTATTAAACTTTCTATATAAATTTAAATAGATATCATTTAAACGAATGGTATGCTCACAGGCTGCACCATATTCGGCCCCGCTCACCAAGAACTTGATGTGAGAAAAGTTGACAGATACTTGCGGAAAAGCAGTTGGGTCTATTCAGGATTATTCTGAGATTTTCCTCTCCACCAGTTAAACCGTAAATGTATAGCGGAGCGCGTGGTCCAGTGGTAGAGCACCGAACCCATGATCGGAGGGTCGTGTGTTCGATCCTCCGCCACTGCTATGTGTTGTGTCCTTGAGCAAGACACTTTTCCGCATATGCTTAGTACTGGTTCTAATCAGGAAGACTTCGAGCGTGATTTGCCTAAGATGTAAGAACTTGTTTCACAATCGAAGTAAAACAAATAAGTTTAAACTAATCGTTAATGTCATTATATAACTTGCCAATAACGAAACGATGCACACCTTTTATTTGTGACCATGATGGCCACTAAGGTTAGATATTGATATATTCCAGGAGGATGTATGATTTCAAATTTCCGAAGGGCTTATACAATCATCATCAGAATCATTTTTGGACAACTGTTTTGGGAGATGACTTTTAATTAAATAACATTGTTTATAGGAGAACAATCAAAGTTGCTATCTAGCTGTTTTGGTTTTCAGTTCAGATTGGAGACTGGAAGAACTGATTCACTGTACAACAAGACGAGGCATTCAACAAGTTTTTGAATGATGAAATGAAGAACACACAGTTTAAATTTAAATTTACCGCAGTTCATTACAAACATGATAACATCAAGGATAAAGTTAAAATAAAATGTAAAAGGTATGTATTTTATTACACGGTTGATCCTACTTTACAAATAGTTAATATGTACTGTTCGTTTATTAAATAATTCGGTACAATTACACTATTCTCAAGATAGAATCATTCGTTACAAATATTACTAATATTGATTATACACTAATGGACTTTAAAACTGCACCACATGTAATTTTAGTGCAGAAGCAAATATAATTCAATTTCAAATAAAGTTTATATACGTTAAGAATGACATCTCTTCTGTTTTCTTCTGTTAAAATGAGACTTGATGATTTTTTTTCATTTTTCGAAGCTACCCTCAAAAGTGAAAATAACGAGTGAATGAACCATATGAGATTGAAGTAATTTCACCCACTGAGCATCTTTTATAACAGTATCAAGTTCATTCTCGTAATCGGTGAATACACACCATAATATAGAGATAACGAGTTAGAGATGTAGAGCGCTTGTCACGAAAATCAAAGTTTGCATCATTAAAATTGATTATTAACAATTTCTATAAAAAGGTACTCCTCCGTAACCTCTGTAATTTCTGACACGCGTCAATAACATGTGCACAGGAAATCGAAATGCGCTATATTCGTATTTCCCGGAAGAGATCAAATTCGCCATGTGATCGGAAACACTAGACGGCATCTATTCTTACCGCTAGATCGCTATACCATTTATAATAAAGTGTTTTGTTATATCCATTATTTAAATTAAAATCAATATTTTGAACAATCATGTTTATTTCTCTACGTAAAAGTACTCTCTCTCTCTCTCTCTCTCTCTCTCTCTCTCTCTCTTTCTCTTTCTATCTATCTCTCTATGACCTGTTGTGTGAAATAAATATATTACTTCATTTCGTGATTTGAAATTATCGTGAGGTATTTATAGTATTTCACAAACGTTGGTTACACCTCATGAATATTTATGGCCGTGGTGAAAATACTAAGATTTCCTTACATGGAGTCACGCGTAAATCAATACGCAGTAACTATGATACAAGACTTCCGTTCTATACGTCAAAGAGTTATAAATACTATTGGTCTTATTTTATTTTAATTCTTTTGTTTCAATAAGAGTTTAATGTACAAATAGCCCCCAATGTCATTTGACAAGAGGTCAGGTTGATAGTTATGTATTCAAAACGAAAAATTACGCTTCCTCCTAGATAGGGCAGTGATTAGGTTTAGTCAACCATTTTGAATATTGTCGAGTATTTTCAAATCCATATATAAAACGTATCTGCATATGTAATGCAGTTTAGACGGGAAATGTGGACTATTGAAAACTGGACCACTTTTCTGGAGTAGAGTATATATTTATATTGTGATATTAACTAAATTAGCGAAGAAAATATGAACGAGACAATTTCTTGGAAATGGAAAAAAATATGTTGACAGACAGTGGTTGGAGAGGGGATTCGACTATACCACGTTGTTACAGAATGACACTGGCATGCATTATTGTGAGATACTGTCATATATTTTCTTTATTATTGTGAGATTCTCACAGGTTTAACAATAACAACAACAAAGACGAAAAACAGCAGTACCTGCTAGCAGTTTCAACAACAACTCAGATGCACAGTGCAAATTAATTTGAGAAAAATACAAGTTTTTATGTCAGATGATCACTGTCAACTCACTATTCACTGTCACTGTCATAGTAGATGATAGGCACTAAGCCGCAGTATGCGCTTAAATTTCTTTCGTGGTAGCCTCTTCATCACCACCATTGCTACTACTACACGTATTGAAATGAAAGAGCCTCCATTAATTGTTGTTGTCGCAAAATATGTTGACATCACTTGCTGACCGTAAGCATAGGACTCCATGGAAGATGCCGCTTGAAGAGCTGGGTCAAATGAAGACGGATATGGTGAACGGTAGACTTGGTGAGTTGATTTGTCTTGAGTTTGTTCGAATAAGTCGATACTAAAGGCCCAGCACACTCTGTTTTACCCAAAGCCTTAGATGCCTTTTCTTTTTTGTTTTCATTGTTTATTCGACTGTAGTTGTTAACGCTTTATATATTTTTATGACCATTGATTTGAACCGTATCTGTACTTTTTTCCCTTACCACCCGCATCCCTAAAACCAAAGACAAATTCTAGTGAAACATGTTTAAAACAGCCAATGGAGAGTTTAATCCCAATATGCCTTCGTAAACTTATCAATGTCACTGTCAGCTGTCTTAAGTTCCTTTTGTTTTGTTATCGTTGCTGCACTACTGTGAGGGAAATCAGGGCTATGGAGCACTCTAACAGAGCAACCACAATTTTTCAAATGTTTATTTAAACTTGACATAAAAGTTCTTAGAGAGGATGGCTCATATTCACTATTATCCTTAGGTTTTCGGGCACCTCCTGGCATCTTCCAAAGAAAATATCATGTTCCTGCTGTGGAAGGTGTTTTATATATATTTCTGCCGCCATTTTGGCATGAAAGAAACGCTTTAAACTGGTTCTTGTAACTCAGCTGTGGCCGGGAAACACATGGGCCATGGTTCATATATCGTTATTGCATGCGTCTTACCGCGTATCTGTATCAGCTAAGTGAAAATACTATTGAGTGCATAAAAGCAAGTGTCTATTTTAAAGACAAAGCTGTGAGAAAAATGCATAGGATATTGGTTTTTTTGCGATTGACAGACAATCATAGTTTTAGTATTAAGAGACAAAGACGATCATAACACATTGCAAAAAAGCAAATAATTCATTATTAAACTGGTCAACATACTTCTTTCATTAATGATATTGTAAACAATATAATAATGTTACGCCAAATATAAGTGACAGTAACTTTCACAAATTAACGTTCCGTTCACAGGCGTCCAGTGTGTAGCTTTGACCCACTCAAATCCAACTCCTACCCACCCCTCACTACCCAACCCTCACTACCCACCCCTCACTACCCAACCCTCACTACCCAACCTTGCTTAGTATGTATTACACAACAGTTATATTAAAAATATTAACACAATAATCAATCGCCAATCAGTTTCAAAAAAACATTGTATGCTATATGTGTGTGTGTGTGTGTGTGTGTGTGTGTGTGTGTGTGTGTGTGTGTGTGCATATCAAACATTTGGTCAACTGGGGTCTACAGAGTTTCATCAGACTGGGTCTTAAATAGTAATATTGACACCGTCGTTTAGCAATTTATCGACATCCACATGTTATATGTGTGCATGGTTGCATGTTTGTGTGTGTGTGTGTGTGTGCCTCCGTAATAATGTGTAATGAGATATTAGTTATTGTTTTATTTCTAAACACTTCAATTTTAATGATGCTCATAATTTTGATTAAAACATCACAACGTCACGTTATGCTAAATTAAATACATTATAGTTCAAACATATTTTAATTGATAGCAAGCGGAAGATTTTCATGTTTTCTATATGCGCAAAGGGTCCTTCGTGGCCTAGTGGTCTACGGCGCCGTCTCAAGATCACGTATCTCTCACCGATAAAGTCGTAGGTTAGAGTCCCGCTCGTTCCAAAAACTTTATGTGAGAAAGTTTGCCAGGTACTTGTGGAAGAACGATGGTTCTACTCAGTCTGACTCAGTCTGAGGTCTTCCTCCATCAGTATAATTGGATATGCCATATATAACCTGAAATGTGTTGAAAATGGCGTTAAACCCCATTCCCATTCCTAGATGCGTAAAAACTATCCAACGAAATATTAAGTTGTACAATATCAAATGAAATGAATTTAACTACAAAGTGTTTATAGATCACTTCTTATCTTCTAGTCTTCTAATCAAATTAAGTTTTCGGTAACGAACCGTAGGAGATATACATGATCTATAACCTATGTAGGCTACAATAGATTAGTGAAAATAGGACAAGGCAATATGCAACTCGGTCACTAAACTTTTATCAGAGGTTATAAGAGGTTTAAACGTTACATGTAATGAGAGAGCTGTCAGTGACATAAAGACTCATCATGCCGCATAAAACATCGGTATGAATGGAAATATAAGTAGTATATCTAATAACCTGATATCTCCCAAATCAAGTCTATTAACACCAAATGAAAAAGCAGGGAATGCTATGCCTGTCCAACAATTCATAGCAATTAAACGCTTATTAAAATGTGACGTCATTCAAAGTTTCAGTTGAAGCAACTGACAAATCTACGTGCTCAAGACGTTGCTATAAAACGGACTCATTCGAAAGAGATGGGTCCGTTTAACAGAATTATTGACTATCCTCGGTTGGAATAAAAATTGAAGTCAATCTGCGATTTATTTAGAAAAAAAGTGAAGCAGATCTGACATAGCATACTATCAGTATATATGATGGTCGTGTTTAATATGTATAATGTTAAACATATGTTTTTGTTTCCAATTTGTTGTTGATTACTTCAGGAAAGATTACATTTTTTTACAAATTAGCACGACAGCACGATTTCACGGTAATGGCAAACGATGGAACGATGGTGGCAAAGAAATACTATGATACATATAACACATTACGCGATATTGAGTATCACATACTATCACATTGTCATTATCCTACAGTCACATGTCATTATCGTACTGTCGTACTATCATCATCGTGCAATCGCTTCGTCATTGTCAGGTTATCGTTCTGTTGTGTACTCGTACATGTATCACCAACCTGACGACGTGCCGTAACTAGTGCTACCGCGTAGATATACTGATGACACTGACACTGTTGATAGATGCACTATTTAGCACAACAGAAACAACGAGTCCTTGACTTACATGCGTTATCTACTGATCAGTCAGTTAAAGCAATCGGACTACCTCGGTGATGGAATGTTAGCTAATAATGGATGTTCAGCATGGAGATATTGTTATATATCGTTCTCGGAATATTACTGCTGTACCTTATATTTAAACCTAGCAGCCTAAAGGGAAAAGTTATACCTGGACCAGGTGGCCTACCATTTGTGGGTTCAGCATTTGACATTTCTACTGCAAACTTTCATATACAGTTATATGAATATGCAAAAAAATATGGTGATATTGTCGGACTAAATCTGTTCGGACAAAATATGGTCGCATTAAATTCTGAAGAACTGATACGGAAAGCGTTCTGTGACGATCCATATAAGAAGTACTTTAACGACAGAGAAGAGACATTTGTTGGTAAATATGTTTTGTTTGAAAATCAAACTGTAGCTGCATACACGAATGGGTTCGACAACACCCATAACAAGCTACGGAAAGGATTGGTTAGAAGTATACACGCATACGGGGAAGGGATAGAAGATTTTGAAACGAACGTGATGTCAGAAATAGAAAGGCTTATGATGAATATCGATAATCTCAACGGAGAAGAGTTTGAATTCACTGAAAAAATAAAAACGTTACTTTCGAATATAGTAGCAATTTTGGTAAGACGTTTTACTGATCAAAATAGTGTAACGGAATTTGGATATACTGAAAATAGATATTATACAATGACAGTCATATATGTTGTATAGCAACTTTAACAAACAAAATATAATATGTATTTTAATTTCTATAATAGGTTTTTCGGTGTTTATATTTCACGTTTATCATATACAGACACGGTATCCCACAATGCATAGCGCATTATAACGCATATCATTATTGTTATGGCATATGCTTTTTGCTTTTGATTGAAGCAAAGGTGTAGAGCCAGGACGAGCAAATGGGCATGAGCATGTTCAGAAGAAGATTTTGTTTATATTAAGAAACGATTTGTTTTTCAGTAATTGAAATGGAGTTTAATGTATTCATAGTTATATATAAAATCGAAACATTGTGTAACTATTTCTGTTTACTCGATTGTCTTTGATATATCTATGACCCATTTTTGTTAAATTTCGGTGTAATTGCGATTATTGATATAAGTTCAACAAGTCAGTTATGACGTATGCCTACTTATATGCAAAAGAGGCATTGACTATTACACAATTTTGTCGATTTATTAAATACACCCATTTAATATTGAATTACCAGACCTTTATGCTGACCTTTTCTTTTAATACTTTTTAAAGAGTGCCAACCTGTTTTAAAGAGCCAAACCGGTATTTTCTTGCAGCTGAGTGGAGAAACGCTTTCAGATGAGGATGAGGAAGTAAATTTATTTTGGGAATATAATCGCAATGCAAATTATGTCCTCAGTCCCAAGCGAAACAGCATCTTGATGACATTTCCTTTCCTGTGCCACCTACCTGGGGCCTACAGAGAACCGTACATGGAGCTGGTGGAGAAAAGGGACAAAATCGCAAGGAGATATTTTCAAAAGATAAAGGTTTGCAAAGAATACATCATTCTTTCAGTTTGGAAGACGAAGAAATTGGAGCCGACACTAAGTGATTATTACGTGTTCCCCTTTAGAAGGGACAAAATCGCAAGGAGAAATTTTCAAAAGATAAAGGTTTGCAAAGAATACAGAATTCTTTCAGTTTCACACATAAAGAGCATCGCAAAAATACGTTTTGGCTTGCGTATGATGTTCTTGAAACATTTTAATTGGCTCTTCTTGAAATTATTTAGATAGGTAACAAATAATGAAATGTTTGCTTACAATCTATCTGTATTGTTGTTTTGCCTTATATGGACCTCCATTCAGCAAATACTAAGATTTATCTTTTAGTATAAATAAGACTGGTTCGATGTTTTTATAGGAAACTCACACACCCGGTAAGATTCGAGGCATCATCGACTTTCTGATCGACGAGCAAGCACAAGATGTCCAAAGTGGACGTGAAGTTCTCTTCAACGACACACGTATCATCGGCGTTGCCCTGGATACGGTAGCAGCAGGTATGGTTATATGCAGACGACAACTCATTTAAATCGCATGTTACGTTTAACTAACAAACTGTACAAACATCACCTAGAAACATCCTTTAAAATGTAAATCATTTTACTTTAAGCGTCGCAATTCATATATTGTATTGAAAAGGAATCATGTATAAAATAACAGTGTTCTTTTGATACTAGTATCAGAAACATTAACTTGTCCTTTAATTTATAAAAAGGAAAGTATAGCTCTATCGAACAATACAGGCACGTGTTTGTATTACAGTTATGAAACATCAACATCAGGTATGTAGCTAGGACATATAATTAAATGCCCCAGCCCATTTTAAAGAGGTTAGATAACGGCATTTCAACATATCACAAATTGTATATGACAACAAACTCTATTTGTGGAGGAAGACCTCAGTCTCATGAAGATACATCTGAGTAGAACAACCAGCCATGCAAAAGTAACTCACATACTTTCTCACATAATTATTTGGACCGAACTTGTCTCGAACCTACGACCTCATCGTTGATAGGTAGTTTATCTTGAGAAGTGTCTTAGACCTCTTGGCAACTGAAGCCTTTACAATATTATCGAATTATTCATAATGAATAATATATTTTAAATAGACAAGTTTCACAATACACTAAATCACGCAGAAGACATTAAATTATGAAGTTTATCTACCGTTATCACTATAAATTAATATTTAAAAGAATATTTCAATTTCATACAGGCATTTTGACATCTTGGTCGACCATAAGTAGTCTGCTGTTATGTTTACTAAACCACCCGGAATACCAGACGAAAATTCAACAGGAATTAGATCATGTGATCGGCCGATGTCGGTTACCAGCACTGGGCGACAGAGAGAACTGTCCGTTCTTTGAGGCTGTGGCCCTCGAAGTACTAAGATATAATCCTGCTGCCCCGTTGTCAGTTCCACATATTTGTCGCTCAAATGTGGCCTTTGAAGGGTATGATGTTAAGAAAAATACATATGTAAGTACCTTACAGAGCATACATAAAACAGTTTCACAATTTTGAGAAGGTGGATGACTGACAAATTTTTAAAAGAAAAAGCATCATATAGCAAAGGAATGAATTCATGTCGTTTACAATATTTTAAAACACGAAACAGGTTTTATATAACATCCCGTTTTATTGGCGGAAGAGGACACATCAGAATGAATTTGAGCAGACCCCAGAAATGAAAATCTTTCTCACATCAAGTGTTTGGGCCGAGCATGGTTCGCACTCACGATGTGTAAGTGGAATACACAACTAAATAATCATCAACCTTAACCTTAACAAATACAGATGTGATGATATTTAAACGTTACATTTCTACCACGGAGGAGGGAAATCCATATTCGGACCACATCTCCGTTTACTCTAAATACACTTCGAGGTAGAATATCAGCTAGCCATCATGGATATATTTGTATATTACGTTTAATAATTACTCGCCTTTTCATACCTATTCATCTCATAAGCGTATTTCATTTAAAGGTTCGGTTATTTCTCTTTCTGCTAGTAAAAGTTACCCCAATCAGGATCGTGAACCCTATACCGGATATGCAACATCATTTTGTGTAGAATTTATATTGCAACAATGTTTGTTCACTTAAACAATGCATGTATATTGCTAACTGTAAATAACACGTCGTATAATTACTTTATTGTGCTTTATTTCAGATATTTCCAAACATACACTTCTTGCACCACAACGACAAAATATGGGGTGACCCCTGGACTTTCAGACCTGAACGTTTTTTAGATAAACAAGGACAAATTCTACCACGCAGTCATCCTTTCCGTAAAAAGTAAAAATAGCAAGTCGATCTCTCTCCTGAAAAATACTTTACTGTAGGACAGTAATTTTAAATGGACACCCAACTTTTGCATAACAATTTACTTACCAGTAATCTATGCATCCATAGACACATACTACTTAGATGTATTGATAAAAGCAGATATTAAACTATGTATGTACGCGGTCCCTTAATTATGCTTTGGGGGTCCTCCAGGGCCGAATGGTCAAGGGCGATGCCGTCTTATAGCCACTTACATCCCAGCGATGAGGCCGCACCCCTCGCTTCCAAACCTTTAGTTTTGGTTAAGTGCTTTTTCCTTCACTCGCGGAAGGATAATGTTTCTGCTATGTTTCATACTGAGGTCTTCCTTCACTCGCGGAAGGATAATGTTTCTGCTATGTTTCATACTGAGGCCTTCCTTCACTCGCGGAAGGATAATGTTTCTGCTATGTTTCATACTGAGGCCTTCCTTCACTCGCGGAAGGATAATGTTTCTGCTATGTTTCATACTGAGGCCTTCCTTCACTCGCGGAAGGATAATGTTCCTGCTATGTTTCATACTGAGGCCTTCCTTCACTCGCGGAAGGATAATGTTTCTGCTATGTTCATACTGAGGCCTTCCTTCACTCGCGGAAGGATAATGTTTCTGCTATGTTTCATACTGAGGCCTTCCTTCACTCGCGGAAGGATAATGTTTCTGCTATGTTTCATACTGAGGCCTTCCTTCACTCGCGGAAGGATAATGTTCCTGCTATGTTTCATACTGAGGCCTTCCTTCACTCGCGGAAGGATAATGTTTCTGCTATGTTTCATACTGAGGCCTTCCTTCACTCGCGGAAGGATAATGTTCCTGCTATGTTTCATACTGAGGCCTTCCTTTACTCATCGAAGGATAATGTTCCTGCTATGTTTCATACTGAGGCCTTCCTTCACTCATCAAAGGATAATGTTTCTGCTATGTTCATACTGAGGCCTTCATTCACTTGCGGAAGGATAATGTTTCTGCTATGTTTCATACTGAGGCCTTCCTTCACTCGCGGAAGGATAATGTTCCTGCTATGTTTCATACTGAGGCCTTCCTTCACTCATCGAAGGATAATGTTCCTGCTATGTTAATACTGAGGCCTTCCTTCACTCGCGGAAGGATAATGTTTCTGCTATGTTCATACTGAGGCCTTCCTTCACTCGCGGAAGGATAATGTTCCTGCTATGTTTCATACTGAGGCCTTCCTTCACTCGCGGAAGGATAATGTTTCTGCTATGTTTCATACTGAGGCCTTCCTTCACTCGCGGAAGGATAATGTTCCTGCTATGTTTCATACTGAGGCCTTCCTTCACTCGCGGAAGGATAATGTTTCTGCTATGTTTCATACTGAGGCCTTCCTTCACTCGCGGAAGGATAATGTTCCTGCTATGTTTCATACTGAGGCCTTCCTTCACTCGCGGAAGTATAATGTTCCTGCTATGTTTCATACTGAGGCCTTCCTTCACTCGCGGAAGGATAATGTTCCTGCTATGTTTCATACTGAGGCCTTCCTTCACTCGCGGAAGGATAATGTTCCTGCTATGTTTCATACTGAGGCCTTCCTTCACTCGCGGAAGGATAATGTTCCTGCTATGTTTCATACTGAGGCCTTCCTTCACTCGCGGAAGGATAATGTTCCTGCTATGTTTCATACTGAGGCCTTCCTTCACTCGCGGAAGGATAATGTTCCTGCTATGTTTCATACTGAGGCCTTCCTTCACTCGCGGAAGGATAATGTTCCTGCTATGTTTCATACTGAGGCCTTCCTTCACTCGCAGAAGGATAATGTTCCTGCTATGTTTCATACTGAGGCCTTCCTTCACTCGCGGAAGGATAATGTTTCTGCTATGTTCATACTGAGGCCTTCCTTCACTCGCGGAAGGATAATGTTCCTGCTATGTTTCATACTGAGGCCTTCCTTCACTCGCGGAAGGATAATGTTTCTGCTATGTTCATACTGAGGCCTTCCTTCACTCGCGGAAGGATAATGTTCCTGCTATGTTTCATACTGTGGCCTTCCTTCACTCGCGGAAGGATAATGTTTCTGCTATGTTTCATACTGAGGCCTTCCTTCACTCGCGGAAGGATAATGTTTCTGCTATGTTTCATACTGAGGCCTTCCTTCACTCGCGGAAGGATAATGTTCCTGCTATGTTTCATACTGAGGCCTTCCTTCACTCGCGGAAGGATAATGTTCCTGCTATGTTTCATACTGAGGCCTTCCTTCACTCGCGGAAGGATAATGTTTCTGCTATGTTTCATACTGAGGCCTTCCTTCACTCGCGGAAGGATAATGTTCCTGCTATGTTTCATACTGAGGCCTTCCTTCACTCGCGGAAGGATAATGTTCCTGCTATGTTTCATACTGAGGCCTTCCTTCACTCGCGGAAGGATAATGTTTCTGCTATGTTCATACTGAGGCCTTCCTTCACTCGCGGAAGGATAATGTTCCTGCTATGTTTCATACTGAGACCTTCCTTCACTCGCGGAAGGATAATGTTCCTGCTATGTTTCATACTGAGGCCTTCCTTCACTAAAAATAAATACGCCATGAACTTGCAACTGTCATGTGTTAAAATGGAGTCAAACCACAGTAATTCTGATTTTATTTTAGAAAGGGTAATAACGCTGATAAATTGTTGAGAAGCATCAAATTTCACACATTTATAGGCGTTCATAACAAAATGTGTCCAATGTTTTTTTAATTTCATTTTTTAAAAAAAGAGTATTTATTTTAGATATTTAAAGATTATCGCAATCAATTGTCCAAAACTAGCGTAACACCTAAATTTTTGAGGTAGTTTTGAGTATTGTATTATCCTATAACAGGGAGCTGCACAGGGAGCTGCACAGGCATCTAGGATCAGTAGACTATATTTAAAGTTTCTAGCATATGGCTTAAGTTGATATATTTGCACGTTTGAAATGTTTTTAAATTTTGTTGTTCAATGTGGGTTTCCTTCTATAATTTGTTTTAAACAACTTAGTTTATTAAGGTCTTAAATCAGCTAATGGACATTATTTAATGACACGTGGTTCAGTTCTGAAATAGTTATTTACTACGAAATGTCGGCAATTTGCTACTTCGGACATAAAGAGGGATCTCGATTTCCGCAGTATGTCTCCATATTAAGTGACCCGAGCTCCAGTTATACTTTCATTGTCTCTTGATTAATTGATCATATAGTAATTTTAATTGATGTTCTCGTTATATATTTAGAAACCACCTATCCTAATATTGTTTATGACGGATTTCTTTTCAGTTTATGGGTACAATGATTTGTTCTTATGTGTGTGCTTTATGCGTGATAATTGCGTTGCTATCGATTAATAAGAAGAGGTTTTATTTTTGTAGGCTTTTTCTAGGAAATATTTTCGTCAACTTGTGACGTAATTATGATTGGTATTATTAGAACCAGCTCATGATGACGTAATACGGGCACTGTTTTAAAGTTATCTATTTTGAAAGGATACATTAGTAAACTCTGTATTGAGTCCGTCAAATACACCAATCTAATTTTAAGCTGTCTGTGCTAGATTTCTGCTTCACAATTAAGAATACATTATGTTTAACGTTTTACCATTTCAGTTTGCTCCCGTTTGGTGTAGGCAGACGACAGTGTATCGGAGAAACGCTAGCAAGGTCGAGAATATTTCTGATAGTTACGACACTTCTCCAGCGTTGGAACTTAGTTCCGTCCCCAGGCAAATGTGGTTCCTGCGACCCCCGTTCGGATCAGTTTAAAGTGGAGTTCTTATGCCTCCCAAAACCATTTTATTGCAAAGTTGTGAAAAGAAAAAAAATGACCAATCTTCACTTTAAAAAGATAGACAAATGAAATAGTGAGTTTTCATAATAAAATCATGTGATATGATTTTAAAAATCTGCCAGTATATATGCACTCTGAACACCCAAGCTAACGTTCTAGTTGGCACCGTCTCTGGACATAGACAGATATACAAGTATTTCATAGCGTTGCTATAATTAACCACTGCTACAAAATAGCTGTGGATTTATATATTAAAAGAACAAAAGGCAAGGTTGAAATCGATGTTGATCCTGTTTCACACATCAAATCAATTTTTACAATACTCTTTCTTTTACATATTGAGAAATAAAGGTTTATCTCAACATTTTGATATTGTCCTAATTTGAAACCACTTGAAATAATTTTTGGCTGCCTGATCTCTCCCAAAAATAAAATAAAATTTGCATTTGATTGCCTTTAAACCAACATTTTGAAAGCTAGTACTATATTATATTAAAGAGATTAAAAAGCAGATAGGCCGTTGTCTTTTTCTTACAATTTCACCTAACAGCTGGCACTTTTTATTACTTTTTGTAATCTCAATATGCGTTCAACAACTTGTAGTCTACTGCGAAACACAAAACTATGATAGATCAACACGTTTGTAAATGTTTGAAGCCAGATAAAGTGAAGCATGAATACAATAGAATATTCATCGGACATATCATTTATCATTGTTTATGAATGTTCCGTATAAAATAATATTGGGTACCTGTCCCGAGCGGGTCCCTCTATTCATATACTTATTTTAGCTCACTTGAACAAAGTTCAAGGTTAGCTGTTCCGATAGCCCGTCGTCTCTCCGTCACACGTCACACATGTTATGGCTGTGTACAAACCTGAACCTTTATTTTCTATTTGGTATTCACCCAACTTATACGGTAGTTATATAAGCGTTATTCTTGAACTGGCTAAATAGGATAGATGTTAAACGGCAAAAAACATTCTGAGTTACGCTCCTAAAATCATTAAAGATATCGTTTTTTGATCTTGTGCATTCTCTAGCATCTACAGTTATTACTTAAAAAAACGGCCAAGTGATTATTGATAGAATTATGGCCTTGAACCATCAACGGTTGTATGACTTGGCATTGTGTGCACCCGCAGGTTTTGTTTGACCTCCAACATAATTAACACACACGTCATAAAACTAGTGTGTCACGGTCAAGTTTTTGAACTAGCCAATCGAACAATCAATGTCAGAATTATAACCATTGGATCATTAAAATTGCGCTATTTGATCGTGCGTGCATGCTAGCACACATTTTTATTCAACCCTCACTAAACTGTATAGGTGTCCTTTAATCTTAATAAATCAGGCAAGTTTTTCAATTTTCTCAAGAAAGAGTTCTAATAGCTCATCTGTCCTCACAAAGTATAAACTCCCCCAGACCAAAGATAAACTAGTCCATGATACACACATAGTTGGTTCCAGTTTCACCAGCGTTACAGAACTAATACGATACTTAATCAAAGTAATTAAAGTAACGTTTGTGTCAAATGTAGCTCCAAACATTATCTAATATTTTCAAAAGATAAAGGTTTGCAAATAATACATCATTTTTCGAAGACGAAGAAATTGGAACCGACACTAAGTAATTATTACGTGTTCCCCTTTAGTATTGACAAACGTTATCATTTCATTCCTACTTAACCATTGTTTGCCGAAGCTTCACTACTTTAGTATTGACAAATCGCAAGGAGAAATTTTCAAAAGGTAAAGGTTTGCAATGAATACAGAATTATTTCAATATTGTCATGTATACAATGAACTGAGTGCATAAACTATTAAATTGAATTGAATTGAATCGTAGTACAACGATCTAATATATCTCTAAGTAAAATATACTTCAAAGAAAAAAGAAAAAAAATATACATAATAAAGTTAATTTTCATAGATAACCTAGATATATAAATTATATATATTTTTAAAAAAAAATGAAATAAAAAAGTCCAACCTCTAATTTGAATTGGAAAACAATTCAATTAGTTGATTTATATCGATATTGTGAACAAAAGTTCTACAAGTTGAATTATGTATTTCAAAGAAAGTTCAATCGACAAGATGATCTATATGACTTTATACATTGTATATAATTTCAATCTTCAAGTTAAATAATGTATTTTAAAGAAAGTTCTATCGTCAAGCAGAATATGTATTTCAAACAAAGTTCAGTCTCCTAGATGATCCAGATATATTTATATTTCTTCAGTAAAAATATCTCACAACTGGCGTAAACGTTTTAGATACAAACTTTTGTATCAGTGTTAAACCATATATTTAATGCACGCCATTAGCTGAGAGTTAATATGATGTTTATATATGTATATATATATATTCTTTTTTTTAAAGTTTAATTTCTTAGTTGAATAACACTCAAAGAACGTTTTAACCCCAACACACCGTTAGCACAGACTCACTGTTAATATGACAATCAACATAGAGGGCCTATGTGTGTGTGTGTGTGTGTGTGTGTGTGTGTGTTTGTGTGCGTGTGCGTGTGCGCGTGCGCGTGTGTTTTTTTTTTTGAGAGAGAGAGAGAGAGAGATAGATAGATAGAAAGATACCATCTGTTTATTTTATATGACGATGAAAGTACTTGTCATGATAAAACAAAAAAAATGAGACGTCTTTATAGAATAGACGTTTGTTGTAAAGGGGAAAAGTATTGTTAATGAAATAAACCAAACACATAGATTACGAACCCGGCTAGTCAGGGGGACAGTCCACAGCTCTATCTACAGGCCGCTTCGTGGCTGCAAGTATAATTACGACTGTACACCAATATTTAATTTAACCACTTTGTACTGAAATGCATATGAAAAGAAAACATGATTAATCAAATATACAATAAAAGAAACTAGAAAGTACCAAAAATATTTTAAGACCGTATTTATTGATTAAACTGAATTATTGTAAAATGAATACAAACTCATTTATTTACAAAATGTTTAAACTATCGGATTGTCTTTGGTTCCACGTAAGCCAAGTTTCAATCTTTGAAGAAGTGTTCTTGAATATAAGTACAGACTTTGTACGTATGTTTCCCGCACTGATACATCATTTGGCAGCCATTTCGAACTCGGGCGAAGTTTGTTTCTGATATGCTGGAATATATATAAACATGCATATAATAAATGTTAAAATGTGTTAATATTAGAACGAATAAAACCCATTGCAGCTATTTCCATATATCATTGGTAGTATCGTGAACAGTTTGTCCAGATTTAGTAACTATCATCGCGTGAATGCAGCTGTGTCCTGATCTCTCCAGCAATGCTGCGAAACTGTAGATGTGTACAGATGTAACAACAAAAACCGCGCAGCTGCAACTGTGTCAATATGTAGCAACCATTACCGCATGACTGCAGCTGTGTCAAGTTGTAGAAACCATTACAGCGCGACTGCAGCTGTGTCTAGATGTAGCAACTAGTACCGCGCGACGGCAGCTGTGTGAAGATGTGGCAACTATTACGGCGCGACTGCATCTGTGTCCTGATGCAGCAACCATTACCACGTGACTGCAGCAGTGTCCAGATGTAGTAACTATTACCGCGCGACTGCATCTGTGTCTAAATGTAGCAACCATAACTGCGAGATGGCAGCTGTGTCCAGATGTATCATCCATAACCATGCGACGACAGCTGTGTCTAGATTCAGCAACCATTACCGCGTGACGGCAGCTGTGTCCAGAAGTAGCAACTATTACCGCGCGACTGCATCTGTGTCTAGATGCAGCAACCATTACCGCGCGACAGCAGCTGTTTCAAGATGTAGCAACTATTACCGCGCGACTGTTTCTAGGTCTAGATTCAGAAACCATAACTGCGCGATGGCAGCTGTGTCCAGATGTAGCAATTATTACCGCGCGACTGCATCTGTGTCCAGATGAAGTAACTATTACCTGGCAATGACAACTGTGTCTAGATACAACAACTATACCGTGCAGCAGCAGCTATGTATAGATGCAGCAACCATTACCGCGCGACGACAGCTGTGTTTAGATGAAGCAACCATTACCTCGCGACTGCAGGTGTGTCCAAATGTAGTTACTATTACCACAGGACAGCAGCAGTGTCTAGATGAAGCAACTATTACCTCACGATGGAAGCTGTGTCTAGATGTAGTAACCTTTACCGTGCGACGGCAGCTGTGTCTAGATTCAGCAATCATTACCGCATGATGGCAGCTGTGTTTAGATGCAGCAACCATTACCGAGCGATGGCAGCTGTGTCTAGATAAAGCAACCATTACCGAGCGACGGCAACTGTGTCTAGATACAGCAACCATTACCCCGTGACAGCAGCTGTGTTTAGATGTAGCCACTATAACCGACCGATGGCAGCTGTGTCTAGATGCAGCAACCATTTCCGCTTGATGACAGCTGTGTCTAGATTCAGCAATCATTACCACGTGACGGCAGCTGTGTCTAGATGTTGGCACCATTACTGCGTAACTGCAACTTTGGCTAGATGCAGCTACCATTACCGCGTGACGGCAGCTGTAGTTAGATTAAGCCACCATTGCCCCGCAACTGCAACTGTAGCTAGATGTAGTCATCATTACTGCGCGACTGCAACTTTGGCCAGATGAAGCCACAATTACCGCGCAACTGCAACTGTGGCTAGATGTAGTCATCATAACCGCGCGATGGCAGCTGTGTCTAGATGAAGCCACAATTACCACGCAACTGCAACTGTAGCTAGATGTAGTCATCATAACCGTGCGATGGCAGTTTTGTCTAGATGTAGCCACAATTACTGCGCAACTGCAACTGTGGCTAGATGTAGTCATTATAACCACTCGGTGGCAGCTGTGTCTAGATGTTGCCGCCATTACAGTGCAACTGCAACTGTGGCTAGATGCAGACACTGTTACCGCGCAACTGCAAATGTGGCTAGATACAGCCATCATTACCGCGTGACGGCAGTTGTGTCTAGATGTAGCCACCATTACCGCGCAACTGCAACTGTGGCTAGATGTAGGCATTATTACCGCGCAAATGCAACTGTGTCTTGATGCAGCCACCATTACGGCGTGACGGCAGCTGTCGCAAAATGTAGTAACCATTACCGCATAACTGCTACTGTGGCTAGATGTAGCAACCATTACCGTTAGACGGCAGCTATGACTTAATGTATAAACTCTATAAGTAAAGATGTTTTATATATAATATAGGATTAAATTCATTTTTTTTCTGGTTTTATGCATGTGTCCGGAGAACTTTATGTCATTCTTTACACATATATAAGAAACAGAAAAATGAATTTAATCCTTATAATTCCAATGATGATATTTACTAAGACTCCTCAAGAGATTGGGAATTTAAACTATCCGCTGCAAAGTAAACGCGTATAAACATCACTTTTGTACTGGTTAACATCAAATTCCAAAGATCTAATATACATTACTATCGTAACGGTCACTGTTTCAATTATCAGCTGTACCCTACGACAATGGTTGTGATTTGAGGTGAAGTAATAGAACACCAACCTCTTATCTCCCGATTTGGATCTACACAGTGTAGAAGCTGACGTCATTGTTTAGGTTTTGTCGAATGTTTTAATGTGTCAACATTTACGAAAATCGTAAAATCTACGCTCATGAATTGATGGAGAATCCGAATTTGACACGATACAAACGACTTTTGTGTATTTACATTGCCTCACCATCGTCTGCTTCTGCATTCCAAATGCATGCTTTTATTTAATTTTTTCCTGTCGAATAACTTGTTCTGTGTGAATTTGTATTAACGATTAGCATTCACGTTCGGTAAACCAGGATCGTGTTCAATGGTACAAGGTATTGTATCGTTACATCTTAAATATGAACATTTTTTACTTACATCATTGTTTCTCAAAACAACTCTATGTTCTGACTGTGGCGCCCGGCTAAAATCGCTGAACCAAAGAAATCAATAAAACAATAAACCGAAGAAAAGAGTTAACATCTTTTTTTGTTGTATTCTATTATTAAAATAAGTTCTGCCGTGATGCATGTCATTTTTGTTTGTATATATAATATTAAACCGACAATCAAAAAGTCGATGCTTCTTTGTTTACGCGAGAAAGGTAAAAAGTAGACCGACGCCAGGGTTTTTATCGAAAAATAAAATCCTTTGAAAAAATGACGTCTCCAATAAAAAATGCTTTAAATACATATACTGAGCCAAAAAATAAAGTACCCACTCTATAAATATATCATTATAAAGAAAAGGAGTAAACATTCGGATTTAATTTTTTAATTGAAGTAAAGAACAATTTATTCTTGTAGTCCTGTGAAAATTTGAAGTAGCTGCAATATGTCTTTCATCGAAAAAATGGACCGATACGACGTAGGGGTCGATTTCCGAAGTAACAACGGTTTTGACAAATCTGCACTTGTAATCGGGAAAGTTTAAAACTCTATTTTATGCGATTTTTCTGCAGTGAAAATGTGATGTGGGTTGTAGTAAAAGATTTAATATCTCATGGGTCCGCAGTGTTGCCCAATGCACGTCATGATCCGCCGTCGCATGCTGTCGACGTAATGCTGTACGTACGGCGCCGGTAAATTGTCCCATTCGGCCTTTAGGGCTGCTGAAAGGTCCTGCACCTTGTTGATTGCATAATTTGTTCTAACACGGCGTCCTAACTCATCCCATAAGTGTTCGATGGGATTTAAGTCAGGACTTTTCGCCGGCCAGTCTAAAACATTGACGTTATTAATCGCCAAAAAAACGTCGAGTAAGTGCAGCTGTATGAGGACAGGCGTTATCATGCATAAGTGTGACGTTCGGTCCGTGGCGCTAAATAAAAGGAACAACTTCTGGTCCCAAAACATTATTGACTAAGGTCTGGGCATTTATGTTTCCTTCAATAACGATTAGGCGGGTCTTGTGTACATCCATAATTCCACCCCAGACTAATACTGAACCTCCCCCAAAGCGGTCTCTCTCAATGACGCACGCATCAGCGTAACGCTCCCCACGACGGCGGTAAATTCTCTCACGTCCGTCGGCATGACTCAAACTGAATCGAGACTAGTCCGAAAACAATACTGATCTCTAATCAGCACGTCTAAAACGCCGGCGACGTCGTCACCAGTCGAGTCTCGCATCCCGATGACGTCTGGTTAAATTTGGCCAAAGTACGGTCTGTACGGACGAATCGGGTCATCATTTTATCGCAATGTCTGTGCAATGATTCCATGCCGTCGCCCTGTTGCTGATGCCGACAGACGTCGGTTACGTAAGTGTTGAACCGTGATGTACCGATCATCGGCCGCAGTCGTCACACGTGACCGACTGCTTCGAAGACGGTCCCAAAACGTTTCCCTTGATCTGGAAACGTCTTCGTAAACGCTCAATTGTCTTCGTCGTGCAGCCGAACAGCCGGGATACTTCGGCTACTGTAGAGCCAGCATTCAGCATCCCGATCGCCTGATTTCTTTGGTCGTTATTAAGTCTTGGCATTGCAATTTGACTTGATTTTATGTGATTGTTTTGTATTGTGCCTAATTTCTGGGCAATAAGTGCAGTCAGATACCACCATCGGATATCGACCGTCGATGCACGGAGCGCACATATAAAACAAGTTAATCGGGCCTTATTAATACTGAGGAAATAACTCAAAAAATAAAAGTGGGTACTTTCTTTTTTGGCTCAGTATATATGATAGTGATATTGGAATTATTCTATATTGAATTAAGTGTAATTACTTGGGCGGCTTCGGTAAGCATATTTATAACGTTCAATTTACCAAACACATCTATATAAATGACGATACAAAAATACCCTCCCCACGTAATTATAGCATTCGGAGATGCTAAAGGAACTTGGAACAAATAGTCCCGTTTGATAACAATGTTTAACATTTAATAGTCAATTCGGCGGCGCTATTAAAAAAAGAATTTTAATTTTACAAATTTTCTTCATAATCAAACATTGAACATTATACATTCAATCACAACTGGGTCAGGCATTTTGCTTTTATTATTACCACTATCTTAATCTAAATTACTTGATTCGGGTCCAGCTGAATGTGTCGCAAGAGCTTTCAGTTGTTTAAAGAATTTGATTTGTTTGCATCAAAACTCATACGGTATTTACCTGTAAAAATGATTCACCGGCCCTGAAGAGGGTGGCGATATGCGCGGCAAACATTCCAAATACTGGCAACATC
This sequence comes from Panopea generosa, assembly GCA_029582155.1. Classification (NCBI taxonomy): domain Eukaryota; kingdom Metazoa; phylum Mollusca; class Bivalvia; order Adapedonta; family Hiatellidae; genus Panopea; species Panopea generosa. The sequence continues at coordinate 49,512,841 of CM055897.1, forward strand.
CCCAGGACAATGCCGATGACTACAGCCCCGTTACCGTATTTGTAGCCATCCCTATCTTGCCAAATCTATGATGAAGTTGTACACATTTGTCACAGAAATGGTAATCACACTCCACACAGAAGTTTAACCATTACTTGTTCAGTCATTTAACACACGTATGAATACTGAAATATTAACCATTACTGGTTTAGCTACCGGATACACATTTGATGACGTACTAACCACACTAACCATTCCGCCTTTGAAACTGACACCGTAATATGATCAGCTTCTCATCGCATATGTGAAAACTAAGATAGTAACATTACTGGTTCAGCAACTGAATACAGACTGGTTTAGTTACTTTCTATTACTGAATACCTATCTAAATACTGGCTCGTTAACCATAACTGGTTCGGCTCAAAAATACACATAATCGGTTATGGTTATTGTGTCAGTATTCAATAGCTAAACCAGAAGTGATTAATGCGTCAGCACCTACTTGTGTATTCAGAAAATGAACCAGAAATGTTGTTTTTATGTCAGATCCCATGTTTATTGGCTGAACCACTGTGTCAATTTTCATATATGTAATGATCAACTGGACATGAAGTGGTTTAAGGTTCCTCCGTGGTCGAGTGGTATAAGGCGCCGTCTCAAGATTACTTACCTCTCCCCGCTAAGGTCGTAGGTTCGAGTCCCGCTCGCTCCAAAAACTTTATGTGAGAAAGTGTCTAGTTACTTAAAAAACGTGGTTAATGTGTCAGTAATAAGATGTACATTGATCGACTGAAGTAGTTGTTAATTACTATATCTGTATTTAATGGCCGAAGCAGTAATGGCTAATGTGTCGCTATTCAGATTGCTATTCAGTAGCTAAACCAGTAATGGTTACTTGTAATATATCAGTATTCAGGAGCTGAACCCGTATTGGTTACTAGTAATATATCAATACTCTGCACGAATTCAACCGTAGACCGTCCCAGCATTGGTTACTAGTAATACATCAAAACTCTGCAGCCGACACAATAATGGTTACTTATAATATATCAATACTCTGCAGCCGAACCAGTAATGGTTACTAGTAATACATCAATACTCTTCAGCCGAACACGTATTGGTTACTTATGATACATCAGTACTCTGCAGCCGAACCAGTATTAGTTACTAGTAATACATCAATACTCTGCAACTGAAATAATATTTGGTACTAGTAATAGATCAATACTCTGCAGCCAAACCAGTATTAGTTACTAGTAATACATCAAAACTCTGCAGCCGACCCAGTAATGGTTAATTATTATACATCAATACTCTGCAGCCGAACAAGTAATGGTTACCAGTAATACATCAATACTCTGCATCCAAACCAGTAATGGTTGACAGTAATACATCAAAACTCTGCAGCCGAATCCGTATTAGTAACTTAAAATATATCAATACTCTGCAGCAGAACTAGTAATGGTTACTCATGTGGGACTATTTCAGATATTCCATTGGCTTATCAAGAGAAGTTACCCCTTTGAAATCGGCAGTTTTTATTACTTACCTGACCAACTTGTGATATTTGGTTTATAAAAAAAACATATAGGAGAAATTTAATTTTATCGTTATAACTTTTTCATTATTAAATTGCCAACGTATTACAATGTGTAGTACTTAAGTTAAAATTATAACCTTTATTATGATAAAATAAAAATTAAAATAAGTTTACGTCTTCTTGCTTCCTTTTTCAATTTTATAACAGTATATATGCTCCTTATCATTACATTTTTATGTTCTATATAAAAATTACTCGAAACATGTTTTCAGCCACTTTTAAGGTCTTATAAACCCTAATTGTGATTTTGTTGCTAATTATTACAGCGTTTATGTTTATTGCAAATAAAATTCCCTTTACTATGATATTTAGATATAGAAAATATAATAATTGTATCATGCTTCCATTTTGAATTGAAAAAGGGACAATATGTAATTCTGGTTAATTTTCTGTATGTTCAATAGAGCGTACTATTGTACCAAATACAGCGTATTATTGTACCTAATTAAATACAGCATATATGTCGCTATATCAGCCGGCAGATGTTTGCCAGCCCCGACATGTTTATATATACATGGTGATATATAAGTTATGTGTTTTTAAAGTGTTTTATTTATTTATGTACTTTACTTATATTCCAAAGAATATATTTATTTTAATTTCATATTTTAACTGAAGAACCTTAAAAAAACTTTAGATCTAAGTACATTTCTTTTGTAATCCAAAACATTATTTAAGGTTTATTTTTTCGCACAAATTTATGTTTTAATGTCTTTGTTATGAAATAATTCATTGGATATTTTTTTAATGCTTTGTTTCTTAATTAAATCATTATTTTAGTACTCTTTCAGACTGTGATATATAACCAACTTTAGGATATAACAGAGTTAACAGCGACTGCCCAGTTCTTACTCAGTGTGTAAATATTGTTTTACTCTGTAACAGTGATCTTGACAATGTGATATAATTGATGTAATAGTTTCTAACAATTCTTATAGAATGACATGGTATATGTGTTAATGTTATGTTAAACTGTAAATGTTATATGTTTATACTAAGATGAGACTTTAATAAAAGATATATATATATAGAAAGAAAATTTATTAAAGTTTATGTATAATTTGGCTATGTTCAAGTTTAAACGTTCATGTAGATGTTTTGTTATATGACGTGTATATAGATTAGACAAACATAAAGATAGTACCTATGAAATGAATGGTGATTTCAGGAACTAAAATCAATTATTTAAAGAAATACAATGGAACTAAGATTACTTCATTAAATTTGATAGTCCGTTCTGAAATATATATTCTAACTGCAAAGATGTTTCATGTTGTGTATTTTTATGTTTGTTTTATAGTCATCGCATTGATATTGTGCAATTAACTTAATACAAGTTAGTTATGATATACCGATATCAAATGTTTATAAATATTACAGCATATTGAATTTAAACCCTTTCCTAAGATCAGTAAAGTGATATGTAAATCTAATTAACATTGTACAAAATACATAGCTCCCCCCTACCCCCCCCCCCCCCCCCCCCCCCCCGTATATTGAAGTGGTATGCGAAAAATATTAATATGTTGTAACAACATAATCTTATGATATTATTAAAAGAAGTTCTTAAAAGTGATTTATGTGATACCGTTTTAGGCTTTATTAAAAACACTTGCGCTAATATACAGGTGTTTGTTTCAAACAAAATCTTATATAATTATATAACCGTAATATTTTTTTTTAAAAAACAACAACATGAAGTTGAAAATATCATTTGAAGATCAGTGCACTTGTCCCGTTAACTCAGAAAGTAATGCGTCCGACTATCAACCCTCGGGTCGTGACTTCCAATCAATCATAGTGACCACCAAATTTTAGGCTGCCATTTAGAGTTTGTGCCTTTGTTTTGAAGTTCACAGGGCACGTATGTACTCATTTTCAGTTCAAGTATCTCCCCCGGGGGAATTCCTTGCACTCCGTACGAGCTTGAAGACCCTATGTTGGCCAGGTAATGCTTCGGCGCCATCCCAATGCTCGTTTGCAGACGGCACAGTGTCATTTACGCTGAAGCGTGCGGCATGGACCTGGGTCTTGTTCTCGGGTGAGTCCCGATTCAGACTTAGCCATGCTGATGGTAGGATGCGGGTTCTTCATCGTAAAAATGAACGTTTTGCCAATTGTTGCATTATGGAGAAGGAGAGGTTCAGTTGCGGGTAACACAATGGTTTGGGGTAGAATTATATGGGGGTAAAAAAACTAAATGGATGTAATTCTGCGGAGAGATGCCATTTAGTCGACGCTTTGGTATTACGAGTTTCGATCAAACAAATGACGTATTTGTATTTATTAAATCTACTTTTGAATTATACATTAACATATAGTATAATAACATCCCTTTCAACCAAACGTTTATATATATGATTTATCACTATTGCCTGTATACAATCTTCTATACATATAAGCATGTTTATGATGCGTTTTGTGAGTTAGCCCGTTTTCTAACGTAACTAGCAATGAGGGCTCGTAAATATTTAACCCCTCTCAATATATTCATTTTAATTTTTGTCAGTTACAACAAAATGTCATTTGCATGGTGAACTTTTTTAAAATTTAAATTGTTTGCTTCTAGTTATATTTCTAAAACACTGTCCTTGACCTGAAAGCTAGTTTAAAATGCAGAGGAAGAACTCACCGGACATTACCTCCTTTTATTACAGGTTGGGTTATCAAATTGATGGCGAGCATAATATGAAAACAATGAGATTTTTACTTTAAACATATTGTATTGCTTTTTTGTATACATGTAGTAGTACAAGGGTTGGGCCACAAGTTATCCAGTATTAAAATCGGCCATTCTCAACCGCAAATTATTTATATAAAAAAACAATCATAATGGCAATAAAACATATTCATATAGGAAAAGTATTCTGAGGTAAATACTAAAACTTAATACGACATATTGTTTATCAAAACGTTTAGTGTTTTAATATGTTTGGACATTGTTGAATATAACACTATTTTCATCGTCTGAGATACCATAACTCTCGTGTAACAAGGTTTTAACACTTAAATGATGAAGATGACTTGTAGCATGAAAGAGACGAAGTCGATCTTTTAAAACAGAAGGACATTACATGAAATAGTGTCCGGAGTCCTCTTTTTCATGCCCACATTTTTCACAAGTTGAATATGATCTTAATTTGTTAACACATAAATCAAAATTAAGCTTGCTGCAACCATTTCATTTTTAATTTAGATCAATGATATAGCCATTTATTACGTATGACTAGAATATTTGCCAATGATACATCTCTTGCATCCATGGCGGCATCTAATATAACAGATATTGAAGGAATCTTAAATCACGACCTAAGCAAGATTTCAGTTTGGTCAAAACAGTGGTTCGTTAATTTCAATCCAAATAAAACAGAAACAATTTTATTAACTCTTAAGAATCATATATCCTTCTTTGACTTTTAATAGTTTGTAGATTATCATAAATATTCAGTCGCCTCATGTCACTCCGAATGACTCTGTGGCTAAGTTATAGTCACCTTGCGTCGCTCGAAAGGACTCTGTGACTTAAGTTATAGTCGACTTCCGTCACTCGAAATGACTCTGTGGCTAAGTTATAGTCACCTTGCGTCACTCGAAAGGACTATGTGACTAAAGTTATAGTCGCCTTCCATCACTTGAAATGACTCTGTGGCTAAGATTTAGTCGCTTCGCGTCACTCCAAATGGCCATGTGGCTACGTTATAGTTGCCTTGCGTCACTCCTTCAAACAACCCAGCGGCTAAGTTATAGTCACCTCGAGTTACTTGAAGTAACTCTTTAGCTAAGTTATAGTTTCCTAGCGTTTCTCCTTCAAACGACCCGGTGGCTAAGTTATAGTCGCTTTGCGTCACTCCTTCAAATGACCCAGTGGCTAAGTTATAGTCGCTTCGCGTCACTCCTTCAAATGATCCAGTGGCTAAGTTATAGTCACATCGCGTCACTCCTTCAAACGACCCAGTGGTTTAGTAATAGTCGCTTCGCGTCAGTCAAAATGACCATGTGGCTAAGTTATAGTCACCTCGTGTCACTCCTCCAAACGATCCAGTGGCTTAGTAATAGTCACTCACGTCAATTGAAATGACCCTGTGGCTAAGTTAAAGTTGCCTCTAGTCGCTCGAAAAGACTCTGTGTCTAAAGTTATAGTCGCCTCCCATCGCTCAAAATGACCCAGTGGCTAAGTAATAGTCGATTCGCGTCACTCCGAATGGTTATGTGGCTATGTTATAGTCACCTCGCGTCACACCTTTAAACGACCCTGTGACTATGTTATAGTCAACTCGCATCACTTGAAATGACTCTGTGGCTTAGGTATAGTCACCCCACGTCACTCCTTCAAACGACCCACTGGCTAAGTTATAGTCGCCTCGAGACTCTCGAAATAACCCTGTGTCTACGTTCTAGTTGACTCGCGTCACTCCTTCAAATGACCCGGGGCTAAGTTATAGTCACTTTGTGTCACTCAAAATGACCCTGTGGCTAAGTTATAGTCACTTTGCGTCACTTGAAAGGACTCTGGTGACTCTGTGACTAAGTTATAGTCACCTAGCATCACTCGAAAGGATCCCGGTGACTCTGTGACTAAGTTATAGTCACTTCGCATCACATGAAAGGACTCTGGTGACTCTGTGAATAGTTATAGTCACCTCGCGTCACTCGAAATGACCCTGGTGAATAAGTTATAGTCGCCGCTTCACAATAACTCTGCAGCAAAGTTTTAAGAATTAATTTACGATATACCTTGATTTCATCTGAAATTCATATGTCAATCAACCTTGTGCATATTGTACATGTGTGACTATTTAATATAAATGTTCAATTAAAGAAAGTATAGTCATAGTGAAATAATTGTAATCTCTCCCACTCATTGTATGTTAATACATTTAAACAGGATTGTATTACAATTAGATTGTTGTAACAGTTAAATTAAATACTTATGAGTAACATTTATATAATGAGTATTAGTTAAAGTACGTTACCATTTCGATTGACAGCTGGGTCATGTATTCACTTGGAGCCAGAATAGCCGTTTATAGTAATTCCGAAATATTTAGCAGAAAAGAAAACAATTTCACTCTATCGTGTAAGTTTAACTTTTCCCTTTACGATACATTTTATCTTGTCACAACGAGTTACATGTGCTTTAGTTAAATATCGATGTTTTGTAAAAACAGATAAACGTACATCACATTCCACAATATAAATGCAATCATTTGAGCATACACACACAGCATATTACTAGATATATTTCATGTACGATATTACATATTAGCCGATATCACAATACGATATGCATTTATATATGAGAGTCATCCGTGCTCTGAGGTATATCCTAATTTTTTAACATATTTAAGGCAAAACATTTAGGACTGGCATATCCAAAAAACAATTATTTTATCCAATACTCAGGTATGTGACAACTAGAAAACAAATATAATAGCCAATACTCAGGCCTGTGATATCAAGAAAACAAATATAAAACTAAATATTCAGGTCGGTGATATCCAGAAAACAAATATAGTACCCAATAATCAGGTCTGTGATATCCAGAGACAAATATGATATCAAATATTCAAGTATGTGACAACCAGAAAACAAATATAAGATCAACTATCCAGGTCTGTGATATCCAGAAAACAAATATAAGATCAAATATTCAGGTCTCAAATAACCAGAAAACAAACATAAGATCAAATATTCAGGTCTTAAATATCCAGAAAACAAATATAAGATGAAATATTCAGGTCTGCGTTATCCAGCAAACAAAATTAAGATTAAATATGGTCTGGCACAACTTATCTCCCAATACCGAGTTCGTGGGATCGAGCCCAGTACGGCGCAAAACCTTTATTTGTTATGTGAGATAGAGTGTCAATTATTCGTGAAATGACAGTGTTTTTTCTCAGATTGATAATGAGATATTCCTCCGCCAATAAAACTGGATATGCTATATATAACCTGCCATACATACATTAAAAGATTAAGGCATCACTTCAAGTATTTAAATATAATAAAACACTGAGGAGATATTGGCTCCCTTCAAAACAATAACATTTTAAAAGCTAGTAAAAAGATGTTAAAAGCGTGTAGGCTCTTGTAAAGCGCTTATAATTTTAAATAACAGTTGTAATTGCTATATCATTATGGTTACGAACTATATGTAAATGTTTGTGTTCAACTACTCGTAGTCTCCTTTGAAGCACACACATTTTGTATGAAACTTGATAAAAAAAAGTTGATGTCGCCGGTGACAACTCAACCCGATATGTCGGGGGAAGGCTTGGGCGACAATTTTTTATAAAGTCAATGGTCCTTTTCTAATCTTCATTTATTTATATTATCAATAACATCCATCCATCCATCCATCCATCCATACATACATATCAAAACATTTATATATACATGTGATGGTGTGTAATGAGCAAAGCAAAAATGCAGACAATGTTGACATTTACAATAATATCCCATTTAATTAATATTTACAATATGGCTGACAAATGTGCCGTGCAATGATGTTTTGCTTGAGCTGTGGTTAATGGGAGGTAACTTTAATAAATTTAGTAAACTACACTGATCTACAAACAACTTACTTATAATGTAATAGTCTATGATATTTGGCTTAATGAGTTGATTATTTCAAATGACAAGAACACAGTCTACGACATGACTTTAAAGTTTATTTTTATTTCATTCGATGACATTGAGAAATTTTTTTTTGGTCTGTGCAACTTGTAATTGAACATGTTTTTACTAAAAATATATGTTATCGATAAACATGCAAAACTATAAGGTTTTCAACGTATATAAGAGAGAATACAGTCGACAACTAAAACCACGTGTATACGTAAGTGTATCATTTTTTCTTATCTTTTAAGTGATGGTGTGTGTCTTTATAGTTGAATTATCAAAATGTACCTCCTAGCCTCACTTCACTGTAAATGGCGGCGGTTTGCGCAGTGGAAATAAGTCTAATTATTTTTCGAAAAGAACCCATCTAACATGGATAAATGAAAAATGTAAAAAGAAGACAATTATACATATATTATCGCTTTTTCTGGATGAATCGGATACAATTTCATTTTACATCAAAGACCTCTAATTTCTTGTTTACATCACAGGAGCCTGAAGATCTACATGGAACGTCAGAACTGCCTCATGACAACTTTGTGTGTGATGTCTTGTCAATACGCCGTGTTAATATGCAAACTGTTATGCTTTCTTTTCAAAAGGCATTGCACACTTTTAAACTACTTTTATATGTTGCTATAGTAGTATTATATTGAGTAGTATTATATTGATATATGTCCATTTAATAATTTTTGTGTTCGTAATACTGTCCTATTAGTGATCATGTATGGAAACTTGTTACCAGTTATTTAATATTCGGAATACTTCGGTTTATTATCTCATCAACTCACTAAACATTCTCAATTTCCCAGAGAGGGCCGAGTGGTTACGATTGGTTATAAAGCAACGGACACGGGTGAGGGAAGTTCAAGTGTAACTAAGGATTATTACTTTCATTTTTAATGCTTATGCCATATAATGTATGTGTTTTCTAGTATATCTTCTAATTTTCTTAGTCAAATGAGCTTGGTTTACATTACCATAAGCCGGTACATGATTTTTTTTTTGGGGGGGGGGGGGGGGGGGCGATATGGTTTACTATTATATAACTTTTTATTTGTTAAGCATGCCGTCTAATAAAAATGTTTCTAGTCTGTGAAAAAATCTCAATTTGGTATTAACCAGACACATGTCCTGTAAATGGTCAACGCCAATTTAGGACTAACTGCCTGGCATTTTTTTTATCAAAAAAAACATTAGAAAGTTTGCTTGATACATTGCGACTAAACAATAAACTGAATATTGTTTAACAATAAATATTTTTATAAACTAAAGGAGACGTTATACTGATATTTTCAACAAGTATTCTTAAAGTCTGTTATGGAGACAAGAATTGTCTTGACAAGAATTATATTCACTCATTTAGCGTATTTAAATGGCCGTAACTCCGCCAAAAGTCGATGAACTTGTTTTGACAAGAATTAGATTCGTCCATTAAAAGTATTTAAAGGGCAATAACTTCGCTTAAAGCTGATAAACATTAACACCCCTGACAACACGCGCAATTCGACTTCATAAAGATACTTTTTACCAAGTTTTATGAAAATCTGATGAGTACTTCAGGACAAGTACTCCGGACAAGAAAAGACCGACATACGACCTTGCGTTCTCACGATTGTTAGATTGTGAGGCATTTCTTTTGTTTAAAAAGGCCCTCATAATTTAAAAAAGACACGCAAAACAGAATAAAACAAGATCTTTAGTTTTCAAAGTCTCACAACAGGCTAGACACTAACTTTTTAAACGCATAGTCAGAAGGACATTTCATCGATAATAAAATTGTAACATTGTTGAAAATTAAAAAGCAATTACTTAATTGAGAGATATAACTATTCATCACGTACACTGAGCATTTGTGGTAGTGTTAAAATAATTAATACCAAAAAAAAAATAGAAAAGTCAGCACCGAAAATGTTCTGTATCAGTCCCCGCAAGAAATGAAATATAACAAAAGAAAGCTATACCCCCGCCCTCCCCCACCCATACCAAAAAAAGGAAATGTAAAACCAAGCTAATCTAGCTAAGAAAATTAGAAGATATACTAGACAACACATAATATTTGGTCTTAGATTTGAAATGAAATTAAACATCCTTCAAATTAGTAACATTTGAATTTCCCTCATCCATGTCCACTGCTTTACAAACAAACGTAAACATTCGACTCTTTCTGAGAAAAAGGGAATAATAAGTGATTCATTGAGTGAAAAACCGAAGTATTCCGAATATTAAATAACTGGTAACACGAACATTATCTAGTTATCCAGTTAACTAAGTAGATGTGTGGTGACAGTTGCAGAGCAGTAAATAGGTAACTTTTCGCGCTAAGATATTTATCTTAACTGGATAGTTATCTAGATGAGTGGTAGAAATAATGGGCACTAAAAGTAATTTATTTTAATTATGTTAGTTATCTTTATTAGAAACTTATCGTGTTAGTTAACTAGACAACTAGATAACTTTCGCGAAAATTAAATGGTTAACTAGAAACTTATCGCGTTAGTTCAGTGGATAACTGGTGGCAGAACTATGCCACAATAGATTTATATTTGTTGCACAGTATACACACCTGTACTTAAATCTGTTACCAGTCGCATGGAGTGCATTAAATCTGAGATGACGAACTTAAATTCATCTTTGCAGTGGATATCAATCGATTGTAAAGCCGTTTTATTCAGGTTAGTTATTTATTATATATATATATGTTGTTTCGTTACATTATTTATTTCCGGAATTATATTATAACATGAATATAACGCGCAACCCAAAGTATAAACATGTTTATTCAGATGTCTTGCTAGTGTGTGATTGTGCAACTGTGACAATTGATATCAATTACTTTTTGGCTCACCTGAGTTGAAGACTCATGCGAGATATTTCGATCGCTTTTTTGACCGTCGTCTGTCCGTTCGCACGCATATTTTACAAAACTATCTCATTTTCATCATCATGCAACTTTCTGTAACTGTATTGTGCCCTGTGTTAATAGTTCTACACCATCAACACTATTTCAAGCCGTGGAACGTGTGAACTCAGACAAAAGAAAGATGATTAGGGTTAGTAACGCCCTTACGTTATTTTTATTCCTTAGGTGATCCTTTATTTGTTCCGAATCAACAGAAGTATTACTTATGATAACTGAATCCAGTGCAAATGTCCACCCGTCTGTCGGTCAATCAACACTTTCTTTAAACGATTTTTTTTTCTAAAACCTCTTGACAGGTTATCACCAAATTTGTATGAAGAATCTTACATAAAGTTCTTTCAACTTTGTTCAAGTCACGATCCTAGGTTCAAATTTGACCCCGCCACAGTGACTTATAAGATTTTTTTTGTTTTTATTTCAACAAATAGTCTCCGAAACTACTAGGACATTTTGCATGTAGAGTATCACTTGATGGTGTAGTATGGAGGCATGACCCTGGGATCAACTTCGCTCTCGACACTGGGGTTTATCAGTTTAACACAGGGGAACTTTTCATTAAAAAACCTTCTTCTTAACACAATCAAACTTGTTCATGTTTGATATAAAGTATCATCCCTATAAGTAGGGGTTTAAGTTTGTTCAAGTCCATTGGGTCCACAGTATTGCTTCTTCGAAATTTACATAGGAATAATATGCAAAAAAAGGAAGTTCTTATTCTCTCGTGTATTTTAGAAATTACTTCGATCATCTTGAAATCTGCAGCATTGTTTTGTCGGAGTAATTTAAAAAGCGTTTGATATCAATAAGAAAGTCAGCAGGACCCGACAAGAGATGAAATTGAGGAATTTAAAACAATTGTTTTTCTTCCAGTGCTGACCAGCCAAATATGTTCATATTTGGGATAAATGCTCCCAATGAGTAGTGGTTTCAAGTTGTCCAAATAAAGGGGTCAAATTCCATATCAATCCATTAAGGGGGCTTTGATTTTGACAGAAAAACTATGGGAATACAGAAAATGTTCATTTATTTCAATTATCTTGAGATGTGGTTTAATTTTTAGACATATCAGTTAAGACTGCATATTTTAAAGGGATTATATATACATGTATATAAGGATCCAGCATTAGCCAAAAAAATCTTCTTTCAAGCACTGAAGAGCCAAATTTGTTCATAGTTAGTATAAGTGATCTCTATGAGTATGGGATGTTCAGGCTTGTTCAATTAAAGGGGCAAGGGTCCACTGAGTACGAGTAAAGGAATTTTGATATTTTTAATGAGGGATACTATGGAAAAACAGGGAATTCGTGTTATCGCGTGTATTTTTCGAATTATTCCAATCATCCTGAGATCTGTAGTATTGTTTTGTCATAAGAGTTGAGATTGTCCTTTTTAAAGGAGCTCACTAATACTAGGTGGCCAGTTCGGTCCGAAAAGAGGTAACATTTTAAATATACAAAAGTGTTCATCCTAAAAAATATTCTTCTCAAGCACAGACCAGCCAAGAGCATATTTGGCATGAATGATATCATTGAGTAGCATTCTCAAGTTATTTAAATAAAGGGACTATGGTCTATTGGGGTCCAAAAAGAGGACACAGTCCTTTTTTAATTATTCTTCTGAAAGCGTTAGATATATTAAATGTAGCATTGCCTTATGATCCTCTGCAATGTAGGCTGAATTAGGGACTGCCACAGAGGTTACAGTTTTACTTAGAGTTAAATATGAATTTTTTTTTTAAATAAAACAAATCTTCTCTTAAAGTACAATGTCCGGAAGTTAGATATATTGTGCATGCAGAATATCTAATAACCCTACATAAAGTTAGTACAAACTGAAAACATTGGATCAAATTTCAGGCTGCTACAGAGGGCAAAGTTTCATAAACGTTATTAAAAAATCAAGCTGTCTGACATATAATGAATGCATGTAGTTACGATGTGTTGGCGTAGGTGGATATATTGTACCACATTTTGATAAACCAGTAACTGAAATAAAGACTATAGTTGACAATGTACCTGGCATATTATATAACGCTACGCAATAACGATGTTATGCCAGTGACCTATATTAAGTCAACGGTTAAGCTTTTCTCCTTCCCAAAAATCGGTAAAAATGTTTATATCATAAATATTCTACATGCCTATTGTCATACTATCCTTTATCGTACTCATTACAATATCAGGGAACGTATCTTCCCCTCCCCGATGTCAGATCACTGCCAATATCTATCTGCCTGTCTGTACCTAACACGTGCTAACCTACACAGTCTCTCTCTCTCTCTCTCTCTCTCTCTCTCTCTCTCTCTCTCTCTCTCTCTCTCTCTGTGTACATCTCTCTCTTTTTCTGTCTATCTCTCTGCCCATCTCTCTCTCTCTCTCTCTCTCTCTCTCTCTCTCTCTCTCTCTCTCTCTTTGCTATATCTATCCTTTGACCAATAAAGTGGGATATATTTAAATTATTGAACTATTTTTATCCTAACGTAGTTATGCACACTATGTACAAAGTGGTAGGTATGGGTAAATATCAGTTACTGGTACAGTTTGATGGTTACTTCACATAGTTTGGTACAAAAAGTTGTCTGTCACACGGTTCCATATATGTTCGAATCCCATAGGAACCATCAACGCAATTCAGTACTTTTCATATTTACGTTGAAAATGACTTTTTTCTCCATGATTTAATCAATTTATTAATGTTGAAAATTAATTTCGTGATACGATCGTTTTTCAAATTTGAAAAGAAATATACCACTTAAATTGTGTCTTCCCACAGATGGCCTCTCCATCTCTCATTCCTGCACAGACTCATATAAAATATTATTTCAATATATGTATAATATTATTGATACAAATATGTTTTAAACTTGTAAACATGTCCTTACAACTTGGACAAATCACACTTGAAGATTGATGGATACTAAGCATATGGGCCTACAAATAAACTGTCTTGTTCAAGGACACCTCACATAGCCTTGGCGGAGGATCGAACTCAGAACCCCCGATATTGGATCCGATGCCCAACCACTGGGCCAGGTTCTCCACGAATATATTCTAGCAGAATCTTTAACTGTTTGTATTACAGTCTACGTAACAATATTTGTAACAACACATGCATAACACAATCACAATCAAAGTCTTCCCCAATACTAAGCATATGCGGAAAAAGTGTCGTGTTCAAGGACACCACACATAGCCATGGCAGATGATCGAACCCACGACTCTCCAATCATTGGTTCGATGCTCTACCACTGGACTCAACAATATAAGTAACAATCTCTTTTCTAATATGCATTACTGCAGCGGTGGCAGATGCTCTTCCACTAGACCACTGCTGCGGTTTATACAGAACAGCACGGGACGATCTTAAAAGGGATAAAACATGTTCCCGCATATAAATATTTATGAATCTTTTATATAATTGCTGACAAAGAACGGGGTAAACTATGTATTAGTGTTTATTATGTAGAAAATATCGGAAATACCCTGTGTATTATTAGATCATATAACAGATCACGTGATTCTTGATTTTTGGAACTGGCACATACTATCCAAGATGGCGGAAGCTAGAAATGCTCAAAGGTAGGTGGTTACTAACAAGTGTGATTATGCGACAAACATGGCGTAAATCTTTAAATGCTTTGTTGAACTCAGCATAGGTTGAAGAAGTATCCGCACTTACAATTTCATCCACACATGAAGTGCAACTGTTGCTATTATATCCTCAAACAGCCAGCCGGTTGAATTTTGAAAATTGAATTGGTGAAGCAATACTTTTCTTAACTCTTTAAGTAAAGGACACCAACTATAGTTCACATTAATAAGCATCTGAAGATTTACGCAATATTTGTCACATGATCACACTTGTTAGTAACCACCTACCTTTGAGCGTGCGTCCCCATCTAGGGTGGTATGTGCCGCGTGCTGGAGCTCGATCAAGACAGTGATGTTTGAAACCAGAAATCTTGATTTAATGGTTTTGTAATACAGCACCTGCATGTTTACATAATGTTCTAACAGTCACGAGCCTTATTAATCAAACAGTTGAATGAAAAAGCTGTTTACACAATAAATTTTGACAAGAAAATATGAGGACGGACGGACGGACGGACGGACGGACCCAAATTAGTGTATGATATGATCAGGTCGGGGATCCGTCCCACGACCTTTCGCATGCAAGGCGTAGCTCTATCCCTAGACCACCGCTGCAAAAATGAAAAGTATAAGTAGGTGTAAGTGTGAAAAGCATCGTAGTTCAGATGTTTGCGGTCATGTATGGAAAACAAAATATTGTATTGTATTTTACATAAAAGAAAATAATCCCAAGGAAATACCAATGTGTATTTTTTAAGAATTATTTAAGGGTGATCACCAGTTTTATAATATAAAAAACGTTAATAATTTCTTAAATGTGGAGTTTCAGATAGTGATACTCGGTGATGAATATCTCCACATGGTTCACCATTCTCACGTGTAAACATTGTGATTCCAGGAGTGTAGCGTGACAACGTTGCAAGTTACTCAGGTGCGAAGGTGGTTCCACTGGCGGGAGTCCATGGTATTTTTAAAAATAGAAGTAGAAATGGTGACAACTGTTCAAATTGTATGCGTCATTTGGCTAGAAAACATTACTTAAATATTACCTACATCGAGAAATGTCCCTGCCTGCACACTCTTAACTCAGGTTGATGTTTTACATAAAGGACACAGTGACCACTATTGCTTAATGCATGGAACAGTTCATGCGGAAACTTTGTATGTACCTATTTATAACCCCTTTCTGTTACAGTTCTATTGC
This sequence comes from Panopea generosa, assembly GCA_029582155.1. NCBI lineage: Eukaryota > Metazoa > Mollusca > Bivalvia > Adapedonta > Hiatellidae > Panopea > Panopea generosa. The sequence goes on from CM055897.1 coordinate 49,528,758, forward strand.
TTATCTCGACTTTTAAGTAGGCTTTTGTTTCTAATATTCCTCATCAGAGTATCCGAGTATGCCACGCTACGCTCCTAGATTCGATATGAAAACACGAGTAGAAATAATCGATTTCAACATTGCCATGTGTCTGTTTTACACAGCTGTAAGGCTTGAAAAAAATGGGTTTAGGATTACCCGACTGACTTTTAAAATAACAGTCTTTTTTAATCTTGAAAAAAGTGTGTGTCTTTGTTGTTGTTGTAAAAGTACGAAAAGTTGCGGAACAAATCTGCTTAATGTGTCAAGAAAGTTGTATTTGTATTGTTTCTTATTGATTTACCATCATAAATAGTTTTTTTATAGAATAAAAAATCAAGTTAAAATAATTTTTTTTATAAAAGTCTATTATTCTCCATAAAATGAAAATTAGAGAAGTAAAAAAACCTATCTACCCTATTTTTTGTTATTAACCCTGGGTTTATAATTATATCAAATATGTGTATGTTATATGTCGCAGGCGGCCCAATATTTTAACTAACGAATACGAGTAAAACACCAATTTAAGCATGATTTATTTTTCCAAATATATATACATGTGTACAACTTATGTCTTTTATAGAATTATAAAACGTAAGTATCATCTGTGTGGTCATAACGTCTATTATCTGATCACTGGCGTCTTGACACCATTAAATGTAACAGCCATCAGAATGACAAATAAATTCAATACATCTTTTTTCAGTACCAGTAACATTAAATAGTGTTTGCTTGTAATTTTATGAATGGATAATTTATCTGATTGTTATTTCTTATACATGTCAAACACTTTGATGTGATTAGTATTCGGCATAGTTACGATAAGTCTGGAGTTGGATTTGTCCCAGCACAGTGATTGTGGGCTCTTTATTCCATCTGACTCTCCCAACAGAACGCCCAGCTTACTTCCATCACGGCCAATCTGGATGATGTTGTTAGAGACATACCCACAGACAAGGATCTCATCATTATTCCCTACACAGACTCCTCTTGCTCCCTTCAGTTCTGGGTCAGTAAACTGTGACAGCTTGTCACCATGGATACTCAGGGTTATGAGTCCATTGTTATAATCTGCTATGTGTATCTTTGTGTGGTCTCTACTGAGAGTTATATGTTGAGGACTAGAGAACATGTTCAGGCCTGTTGTATCCTGCTGTATAGTCCTCAGTGGTGTACCCGACATGTTGTACATCAGGAGGGCTGAAGGGTGGGTACATGCTACAAACAGCTGGTTGTTGTTGTAGGCCACTCCTTGGCAGCATGTATAGTCCCCTTGTATGTTGAATGACCTTGTCAGGACCATCTCATCTCCCACAAATACAAACTGAACCTTTTTACTAGTAAAATGTATGACGGCAACTTCCTTTTGACCAGTAGCACACACTGCATATGGACGATCAGAAATATCACAGTAGTCTCTCACTTGGTATGCATTACCCAGTCTCTTCAGTCTATCATTGATATAGTCAACTACCAATACAGTTCCATTATCTAACACACAGGATCCAGTTATGTAACAAGTGCCTTTGTCATTACTCGTGTCAAACTCTCCATATAGTGAAGCAGAATAGACCTTGTCACATTCCAGAAACTCTCCCAGTGACTTCTGGGTACTCATGTAATCCTCAATGTTAGGATCTAATCTGAACTTTGGCATACTAGTTTTCGGACGTATTTCTATCTCGTGTAGAAGTTTTCTTCCGTCAATAGCATTCTTTTTTCCTATTTTAACATTAACAAACGTGTCTGATGCACAGTCAGCATCTGACGTTTTCAGTTTATTTCTACTTTTCTCAAGACATTTTAACATTTCTTCCAAGTGTTTGATATCACCGTTTATCTGATCTTGGTATTTCTGATGTTTGGTCTGTAGTTCATCTGTAGTCATATTCTCAAGTTCATCTAGTCGTTTAATCACCCTCTTCCTGAAATCCTTAAGCTCGCTTAGGATGGCTTTCCTTTCTGCTTCAATGGATAGTAGTTTGTCCTGTCGTTCTTTTTTCAAATTGTTTAGTTGAAGCTGGAGATCTTGTATGTCAGATTTGACATCTTTCATCTCTTTACTTCTCAGAATTCCCTCTGCTGCTGTTGGCAAATATTCCATTCCTTTACACAACCTGTAAGGTATTATAATATTAAATAAGATCATCTAAAAATTTGTTGTTCACTACTCAGTCAATGACGGTATTAATGTAAAGGCATAAACTTGTATATAGGGGATCTTACACGAGTGCTTATTTTATATTGAATTAATGAAATGAGTTGACAAAAAAAGTAATATGAGAGGATCTGCCGATCATTATACTACTCAGTATTTTTAACAAATAAGTGTGATAATTTCCTGATGAGATATTCTGATTGCCCTGTGTCCGTCATAAACTTACTGTGTGTGTTGTATAACAATGTCAAAAATAGAAGTAGTTATGAAATTAAAGACTGCTCCCCAGAGCTAAAAAAAAATAGGTATAAATAGGCCCAACTCGAAATACCATTCCTGTTGAAACATACGTGATCAACATTATTTGCATGACAAGTAACACATTGATGACAAGTAACACAGTGATGACAAGTAACACATTGATGACAAGTAAGACATTGACGACAAGTAACACAGTGATGACAAGTAACACATTGATGACAAGTAAGACATTGACGACAAGTAACACAGTGATGACAAGTAACACATTGACGACAAGTAACACATTGACGACAAGTAACACAGTGATGACAAGTAACACATTGATGACAAGTAAGACATTGACGACAAGTAACACATTGATGACAAGTAAATCAGTGATGACAAGTAAATCAGTGTTGACAAGTAACGTATGAAGACAAGTAACACATTGCCAACAAGTAACACATTGACAACAAGTAACACACTGACGACAAGTAACACATTTACGGCAAGTAACACAGTGATGACATGTAATACAGTGTTGACAAGTAACACACTGATGACAAGTAACTAACTGATGACAAGTAACACAGTGATGACAAGTTACACATTGACGACAAGTAACACAGTGACGACAAGTAACACATTGATGACAAGTAACACATTGGTGACAAGTAATACATAAATGACAATTAACACATTGACGACAAGTAACACAGTGATGACATGTAATACAGTGTTGACAAGTAACACACTGATGACAAGTAACTCACTAATGACAAGTAACACAGTGATGACAAGTTACACATTGACGACAAGTAACACAGTGACGACAAGTAACACATTGATGACAAGTAACACATTGGTGACAAGTAATACATAAATGACAATTAACACATTGACGACAAGTAACACAGTGATGACAAGTAACATATTGACGACAAGTAACACATTGATGACAAGTTACACATTGACACATAGAAATGTAATAATTTATGTTCCTCAAAAAATATTAACCATAATTGAATTGAATTGAATTTTGGTTTTACAGCACACCAAATTACACTATACGACGCCAAACAGGACTGAACATTTTGGTTTCACATCTTATTCACATCGAGATAAAAATCGAGAGATATGGCACCAAAACTTTCATCTTCAAAGTGATGCAGTTCATTCCAAGATTTTTAAACTTTAGTTTAAACACAATATACATGGTAGTCATACATTCAATAAACATATTAATCAACAAGCGGAAGGGGGTCAGAAGAAAGCTATAAAACCTCATATATGTGCGTACCTGTGCTTTACTATGATGCAAGGGTTCAGTCAGTGGATCATGTTCTATTTACAATGAGGCACCCCCGGATCCACACAGGAGCATAATACCTAATGCAAGCGTTGCTAGACGTATCTTATAACATATTGACGACAAGTAACACATTAATGACAAGTAACACATTGACGGCAAGTAACACATTGGTGACAAGTAACACATTGATGACAAGTAACACATTGACGGCAAGTAACACATTGGTGACAAGTAACACATTGACGGCAATTAACACATTGACGGCAAGTAACACATTGACGACAAGTAACACATTGATGACAAGTAACACATTGACGGCAAGTAACACATTGACAACAAGTAACACAGTGATGGCAAGTAACACATTGACGACAAGTAACACATTGACGACAACTAACACATTGACGGCAACTAACACAGTGACGGCAACTAACACAGTAACGGCCGTCTTAATTGAAGCTCAAAGATTGTTGCAAGTAGATTTTGTTGATCTTAAAGACTAAAGTGCTAAGCGCATATAATGTTATAATTAAAGGGAAATAACTCATACCCGAGGGGCAATGTAGTCATATCAGATTTGTTTCCCATTATATATTATACATTAATTGGCAGAGTTGCACATAGCAATATAGAACCAGTACCAGTGGGGAGAAGATGGTGTCAGGATCAGGAAATATACCAGTGGTTTTTCAGTATTGAATTGTACATGTATATAATATAAACAAGAACTTACTTGTGATGTAAAGAAACGCACGTGCTGCAGCACACCTCATCATGCTTCACACAGAATGTGTCCAGAACGTTCCCATGATGCAGCTGGCATCTCTCAGTGGGTACGAACGATGCTTGCTGTGGCCCCCGGGCCTTCATTCCCGCCTGATCCAGGATCTGGTGTGTTTTCATATTGCCAAATCTATGGTGAAACTGTACACATTTTACACAGAAATGGTCATTACACTCCACACATAAGTTAGTGGCTTCAACATTCCTCCCCTCTGATGAGCACGGTGTACAACAATAGTCATAATACACATCGCAGCCTTTTTCAGTGGACCTTACAAATCCTCCCCCAGTCGCCATTGGAATATACTGCTACTTTTTTACGCATAAACAAACTAGTGTATATATCTCGCAATACCAAGAAGAACAAAATATTTTATTTTTATTTTTACTTCCTGGTTACGCATGATTACAATATTTTAGCGAATACCAGTCAAAACCGGCCAATACTAGTGTTACAATCTGATCACCTCGGCCTTTATGCTAGGCAATAGACGGAGGATACGGAAATACCCGATGTTTCACGATTGACTAGTGTTAGTGCATTGTGGTGCAAAAAAGTGACAGATATATATATATAGTATATAGGAACACTCACGGTAGATAAATATGTTCATGTAACCAATTATGACATCTGATAAATAAACTGATATAGATATAATTGAATATCCGCATTTAGAATATTTTTCAATGGGAAATTTAAGTCCGTTACAGTCAGGTGTGGATCCAGGATTTATAGACATGGGAACGGGGTGGCAAAAATCAAATCAGACTTCCAAGAGGTTGCATCATTTGCTATTAAACCCTATAAATAATAATAAGGATGTTAGGGCAGGGGGTCGGTCTATCATAACCAAACATTCTTAGATTAATACAGAAAAACCCGGATTGTTTTTTTATAAATCTCACGAGGAAGTCAATGCCTAAATCATCTGCCAAATATTTATAGTAATTAACCTGTTATGTTGCCCGTTGTTTTAAAATTGAAATTAATGTATTAGCCTACTACCCTTGCATAACAAACTCTTTTAAAACAACTCATGCATGAGAGTTTGATTTTACATATTCTGACACGCAATTAGTCCATTCAGGCTATTCCCTTATTCAACAAACAAGTTAAATTCAGTTAGTTTTATTCATATTTTATTGCCATCTTTACCAGGATGAAGCCAGTACGCGCTTTTTGGCATCCGTGTAAAAGTGTACACGTTTTTTGGCACCCGTGTATAGTGTACATAGAATTCGGCTACAAAATACACATTCTCGGTTATGGTTAATGTATCAGTATTCAACAGCTACACCAGGAGGGAATAATGTGTCAGCATTTACTTGTGTATTCAGTAAATGAACCAGAAATGTTGTTTTTTTATGTCAGATCACATGTTTATTGGCTGAATCACTAATGATTAATGTGTCAATTTTCATATATGTACTGATCACCTGGGCATAATGATGTTTAAGGGTCCTCCATGGCCGAGTGGTCACTCTTGCTCCAAAAACTTTATGCGAGAAAGATTCCAGTTAATTGCAGAACGAAGGTGATTCTACTCAGTCTGAGATCTTCTTCCACCAGTTCAACTGGATATGCCACATATAACCTAAAACTTGTTGAAAATGGCGTAAAACACAATTCAAAAAAAGAAAATAATGAAGGGGTTAATGTGTCGGTAATTAGATGTACATTGATTAGATGAGGTAGTTGTTAAATATTATGTATGTATGGCCGAAGCAGTAACGGTTACTAGTAATATATCAATACGCTTCAGACGAAACAGTCATGGTTACTAGTAATATATCAATACGCTGCAGCAGAACCAGTAATTAATACTAGTAATATATCAATACTCTGCAACCGAAGCAGTAACGGTTACTAGTAATATATCAATACGCTTCAGACGAAACAGTAATGGTTACTAGTAATATATCAATACGCTGCAGCAGAACCAGTAATTAATACTAGTAATATATCAATACTCTGCAGCCGAAGCAGTAATGGTTACTAGTGATATATTATTACGCTGCAGCTGAAGCAGTAATGGTTACTAGTAATATATCAATACGCTGCAGCCGAAACAGTAATGGTAACTAGTAATATAGCAATACGCTGCAGCAGAAGCAGTAACGGTTACTAGTAATATATCAATACGCTGCAGCCGAAACAGTAATGGTTACTAGTAATATATCAATACTCTGCAGCCGAAGCAGTAATGGTTACTAGTAATATATCAATACGCTGCAGACGAAACAGTAATGGTTACTAGTAATATATCAATACGCTGCAGCAGAAGCAGTAATTAATACTAGTAATATATCAATACTCTGCAAACGAACCAGTAATTGTTACTAGTAACATATCAATACTCTACAAACGAACTAGTATTGGTAACTAGTAATATGTCAATACTCTGCAACCGAACAAGTAACGTTTACTTGTAATATATTAATTCTCTGAAGCCCAACCAGTGTTGGTTACTAGTTGTATATCAATACTCTGCAACCGAACCTGTAATGATTACTAGTAATATATCAATACTCTGCAACCGAACCTGTAAATATTGTTTATGAATTTTATTTGATTAAATTTAATGGGTAAAAATATAACATAGATCTATAATTTTGATTACAAATTTCAAAATACTTTGATATAGTTTAATTTATTATCAATAAACAGCTAAAGATTGATTATTTTTTGTTATTATAAAGAAATAAAATGATTACGGTTATTGGTTTACGGTTAGATAAACTTATATTTGAAAGAGACAGAATGGCAATGAGACAAAATGTCGTAAATCAATCAACACAGAGACTGGTGTCGGGCGGTATTCGAATTCACGACCCGTTGGTTGATAGTCGGACGCATTACTGTCTGAGTTAACGGCACAAGTGCACTGATATTCAAATGATATTTTAAACTTTATTATGTTGTTTTTCAAATAAAATTATTACTGTTATATAATTTAATAAAATTTTGTTTGAAAAAGACATCTTTATATTAGCGCATGTGTTTCTAATAAAGCCTAAAACGGTATTTGACCAAAATTAATTTTTAACAACTTCTTATAAGTCTCTCGTGTTACAATAAGTTAAAACAAATAATAAAAGTTGTTTTAAGAATTATTACCAACACATTTAATTAATAAAGCAATCGCATATTTGAGAAATACAAAACTTTGTAGAAAACCGCTAATATTTCTTTTTTTTTTTCTCCGCTTTATTATCTGTTTATAAAATTTCAAATTTATTATCAATTTATCTGAATATCGATGTTAAATCAAATGGCTAATCTTAAAACAATGAACAACAAACTTGTGTTAAAATATTATCACATTCTAGCGGATTATATTATTACCCCCAATAAAATTACTAGTCTTGCCTCCGGGGCAGGGGTAGGGGGTAATTAAGGTTATTAGATTTGCATATTATTTTACTGATCGTAGGAAAACGTTTGAATTCAATATGCTGTAATACTTATTAACATTTGATAATGGTCTATCAGAACTTACTTGTATTAAGTTAAATACATGATATCAATGCGATGACTATAAAACGAACACAAACATGCACAAAATGAAACATGTTTGCAGTTAAAATATTCATTTCATAACGGATTATCAAAGTTTAGTAATCTCAGTACCATTATATTTCTTAAAATAATTAAATAATTTTATTTTCGAGCCGCAAAACATCATTCATTTCATTATCTTTATTTTCGTCCCATCTATGTTCACACCATATAACAAAACATATACATGAACGTTTAAACTTGTACGAGGTATGTCCCAAAAGTAATACGACACATTTAGAAATATGCATTTAAGTGTTTCAATTACAACAAGACTTGGCATAAATATATTTCCATTTTTAAACTATATGCATGCAAAATTTCAATATTGTACACCAACATTTAATATTAAATTTGACAAGTCAAAACTTATATGTAACGAAGTACGGGGTCGAATGACTTTATAGTTCAAATAAGAGTCGCTGTGCAAAGCAAAATTCTTGTGGTACGTCACCCACTTTTGGTATATGTCAAAATACTATGAGGTCCTAACCACAGAATGTACACTCCGTCACATGACCTGGGTGTCCTAAAAGCGCTTTTGACGAAGATCTGACTTCAGTACCAGGAAAACCACATTAGAATGCGGTCGTCAATATCGCAGACGGTCAGTTACTCTCATCTCACAATTAGAAACTGATAGATAAGACTTCGGGATATGCCACGTTGAAAATTATGTGAAATCAACTTCAGAGTATCTTGTTGGGTCAAATCTAACCGAACACAAAATTTTATCACACTCCAAATTACCTCTCTAGGCGTGACGTCGCCAATTTTGGTCACAATTAAATTCACTTACGTTTTCGTTATTATAGGGATTAATACAACATGTTTCTATATTTATATAATGTTGTAACATTATTGTATACTCTATACAATTGTTACATACACCAGACTTAATAAAATTGTGCATGCACCTTAAACGTGATTTCAGTATGTTTTATATAGAATATCTAAGGAGAATATATGCTGTTATAAAATTAAAAAAGGAAGCAAGAAGACGTAACCTTATTTTAATTTTTATTTTATCATAATAATGGTTATATATTTAATTTAATGACTAGACGTTGTAATAGGTTGGAAATTTAATAATGAAACAGCTATAACGATAAAATTAATTTTCTCCTATATGTTTCTATGTAAACCAAATATCACGGTTTAGTAATAAAAACGGCCGATATCAAGGGGATTACTTCTCTCGATAAGCCAGTGGAATGTCTGAAATAGTCCCACATGGTTACTGGTTCGGCTGCAGAGTACTGATATATTACTAATAACCAATACTGGCTCGGCTGCAGAGGATTGCTATATTACAGGTAACCTTAACTAGTAACTATTGACTATTGGTATATTACTAGTAAGCATTGATACATAATTAGTAACCAATACTGGTTCAGCTGCAAAGGATTGATATATTACCAGTAACTATTGATATAGTACAAGTAACCGTTACCAGTAACTATTGATATATTACTAGTAATCGTTACCGATTCGGCTGCTGTGTATTGATTTATTACTAGTAACCGTTACTGGTTCGGTTGAATAGTACTGATATATTACTAGTAACCATTACTGGTTCGGTTGTAGAGTACTGATATATTACAAGTAACCATTAATGGTTCAGTTGCAGAGTATTGATATATTACAAGTAACCATTAATGGTTCAGTTGTAGAGTACTGATATATTACAAGTAACCATTAATGGTTCAGTTGCAGAGTATTGATATATTACAAGTAACCGTTACTAGTAACTATTGATATATTACTAGTAACCATTACTGATTCGGCTGCTGGGTATTGATTTATTACTAGTAACCGTTACTGGTTCGGTTGAATAGTACTGATAAATTACTAGTAACCATTACTGGTTCGGTTGTAGAGTACTGATATATTACAAGTAACCATTAATGGTTCAGTTGCAGAATATTGATATATTACAAGTAACCATTACTTGTTCGGCTGCAGAGTATTGATATATTACTAGTAACCATTACTGGTTCGGCTGCAGAGTATTGATATATTACTAGTAACAATTACTGGTTCGGTTGCAGAGTATTGCTATATTACTAGTATTAATTAATGGTTCGGCTGCAGAGTATTAATGTATTATTAGTAACCATTACTGGTTCGGTTGCAGAGAATTGATATATTACAAGTAACCATTATTTGTTCGGCTGCAGAGTATTTATGTATTTGTAGTAACAATTACTGGTTCGGCTGCAGAGTATTGATATATTACTAGTAACAATTACTGGTTTGGCTGCAGAGTATTGATATATTACTAATATTAATTACTCGTTTGGCTGCAGCGTACTGATTTATTACTAGTAACCATTATTGGTTCGGTTGCAGAGTATTGATGTATTACTAGTAACAATTACTGCTTCGGCTGAAGAGTATTGATATATAACTAGTATTAATAACTGGTTCGGCTGCAGAGTATTGGTATATTACTAGTAACCATTACTGCTTCGGCTGCAGCGTATTGATATATTACTAGTAACCGTAACTGCTTCGGCTGCAGAGTATTGGTATATTACTATTAACACTTACTGGTTCGGTTGCAGAGTATTGATATATAACTAGTATTAATAACTGGTTCGGCTGCAGAGTATTGATATATTACTAGTAATCATTACTGCTTCGGCTGCAGCGTATTGATATATTACTAGAAACCGTAACTGCTTCGGCTGCAGAGTATTGGTATATTACTATTAATACTTACTGGTTCGGTTGCAGAGTATTGATATATAACTAGTATTAATAACTGGTTCGGCTGAAGAGTATTGATATATAACTAGTATTAATAACTGGTTCGGCTGCATAGTATTGATAACTTACTAGTAATCATTACTGCTTCGGCTGCAGCGTATTGATATATTACAAGTAACCATTACTGCTGCGGCTGCAGAGTATTGATATATTACTAGTAACCGTAACTGCTTCGGTTGCAGAGTATTGGTATATAACTATTAACACTTACTGGTTCGGTTGCAGAGTATTGATATATAACTAGTATTAATAACTGGTTCGGCTGCAGAGTATTGATATATTACTAGTAATCATTACTGCTTCGGCTGCAGCGTATTGATATATTACTAGAAACCGTAACTGCTTCGGCTGCAGAGTATTGGTATATTACTATTAATACTTACTGGTTCGGTTGCAGAGTATTGATATATAACTAGTATTAATAACTGGTTCGGCTGAAGAGTATTGATATATAACTAGTATTAATAACTGGTTCGGCTGCAGAGTATTGATATATTACTAGTAACCATTACTGCTTCGGCTGCAGAGTATTGATATATAACTAGTATTAATAACTGGTTCGGCTGCAGAGTATTGATATATTACTAGTAACCATTACTGCTTCGGCTGCAGCGTATTGATATATTACTAGTAACCGTAACTTCTTCGGCTGCAGAGTATTGGTATATTACTATTAACACTTACTGGTTCGGCTGAACAGTATTGATATATTACTAGTATTAATAACTGGTTTGGCTGCAGAGTATTGATATATTACTAGTAACCATTACTGCTTCGGCTGCAGCGTATTGATATATTACTAGTAACCGTAACTGCTTCAGCTGCAGAGTATTGGTATATTACTACTAACACTTACTGGTTCGGCTGAAGAGTATTGATATATTACTAGTAACCATAACTGCTTCGGCTGCAGAGTATTGCTGTATAACTAGTAACCATTACTGCTTCGGCTGCAGAGCATTGATATATTACTAGTAATATATCAATACGCTGCAGCCGAAACAGTAATGGTTACTAGTAATATATCAATACTCTGCAGCCGAACCAGTAACGGTTACTTGTAATATATTAATACACTGCAACCGAACCAGTATTGGTTACCAGTAATATATCAATACTCTGCAGCCGAACAAGTAACGATTACCAGTAATATGTCAATACGCTACAACCAAACCAGTTACGGTTACTTGTAATACGTCTGCAACCGAACAAGTAATGATTACTAGTAGTATATCAATACTCTGTAACCGAACCAGTAATGGTTACTTGTAATATGTCAATACTCTTCAACCGAACAATAAATGTTAACTAGTAATAAATCGAAACTCTGCAACCGAACCAGTATTTGTTAATAGTAATATATCAATACTCTGCAGCCGAACCAGTAATGGTTACTCGGAATATTTCAATACTCTGCAACAGAACCAGTAATTGTTACTAGTTATATATCAATTCTCTGCAACCGAACCAGTAATTGTTGCTTATAATATGTCAATATTCTGCAACCGAACCAGTAATGGTTACTAGTAATATAGCAATACTCTGCAACCGAACCAGTATTGGTTACTTGTTATATATCAGTACTCTGCAGCCGAATCAGTTTTGGTTACTAGTTATGTATTAATACTCTTCAGCAGAACCAGTAATGGTTACAAGCAATATAGCAATACGCTGCAACCGTACCAGTAATAGTTACTAGTAATATATCAATACTCTGCAACTGAACCAGCATTGGTAACTAGTAATATAGCAATACGCTGCAACCGAACCAGTATTGGTTACTAGTAATCTAGCAATACGCTGCAACCGAACCAGTAATGATAACTGGTAATATATCAATACTCTGCAACCGAACCAGTAATGGTTACAAGTAATATATCAATACACTGCAACCAAACAATTAATGGTTACTAGTAATATATCAATATTTTGCAACCGAACCAGTATTGGTTACTAGTAATATATCAATACTCTGCAGCTGAACTAGTATTGGTTACAAGTAATATAGCAATACGTTACAACCGAACCAGTAATGGTTACTAGTAATGTAGCAGCAATATCCTGCAGCCGAACCAGTAATGGTTTAATAATAATACAGCAATACGATGCAACCGAACCAGTAATGGTTACTAGTAATATATCATTACTCTGCAGCCGAACCAGTAATGGTTACTAGTTATATATCAATACTCTGCAGTCGAACAAGTAAAGTTACTAGTAATATATCAATACTCTGCCGCCGAACCAGTTATGGTTACTAGTTATATATCAATACTCTGCAGCCGAACCAGTAATGGTTACTAGTAATATATCATTACTCTGCAGCCGAACCTGTTATGGTAACTAGTTATATATCAATTCTCTGCAGCCGAACCAGTAATGGTAACTAGTTATATATCAATACTCTGCAACCGAACCAGTAATGGTTACTAGTTATATATCAATACTCTGCAGTCGAACCAGTAATGGTTACTAGTTATATATCAATACTCTGCAGCCGAACCAGTAATGGTTACTAGTTATATATCAATACTCTGCAGCTGAACCAGTTATGGTAACTAGTTATATATCAATACTCTGCAGCCGAACCAGACATGGTTACTAGTAATATATCAATACTTTGCCGCCGAACCAATAATGGTTAATAGTTATATATCAATACTCTGCAGCCGAACCAGTTATGGTAACTAGTTGTATATCAATACTCTGCCGCCGAACCAGTAATGGTTACTAGTTATATATCAATACTCTGCAGCCGAACCAGTTATGGTAACTAGTTATATATCAATACTTTGCAACCGAACCAGTAATGGTAACTAGTTATATATCAATACTCTGCCGCCGAACCTGTAATGGTTACTAGTTATATATCAATACTCTGCCGCCGAACCAGTTATGGTTACTAGTATATATCAATACTCTGCCGCCGAACCAGTAATAGTTACTAGTAATATATCAATACTCTGCAGCCGAACCAGTTATGGTAACTAGTTATATATCAATACTCTGCAGCCGAACCAGTTATGGTAACTAGTTATATATCAATACTCTGCAGCCGAACCAGTAATGGTAACTAGTTATATATCAATACTCTGCAGCCGAACCAGTAATGGTAACTAGTTATATATCAATATTCTGCAGCCGAACTAGTTATGGTAACTAGTTATATATCAATACTCTGCAGCCGAACCAGTAATGGTTACTAGTTATATTTCAATACTCTGCAGCCGAACCAGTAATGGTTACTAGTTATATATCAATATTCTGCAGCCGAACCAGTTATGGTAACTAGTTTTATATCAATACTCTGCAGCCGAACCTGTTATCGTAACTAGTTATATATCAATACTCTGCAGCCGAACCAGTAATGGTAACTAGTTATATATCAATACTCTGCAACCGAACCAGTAATGGTTACTAGTTATATATCAATACTCTGCAACCGAACCAGTAATGGTTACTAGTTATATATCAAAACTCTGCAGACGAACCAGTCATGGTTACTAGTTATATATCAATACTCTGCCGCCGAACCAGTCATGGTTACTAGTTATATTTCAATACTCTGCAACCGAACAAGTAATGGTTACTAGTAATATAGCAATACTCTGCAGCCGAACCAGTAATGGTTACTAGTAATATATCAATACTCTGCCGCCGAACCAGTAATGGTTACTAGTAATATATCAATACTCTGCCGCCGAACCAGTTATGGTTACTAAAAATTTATCAATACTCTGCAGCCGAACCAGTAATGGTTACTAGTAATATATCAATACTCTGCCGCCGAACCAGTAATGGTTACTAGTTGTATTTCAATACTCTGCAACCGAACCAGTAATGGTTACTAGTAATATAGCAATACTCTGCCGCCGAACCAGTAATGGTTACTAGTAATATAGCAATACTCTGCAGCCGAACCAGTAATGGTTACTAGTTATATTTCAATACTCTGCAGCCGAACCAGTAATGGTTACTAGTTATATTTCAATACTGTGCAACCGAACCAGTAATGGTTACTAGTAATATATCAATACTCTGCAGCCGAACCAGTAATGGTTACTAGTAATATAGCAATACTCTGCAGCCGAAGCAGTAATGGTTACTAGTTATATTTCAATACTCTGCAACCGAACCAGTAATGGTTACTAGTAATATATCAAAACTCTGCAGCCGAACCAGTAATGGTTACTAGTAATATATCAATACTCTGCCGCCGAACCAGTAATGGTTTCTAGTTATATTTCAATACTCTGCAACCGAACCAGTAATGGTTACTAGTTATATTTCAATACTCTGCAGACGAACCAGTAATGGTTACTAGTAATATATCAATACTCTGACGCCGAACCAGTAATGGTTACTAGTTATATATCAATACTCTGCAGCAGAACCAGTAATGGTTACTAGTTATATTTCAATACTCTGCAGACGAACCAGTAATGGTTACTAGTTATGTTTCAATACTCTGCAGACGAAGCAGTAATGGTTACTAGTTATATATCAATACTCTGCAGACGAACCTGTAATGGTTACTAGTTATATTTCAATACTCTGCAGACGAACCAGTTATGGTTACTAGTTATATATCAATACTCTGCAGACGAACCAGTAATGTTTACTAGTTATATTTCAATACTCTGCAGACGAACCAGTAATGGTTACTAGTTATATATCAATACTCTGCAGCCGAACCAGTTATGGTTAATATGTCAGTTTCGGACGTGTATTCAGTATTTCTTGGAAATGACATGTGACAGTGGCCACGTTAAGGTAATGGTAAGTGTATGAGGTTGGCGTGTTTTTCTATATTGACATGGACTCTTTTGGACTGTGATATAATAAATTATGTGAGAATTATATCTAACATGGTCCTCTTTTGTCATTAACTTTTACTCTTGTGATAAAATTTATCAGTGGGGCATTGAAACATACACAAGGTACGTTTGTATAATAGTTTATTATCATATTATAGCACATTTCATAACAATCGTCTAATATTTTATAATTGCACATTTAGCACGAGTATCTGCATTATATATACAGACATTTTCCACATAGCAGTTTCCCACATAGATCTATGGAATCCGAGTTATATATCATATGTCTAACTGTTTCTGTACAACTCACAGAAAGCACTAGCCCACACTACTGCTGCTTTGTCTGTGGTACTGTCCACTGGCGGTGACCTTGATGACCTCTCTGGGGTCGTCTGCTCACTGTCGCTGACATCTGATTCTAGAGATGAGACGATATATCTACCGTTAGACTGTTTGCATCATGTAAACATATAATATTCAGACTTATTTCAGAATATTTAAAAATCATTAAAACTTCTTTAAATTAAACCAAACGCTTAATCTGTACAGTATATTAAATAAAAAGACATATGTACTTACCAAATGCATCCAGCTGTCTGTGTGCGTTGTCATGGGCAACCAAGAACTCACGGAGTCCAGAAGCAGCAGAGACGGTATCCATGGTGATCAGTTGTAAGATAAGTTAATGATATATGTATGATGTTTTTCTTCTAATTCACAGAAGTGATTGATTTGAAGTTGTAATCTTCCAGTTTATATACTGTCCAGAATGGACAAACATATGTGTTAATTAATCCGTTTGAAAACTAATAACGAGTTAATGAGATGAACTGTATTTTATTAAGAATTTCCAAATATTTATTAACGGAATACACCAAAGGAGAGAAAAGAGGGTAAATATATAATTGCTGTTTGTTGATTACTTTTGATTGGTGACTAAGCATTGGGTTGGATCACCATCAATTACATTAAAGAAACAATTAATTGTGTTAATTAATACGAACAAACACCTTCACTAATTAGTTAACATAATGATTATTTTGAATGTGAACTATATTTAGATTAATTGATGTGTAACATGTCAATTAAAATATATAAACATTATTAATCAGGGATATATTCCTTACTGTTATTTACATTATTTACATTTATCATATAAAGTATTGTTTTAATCTTCAATTGCTCTTGAATTATCAGATTATGTCTAAAATGGTAACAATTAGTTTATTGATGTGCTGTTTTATTTCTATTTTGTATGTGTATTTCTTTCATCCGCTCTTAATTTTTATTTTTGTTGCCTCTCTGTGTGTATGACCAGTTGACATGTCGAACCATTAATGGTTAATATTACCGTTTTCGTATGTGTATTCAGAAGCCGAACCAGTATTGGTCAATGTGCTAGTATTCAAGTATGTATTTAGTAGCCGAACCAGTAAGGGTTAATAAATGTGTCAGTATTCAGATGTGTATTCAGTAGCTAAAGCAGTAACGGTAAATGTGCCAGTATTCAGATACATATTCAATAGCCGAACCAGTAACGGTAAATGTGTCAGTATTCAGTTGTGTACTCAGTAGCTGAAACAGTTACGGTTAATGTGTCAGTATTCAGATGTGTACTCAGTAGCTGAACCAGTAACGGTTAATATGTAAGTATTCATATGTGTATTCAGTAGCTGGACCAGTAACGGTTTATGTGTCAGTATTTAGATGTGTATTCAGTAGATAAACCAGTAATGGTTAATGTGTCGGTATTCATATGTGTATTCAGTAGCTGAACCCGTAACGGTTAATGTGTCGGTATTCATATGTGTATTCAGTAGCTGAACCAGTAACGGTTAATGTGTCGGTATTCATATGTGTATTTAGTAGCTGAACCAATAACGGTTAATGTGTCGGTATTCATATGTGTATATAGTAGCTGAACCAGTAACTGTTAACATGTCAGTATTTATATCTGTATTCAGTAGATGAACTAGTTATGGTTAATAAATATGTCAGTTATTATATGTGTATTCAGTAGCTGAACCAGTAACGGTTAATATGTCAGTAATCATATGTGTATTCAGTATCTGAACCAGTAACGGTTAATAGGTTATTCATATGTGTATTCAGTAGCTGAACCAGTAATGGTTTATAGGTTATTCAGATATGTATACAGTAGCTGAACCAGTAATGTTTAGTGTCTCAGTATTCAGATATGTATACAGTAGCTGAAACAGTAACGGTTAATGAGTCAGTATTCATATGTGCATTCAGTAGATAAACCAGTAATGGTCAATGTGTTAATATTCATATGTGTATACAGTAGCTGAACCGGTAACGGTTATTGTGTCACTATTCAGATATATATTCAGTAGCTGAACCAGAGATGGTTTATGTGTCTGTATTCAGATATGTACTCAGTAACTGAACAAGTAACGGTTAGGGTCAGAATTCAGATGTGTTTTCTGTAGCTTTACCAGTAATGGTTGATGTGTCAATCTTCAGATACGTATTAAGTAGCTGGACCAGTTATGGTTTATTTGTCAGTAATCAGATGTGTATTTAGTATCTGAACCAGTAACGGTTTATGCGTCAGTAATTATATGCGTATTCAGTAGCTGGATCAGTAACGGTTACTGTTTCGGTTTTCTTATACATATTTATATATTCAGTAGCTGAAAAGTAATTGTTAACATGTCAGTATTTATATCTGTATTTAGTAGATGAAACAGTTACGGTTAATTAATATGTCAGTATTCAGATGTGCATTCAGTAGGTGAACCAGTAATGGTTGATGTGTCAGTATTCATATGTGTATTGAGTGACTAAACCAGTAATGATTAATATGTCCATGTTCGTATGCGTATTCAGTAGCCAAACTGTGTCAGTATCAAAATGTGTTTTCAATCACCGGACCAGTAATAGTTAATGCGTCTTAGATTTGCATTTAGTCACCGAACTAAATAATGGTTAATGTGTCAGGCTGTGATAATTATGACTGATGCATAGTTTTACGTTGTCTAAGACGCTGTCTCAAGATCACTGATCACTTACAGCTAAGGTCACGGGTTCGAAATAGCTCGGGTTGAAACTTTATGTTTTTCGGTTACTGGCGGAACGACACCGGTCTGCCCAGATTGATTCCGTTGTTTTATTGTAATAATAAAATAGAATGCAATAGTAGACACAATGTATTGAAAATGGCATTTAAACTCATTAAAAAAGACAAATATGTGATTGTATTGAAATCACCGATATTGGTATTATTTTTTAAATGTCCCTTTAAATGCGACAAAACAAACTTCAAAACTCTTGTATAAGATGCTGTTTAACATCTAAAGAATAAGCATGTACATTCACATGCCATACAACAATTAAATTGCATTGATTTAGTAGGACGGCCATACATACATCTTTAGGTTATACTGCACGTACCATGAAAACGTACACAGAAAACATACTTGTTTAAATAACACTTGTTTGAATAACACTTACTGCAGAAAAAAACATATGTGAATGTATAATGAAAAAATGATGATACTTTACATCAAGTATTTTATTCGATTATCATGAATATTTACAAATACAATCTTTAAAACGATATCAAATATAAACAATAGAATAATTAGCAAATAAAGTTAAATCAACTGCACTTTTCAATTAATAATTAAAAACAAATCGTGTTATATTCGAAATTTAAAAACCAAATTACTTCCTAAAATGTTTTTATTCCAGCCCTGCCATGTGGCAAGACATTCCTGAGCAAGTGTCAGGTCTGGACTTTACAGATCTGGCGGAGTTAGTGCCTCTTCTCGCGATAAGGATTTCACTTCTGGCAGACTTGGCTGAGTGAATGCTACTGATAGATGTCTCGGCTGAGGCTGCACGGCCACACACAGATGATGCAGATCCGAAAGACTTCGATGTTGAAGCTCGGCTTCTATCAGACTCGGCTGAGGCTGCATTGTCACACACAGATATTGTGGATCTGACAGATTTGCCTGATGAAGCTCGGCTTCTAGCAGACTCGGCTGAGGCTGCATTGTCACCCACAGATGTTGATCTGACAGATTTGCCTGATGAAGCTCGACTTCTAGCAGACTCGGCTGAGGTTGCATTGTCACCCACAGATGTTGTGGATCTGACAGACTTGGCTGATTGTGCTCGACTTCTAACAGACTCGGCTGAGGCTGCATTGTTATCCTCAGATATCGTGGGTCTGACAGACTTGGCTGATGAGGCTCGGCTTCTAGCAGACTCGGTTGAGGCTGCATTGTCACCCACAGACGTTGTGGATTTGGCAAACTTGGCTGACGATTTTCTGCTTCTAGCAGACTCGGCTGAGGCTGCATTATCACCGACATGTGTAGATCTGACAGACTTGGCTGATGAGGCTTGGCTCCTAGCAAATCCAACAGAGGCTTTATTGCTTCCCGCTGATGTTGTTGGTCTCACTGACCTGGCTGATGAGGCTCGGCTTCTAGCAGACTCAGCTGAGGCTACATTGTCACCGACAAGTGGTGTGGATCTGACAGACTTGGCTAATGAGGCTCGGCTTCTAGCAAATCCAGCTGAGGCTTTATTGCTTCCCGCTGATGTTGTTGGTCTAACTGACCTGGCTGATGAAGCTCGGCTTCTAGCAGACTCAGCTGAGGCTGCATTGTCACCGACAGGTGGTGTGGATCTGGCAGACTTTGCTGATGAGGCTCGGCTTCTAGCAGACTCGGTTGAGGTTGCATTATCACCCTCAGGTGTAGTGAATCTGACAGACCTGGCTGATGAGGCTCGACTTCTAGCAGTCTCGGCTGAGGCTGCATTATCACCGACAGGTGTTGATGATCTGACATACTTTGTTGACGAGGCTCGACTTCTAGCAGTCTCGGCTGAGGCTGCATTATCACCGACAGGTGTTGATGATCTGACATACTTTGTTGACGAGGCTCGACTTCTACCAGTCTCGGCTGAGGCTGCATTATCACCGACAGGTGTTGATGATCTGACATACTTTGCTGATGAGGCTCGGTTTCTAGCAGACCCGGCCGAGGCTGTATTGTCACCCACAGATGATGTGAATCTGGCAGACTTGGCTGATGAGGCTTGACTTCGGGCAGACCCGGCTGAGGCTGCATTATCACCGACAGGTGTTGTGGATCTAACAGACTTGGATGATGAGGCTCGGCTTCCAGCAAATTCAACTGAGGCTTTATTGCTTTCCACTGATGTTGTTGATCTAACTGACCTGGCTGATGAGACTCGGCTCCTAGCAGACTCAGCTGAAGTTGCATTGTCACCCTCAGGGGTTGTGGATCTGACAGACTTGGCTGATGAGACTCGGCTTCTAGCAGACTCAGCTGAAGCTGCATTGTCACCCTCAGGTGTTGTGGATGTGACAGACTTGGCTGATGAGGCTCGGCTTCTAGCAGACTCAGCTGAAGCTGCATTGTCACCCTCAGGTGTTGTGGATCTGACAGACTTGGCTGATAAGGCTCGGCTTCTAGCAGACTCAGCTGAAGCTGCATGGTCACCCTCAGGTGTTGTGGATCTGACAGACTTGGCTGATGAGGCTCGGCTTCTAGCAGACTCAGCTGAGGCTGCAATGTCACCCTCAGGTGTTGTGGATTTGACAGACTTGGCTGATGAGGCTCGGCTTCTAGCAGACTTAGCTGAAGCTGCATTGTCACCCTCAGGTGTTGTGGATCTGGCTGACTTGGCTGATGAGGCTCGGCTTCCAGCAGACTCGGCTGAGGCTGCATTGCCACTCACAGATGTTGTGAATCTGACAGACTTAGCTGATGAGGCTTGGCTTCTAGTTATCTCGGCTGAGATTACATTGTCATCCACAGGTGGTGTCGATCTGACAGACTTGACTGGTGATGCTCGGTTGGTCTCGGCTGAGGCTGCATTGGCACATACAGGTGTAGATCTGGGAGACTTGGCTGATGAGGCTCGGCTTCTAGCAGTTCCGGTTGAGGTTACATTGCCACACTCTGGTTTTGCTTCAAGTAATGGGCCCTTGGTAATTGTACCACTCTTCAGAATCTGGCTTGGTTTAGTCGTAGTTGCAGAAGATGCATTCTCAACAGCCTTACCTTTAACAGGAATACGTGGTAAGACAGGGGCAGTCATGTGACTCAACTGCAATTTTTTGTCTTTAATTTCCTTCGTGTTGGCTTCCCTGTTTTTCTGTATCTGGGCGGTTTTCTTCGTGTGGCGCACAGTAATCAAAACAGGCTTCCATCGTCGTTTCTTCTCTGATTGTAACTGTGGCTTAGCTGATGATACTGAGCCTGCCATCCTGGGTTTGTTGCAATGCGCGTATGTTGCAGATACTTCAACCCCAGTGCTCCTGTTGGTTTTGTCTACTGAAGCATCTGCCTGTTTTCTTGTTCCAACAGGTAGTGTGACTTTGGTCATTGATTCTATAGACGGAACGTCGACCAATGCTGATCTCTTCAGTGAGTTGGCTAGGATACTGTAAATAAATAAAACCATGCTATATCATTCTGTGTGGTAGAAGACCGTGTTAATCATAAATATATTGACACGAGGTAAGAATGAAAGGTACGAGATCACACTGGTACGAGATCACACTGGTACGATATCAGTCAGGTACGAGATCACACTTCGACTATCAAATGGTATAGTGTGTTCTAAGGAACATGTCACCTGATAAAATGGTTGTAAAAAAGTTCCTACAGTCTGGTTATGACACTGACTAACATAAGCAATCAAAACAGTTTGAATCAAAGCACCAAAGTACTGTAAAGATAAGTTTAGCCTTTTTAAATGATTTCTATCTGTATCAAAGAAACATTGGTTGAAATTATATATTTTTATGAAAAAAGTCACACGGCAATCATAAAATCGATCAATTTATGATTATGTATCTAACCGATATTTAAGACTACGGCAGACAGAGTTAAATTTTCGATGTCGAAATCTTGTTTGTTTGAATGTTTAGCGTAACTGTTACATGTATGTCATCGAGGGCTAACAGAAAATTAGTTGACCAAACCATTCTTTCCTGGGATCCTGGAAGGGAGACCAGTTCTCGAATACACTCATCTCCGTCCGTAAGTAAATGATAATGTTCCTACTTTAATCAGCAGTGAGAGAAGAATGGCAATGAGGCGCAATGTCGACTTAATGAAGTGGCTAAGTGACTGTCAAGCTGGCAGGACTATGCTATCATAGAAAAGTTACTGTAATAAACTGGTGTTAGGGTAGGTTTGAAAAGAAAAGTCAGTTAAAATTGTTAAAAATATATTTGTAATATTTTTATCAAAATAATGTTGAGAGAAAAATAAATATAACCGTGTGTCCCTGGCTTGTTTTTATCGATCTCAATAATTGAATCAATGCAAATAAAACACATTCAATATTATTTTTTACTTACTGGTTTTGTTTCACAATACGGATTATCTCTTTTTTCTTCGCCTCCTTTGAAACGCCATGCATGGCTAATTTCCATTCTTGATCTAAAAATGTGTAAATATATCACGTCATTTGTACTATCATGACAAGAAATAACAAAAATAACATAACCACATGTGACATGTCATTAAGTGATTTCATATTGGCCCTATTATTGGCCCATGCATTGTCAAATTGACCCAAGGTAGCTGGCAGCGGGCCAATATGGCTGTCCGAGGGCCAATAACTGGGCCAATATGGCTGTCCAAGGGCCAATAACTGGGCCAATATCGATGTCCAAGGGCCAATAACTGGGCCAATATGGCTGTCCGAGGGCCAATAACTGGGCCAATATGGCTGTCCGAGGGACATTAACTGGGCCAATATAAAATGGTAACTAATGGTAAGTATATTTCCTGCTTATGACTCCCACCTTTATCTTCTACTTATAACCGGAAGTAGTTCTTTAACCCTACAATCAAGTATGATCTTTTTCATTATTCATATCTAGTCAGTCCGTTCGATATAGGTGAGGCCTTTCCTTAGTTTATACTGATTCAGCTTAGCTCCATTGCGAAGTAGCTCAGAGCTTTGTTTAACCGCTCTGGAGTCCGCTTCCTGGATAGTACCAATCTGTGTTTGAATTTTTTTTGGGGCCCTTCAGATAAAGCTGGGAATCAAAACCGCGACCTCTGACCTCTCTGTCGATACACTTTAATAAGTATGAATGCGTATATAAGTCACTTACATTGCTGTTCAGATTGTCGTTCGGAGGTATTTTTCCGCCTGTCACATGATACTGACTGGCTTGCTCTCTTCTGGCGGAACTGGGCAGAGTAAGCTGTTCCTGTGGTGAAGGAACCAGTTCTGTTCGGCTTGCTGGTAATTGGCTCCAAGCCAGGCATTTTTCTCTGTACCTTTGTGTCCAAGGAAAAAGACCTTTGTCTACAATTTAATAAAAACATTTATAAAGAAGATTTGATTTATTTTTTATTTACACTTTACTTAAATTCACTGGTTAACAAAGAATGACGGACAAAACTATAAGAACATAGTTCAGCAATTCCATGCGTAGATCCATGGAATGAGGGTTTCCGTTCCAAAAGTTGACAAGTATAACTCTTGGGGCACTATGACAAACAAACATACTTACAAGCTTACTTTATTTTTTTATAAATGTGTTTGAAATGCATTTCACATACCCGACATCTTTCATCATCTTCTTTAGTTTAGCCGCCTCTTTGACTTCTATGTTAAAAGCCTCGGTTTGGTTTCTCCAATCCACGCGATGACCAGAATTACATTCAAGTGCTTCAGCTGGACTCTTGGAGGATTGCTGAATTTTATTTTTTTCATTTTTCGAAGGTTGCCTGCATTTTGGGCGGGAAGAATGGCTGCCTTCTGCTTTTCTGCTCCGCGAGACATGGCTACCTATAAAATTCAAATATGCCACTTTCAAATAATTAAAAGCATTATTTTCAAAACATGCATGCTAACATAATTGAAGAACAATATATTTATTGCTCTACCTGACAAATATCATACACAAGGAGATGGAATAATAATGGAATACTGTACATGTATATAATAGACAATCAAACCTGTATAAGCGGTCAACTTTATTAAGCAGTCACATTTGTTATATTTCATTTGTATGCTTTCAGAGCAATTTAACATGCATTAAACAGCACTTTATCTTAAAAAGGCCACTCTTGCTCCTTAGCATGACTGGTTGCTTAAGACAGTTTTGACTGTACAGGTCAACAAACAATATCATATCTCCTTTAATTGCATTTAGAGTTTAGAGGGAAAATAAATATAATTATAAGTGTGTTTTGCCTTTGTTTTGAAAGATAGGAAAGACTAAAGCGTGAAATGAGGAACCCTTTAGGAAAATGCGTTTCAATCGTGTGTGCAACTCTATGTACAACATGACACACATCTGGTATTTTTTTGTTATTATAATCTATTTGTACCTATCTGAAGTGATAGGATAGCTCTCTGTTTCTCAACGAAATCAATGCGATATCTTTTAATTATTCTCTTGATCTCTGGTAACCTATTTACACTATTTATATGGACACTATCTATTTTTAACTATGTTTATTTATTTATTCAACCAAAAAATACGTACTACGTGTGCATTTTCATGAGTTTTCTTTTAATGGCCCGATGGCTTCTTTTATGTTTAAAATATCATTATTGTAAGAAGTCGTTTCGGTAAGACGACAAATGTTCCGTTCTATTCATACCTTTCTCTAATTGTCCAGTACTGGTTACCAGCGATACACCCTCTCTAATCGGGTCAAGTCTGCCGGACCAGCGGGTAGGCGCAACTTCCCGTCGAGTTAACTTCTTGTCTTTGGTCTGTGTCGTCTGTTCTCTTTCTCTACTTTTCTCTCCTGTAAAGTATGTAACTTAATATGCAAACCATAAAACCGGTACTGACACACCTACAAACAAAATATAAACCTGACAATCTAAGTCAAACAGAGCCACAACTGTACAAACAACCCGGAGAGAATATCGAAACTTGTGCATTATATAACGGGACATGAATGTTAACAGACGTTTAGAATTCCAAACAAGTTTTATATATAGCTTGAGATCTACAAACGTGCGTGCAAAACGCTAATAAATTATTCTCTGTTTGGAATGGGCCATAGCCTGGCATTATCTGTGCAAATCTGTGGCAGTCGAACTTAAGCTAGAAATAAGATAAACAAGATTACGTAGACAACATTAACAAAATATTCTGAGTTTCAAATGGGTCGTGCATTATCTATGCAGATCTGTGACAGTCTTCTTATTTTACTTCTTCTTCTGCTTTTTCTTCTTCTTCCTTCTTCTTCTTCTTCTTTTTCTTCTTCCGTTACTTCCAGTGATCAATTTTCAATTTCTGATTATTAGTCAAACTAAAGCTAAAAGTAATCTCATTTAGTATGAGATTTACTTAAACATGTTTCGCGCAGAGTGTGATCTGGCGGTAAGCATTCGTATTGCAAGGTCGTGAGACAACGGGTTCTGTCGTTCTACTCAGTTTCGCGTATATGCATGTGAGATTTTCTCCAACAACACAACTGGATGTCACATGTAACCTGTAATTGGTTGAAATGGAATCAACTCCCATTAAAAACTTCTTGGTTTATATTAATTTATTTTAGCTCTATTGCGAAGAGAGGTCAGAGACTATATGAACCAACCACTCTCGAGTCCGCTTCCTGGGTAAAAGCAGTACTGAGTACTACTTGTGGATACATCGGGCAAAGCTGGGGGTCGAACCCACAAGCTCTGGATCTATCGACTACAAACTACTTTTCGGCAGCAAGGCTTCGTATGTATTCAACAACGGTTTGGAAGTAGTTAAATCAAATATAAGGATATTTAAAAAAAAAGACGTTGAATAAAAAATTATGATTGATGTAATAAAACTTAACTTAGTTATTTTTTTTTAGTTTTTAAAGACAGATAGCAAGCTGATGCAATGGACCTGATTTAATACATACCCCTTGTTGCCGTAGCAGCAAGACGGACTCTGTTGTCGGGTTTTGGCAGCTTGTTTCCGCTGTTTGTATCATCACCGATAGGTGGCAGCAGTGGAAACGATGATTTCTTGAAACGACGTTTGTCATTCAAGAAATCTGAAAGAATGGAAGGAAAGTTTGTTATGGTATAAATATGCATGCTGTCATGTCGTGTCTGAATGAAAGTCTTCCTTTAAAAGCCTTATCAAAAAGAGGTGCAAATAGGTCTAAGTCGATCACCTGATTCTGAGAGTTAGCTATTTTCACATTTTAATGGACCAAAGCTCGATTTCTATGTAAAAATCAAAGTCCCTTATACTGGGGCACTTATTAATAATGGCTTCTTGATCTAAAGTATAACTTTTTCTATGAGAGACAATTTAAATCAATTTGGCCTTGTGCTTGAAATTAATAATGGAAATGTGTGCATTTTCAGAGAAAAATATTTTTTATGTATTCTATTAGAAAATGTTTAAAGCCCCGGAGCGGAATCAAATGACTATAGTTAAGTTGAGATTTTAAACAAACTTGGTTAAAAAGGTTTAGCTCTGTACTACATATCAAATATGTAAGCCCAAGCATTGGTCGTTTCGAAAAAAAAATTATGGACGACTACGGATGACGGAAACAGTCGTTTATTTCAAATGAGATAAAACGACAAAGGCAACACTTGTTTAGTTCGTTTGATCCATTTAGGTTTGCTTTAGTGTGTGACTTGGCACAAGTATTTCCAAAATATTTAAGTGCCAGTATATTTTGCATTGACTTAATACTCATGTATCTGCGGTAATCCATCACAAATAAACTACATAAAATATCGTGCTGAAAATAGCGTGGAACTCCTTTCCTCCTTGAAAACTGCGAGTCTTTCTATCCGGGCAATAGCCTACTGTTTTGCTTTTTTATTAGACAGTGTATGTAGACGAATTTAAACTGTCAATCTCCAGCTGATACTTATCGTTTTGAATTGGTCTCAAGACACAAATGTGGTTATTCCGACTCTCGTGCATGCTTACATGCAGTGTTTGTAAAACGGTTGCTATGCAGGGCCTAATTTATTTATAAGCATATAAAATCTGAGACAATTTCCTTACCTTTAATGGTTTTGTTTTCAGATGGAATCATCTTCCTTCAAACACTTGATAACGCAAGATTGCTGTTGAATCGCAGTTATAACAATATAACACTTTTATTGTCAAAACGGATTTAGACACTTTGGCGCCAACAGAAGTTAACGCAAAGTGACGGTTTACGCCTTGTTGACGTTACGTTGTCATGACGGAGGCGTGCGCGTCAAGAAATAAACCACCGTTTGGGAATGACGGTTTCATTCATAAAATTTTTATCATAGTTCTTGGTTAATCTAAGATGATTATTTTGTTGTTTTTTTAGCAAGGTAAACCTTTTGCTGTCACTTAAATATGCCTTGTTTTAAAGGTGTGTTACTAATTAACGTTCAATGTATCGTTGCGCGTTTTAGTTAGAAACAAGAACGGCCACTCTACGACGTTACGTCAGCCAGATAGACGAACGATAACTCTATACGTTGACGTTATTTTTTGCTATTTTCTAAGTATAAAAGGGGTCACATTTCTGCCTAAAATCTAAACCCAGTTATCCGACATGGTCCTTTGATTGCTCTTAATAGTAGCTGGGACACATGTGAAGTTTCATTATGTACGCGCAGTTATTACCGAGATAAAACCTTGTTGTAAAACCGTAACTAATTGTGCTAGGGGTTAAAGAGGCATAAGTCTGTCTACAATCGAAACAGGAGTCCCATTGCGTCTCTTTAAAGGCAATGACCACGCATATGAAGTTGCATTGATGTATAGCTAGTAGCAGAGACATAGACGAGGAAATATATTGTGTCTATGTCTCTGCTAGTAGTTAACTATAACAGCTTGTTATAAAAATTAAAACAAAGTTTCAAAGTATAAAAGGGGCTATAGTTTAATCCAAAGTAAAAGGCTGGATGTCCCACGTGTTCTCTTGGGTACCATAAATGAGATGAGTCTACTGAAATATGAGCTTGCTAAAAAGCTGTAACCAAAACTAGAAGTGTAAGTATAAAGGAGACACAATTATGCTTAAACCACCGTGGAGTTATTCTCCCCACATGGGTCACTTTTATGGTACAATATTCATTGATGTATGGCTAGTATTTACTGAATTATGAGCTTGCTATGGAATAAAAACGGCCCCCACCCCCTATTGAGTGTACGTAACGGTAGTAAAGACGATTGTGATGCTGCATTGATATGGAATGTAGAAGTGCTATAGATGGAAGCCCGCCATTGATTTTTGTCGTTTATTCTATAGTAAATAAAAAAGTTTGCATGCGTGTCATTCATTGTCACAAATGAAAGGAGTAAAACATACACTTAATTGTTTGTCAACCCGTGCACTACCAAAATATGAAGAGAAAAGTAGGGATCGTGTGACATCCAAGAGATTATTTCTTTTCAGTGTTAACACTGGCGACAATGCGAAAATAGATGTCAGAGATCATGTATTCATAACACAGGATTTACTGTTCCCAATGGTGGTGCTTTGCCTATAAAACATATATAATAATAATACAGACTTTATTTACTGAGAGAGCTATTTTAAATAAATGCAATCTTCCATGAGGCCCTCAATATATTTACAAAGTACAATATTTATTTAACAAACTTAAACACAAACACACTTGTCCCTTTGGGTTCCCATTTATGCGAGTAAAAAAACATGTAAAGTTTCGTTGAGTGTGGGCAGTAGTTACTGAGATGTGTGTTTGGTAAAAATGAAAAGAAAAACAACACACAAACCGATCCGACGCTGGGGCAAGTTTAATTACTATAGCCCCAGTTTTCTTGGAAAGTCGAGCTGAAAAATTGGAGATTTATATTTTGTTAGTCAGCATTCTAACTGGGCTGTAAGAGGAAATTTAATAGAACTTGAGACCATCACGAACAAGAAAGTTTGACATTACTTTAAATATATAATCTGTGTCCGTTAATTGTGCTATAAAACTGTTACAACGGAGCAGTCTGTTTTCTTAGAGAAATAATGCCAGGATGAAACGGTACATGCCGGTAACAAATAAATCAACAACATCTGGAGATTATATATTGTTTTATATATATATATTTTTTTTTTTTTCAGTAGACTTATTAAAAGCAATAAGTAAAAGTAATAAGTATCCTTGGACTTTTAGATTAATAAATAACTAATATATAATAAGTTTTCACGAAATCGACTGCTTTTATACCCATCCTGACAAATAAATGTTAAAAAGCCCAACCGGCTAACATGTATATTCTTAAAAATACAACACGGGTAAGGTACAGGAACAGTACCCGTATACCGGTTAACGGCACCTCTGCTTGATTGACCTTCTTACCTTCATGTATTACTAGTATAGTACTAGAATTAGGTTTATGGCAACAACCGCCTGATCGTCTCCCTTCCTCTTCCCCACCTTCATAAAACGGGAAATTGAGAGATGAGAATTGTGAGATGCGGGTTAGGAGATGATATTTGTAAGATGAGAGATGGAAACTATGAGATGCTTGTTTGGAGATGATGTTTGTGAGATGAGGATTGTGAGATGCGGGCTAGGAGATGATATTTGTGAGATGAGAGATGAAAACTGAGATGCTTGTTTGGAGATGATGTTTGTGAGATGAGGATTGTGAGATGCATTTTAGGGGATGATATTTGTGAGATGAGAGATGAAAACTATGAGATGCTTGTTTGGAGATGATGTTTGTGAGATGAGGATTGTGAGATGCATTTTAGGGGATGATATTTGTGAGATGAGAGATGAAAACTATGAGATGCTTGTTTGGAGATGATGTTTGTGAGATGAGGATTGTGATATGCATTTTAGGGGATGATGGTTATTAAATATGAGATGAGAACTGTGAGTTGTTTATTAGAAGATGATGTTTGTAATATTGATATTTGATAATATTAGCAAATGTTCACAGTGTTTATAAACACAGCCCTGACTTAGAAAATTAATAGAATAGAAATGAAAAAAATATTTATTTGATTCATAATATTCATAATGTAAAGTTTGCTTAATTGTCATTCAGATCCATTATGTGAGTAAATTTACCAAAATCTAAGTGGAAAGGGGAACATTTAAATAGATAAATAGGGCTGTTGGTTAATGAATCCACAACTTAAAATATAACATGTAGTCAATAGTCAGATATAATGGTATTTAATTAAACACATCATAATATTTACCTAAAAAATATATAAAATTTTATGTGAGCTGTTTTATTGAAATAATACTCTTTCCAGATGAGATGTAAAAAGAAGATAATAACATGTGATTAAAATTAATCTATAATACATGTACTAAAAAATTGATAAAAAAATAATCATTGTTAATTGATAACACTTGAATGATATACACACTCATTTTTGCAGAACCAAATGAAAATTGCGTAAATACTGTGTGAAAAACAAATGCACCTGGATCAAGCAATATGTATCTTAGCTTCCAGGAAATACATGTTTCAGATTAATATGTACAAAGTTAAAGCAACACATCCACTTTTAAACTTTTTTAAAAGGTTTTTCAATTGAGTTGTGAGCACATTTCCCATACATAAATATATGGTCAGTGAGCTGTATATGTGCTAACAAACACTATCCAGAACGCTTTAGAATTATAAAAAAAGATGTCCAAATTATAAAGCGTGACAAACGCTTTATAAATTATTTTTAAATTGCCGAGGATTCCAACTTGGCATCAAATTGAATTATGCGAGTCGTATAAAAAAAATTCACGTTTTAGTGCGTAGTGTACTTTACCTGCCTTGAAAGTCATTTTGACAATTTTTTTTTACTCGGGTGAGTTACACGCTTGTTTTATAAAGTGTTAGTCACGCATTATAATTTGGGCATCATTTTGTTCCGGATTGTGTTTATATGCTCATAATCAGCTAATTGATCATATGTTTGTATGGGAAATGTGCTCATAACTCAATTAATTTTTTTTTTTTAAAAGTTCAAACGTGGATGTGTTGCTTTAATGTAAAGCATCAATATTGATAAAAAATCTCAATTGAATTGATGTAAATGAAATAAATGTTATTATTATTTCATTTAAAAAGTCATGTTAACACATATATAGTTTTTTGTGAATCCATGTAAAGTCCATGTAAAAAACTATATAATATTTTTTTCAATCTATGTTAACCTTTAAAGTCCTTGTGAATCCATGTTGTATGGTGTTTAGCATCGCTTTCAACAATTTTTCAGTCGTATCGCGACGGTGCCTACTTGAGACAGTATTCTTGTAAAGTTCATATAAAAACCTATATGGTCCTTATGAATCAATATAAAGTTAATTTAAAAACCAATATAGTGTATATGAATCAATGTTAAGTCAATTTAAAAACCTATATAGTCTTGTGAATCCATATGAAGTTCATGTAAACATTTATAAAGCCCTTGTAAATTCATGTAAACTTCATGTAAAAACATATATAGTATCTATGCATCAATGTAAAGTTCATATAAAACCTATATAGTTCTTGTGAAGCATGTAAAATTCATGTAAACACCTGTCTAGTCTTGTTAATCCATTTTAAGTTCATGTAAACACATATTTAATCCTTGTGAATCCATGTAAAGTAAAAATCTACATAGTTTTTGTGATTCCTGGTAAAGTTGAAGTAAATATAGATGAATCCATGTAAAGTTCATTTTAACATGTTCCTAATGTCTGAATGTTAAATTGGGTAAAGTATGGTGTTGAAATAATGGCAATTTTGATAACATACTGACTGAAAAGTCTTATTAGACTGGGTATTTCTTAACAATTATTAACACTTTGTAAATTTGATATGTATCATGGTAACAGGTGTCACTTTAATAAAACAAAATATGATATAAAATGTGAATATGTGCTCTTGTGCACTGCCTCATTCATACAAAGTGTACAAGGTTTCATGGAATTCTGTGCTTTCCAAGTTTTGCTCTGGATAAGCAAAGTCAAGAAAATAACAGAAAGGGAAGTAATTATGTCAAAATACAACCCAAAGTTATGCCCTACATATTGCCTCAGTTTACAAGTGTACATAGTTTCAAGGAATTATCTCCTGTGATTTTCAAGTTATAGACAAGCAATGTACGGATAAGTACAAAAAGGGAAGTAATTATATCTGACAGGCACCCAGAGTTATGCTCTTGTGCACTGCACACCACCTCACAAAATGCAGGAGATGGTAAGAGCTAAGTAAAAAGTGGCAACTGACGTCTGAATTGTTCAGGAAGCATAATGGAGCTAATAAAGAAAAAAATGTAATTAATGAAATACATTTTTGTTATGAAGTGACAACAGGGGTCACTGACTTGGAACCTCAATAAATATGCCACGGGAGCTTAGACCATAATAATCATGTACAAACAGTATTATCAAGTTGGTGAAGTTGATGCTGTGAGCGGGCGGGGTGGTATATTTGAGGTATGTTAATTGCCTTTACCTTTCATTAGTGGAGCGCATGGTCCAGTGGTAGAGCACCGAACCCCATGATGATCGGAGGGCCATGGGTTCAGTCTTCCGCCATGGCTATGTGTAGTGTCCTTGAGCAAGACACTTTTTTCTGCATAAGCTTTGTACTGGTCCTACCCAGGAAGATTTCGCACGTGATATGTCTAAGTTGTAAGAAATTGTTTCAAAATCGAAATAAAATAAATACATGTGTGTGTTTAAACTTTTCATTAATCTCTGTATTTAAAAATGTTTTACCCAAGTATTGTGGACCACTCAACTCTTAAGCTTACTGGTCACAATGATATCATTTGCAAAAGTCGGACTAGAGACCCAACATTGTTTGACTATCAAATAATAAGGCAATGGTCCATAAACAAGAGTGGAAGAGTCCATTGTAGAAATTTAAGTTATAGAATTAAAGGGTTTATTGAGTAAATCAGTGTTTTAAGTGTTTTAAGTTGTCATTCATGAAGATATAAAAGCTTTCGTATTGTTTACATCCATAAACATATTTCAGTTACATTGTACATATTGTATCAATGTTTATTCAGAAACACTGTACATATTGTATCAATGTTGTTTCAATTATATTGTACATATTGTATAAATTTTATTTCAATTATAGTGTGTATGTTGTATCAATGTTATTTCAATTAGGCTACAGTGTACATATTGTATTGATGTTATTTCATTTACAATGTACATATTGTATCAATGTTATTTCAATTAGGCTACAGTGTAGATATTGTATCAGTGTTATTTCAATTACAATGGCCATATTGTTGGGGTTTTTTTTAATTACAGTATACATGTACAAATTATAATGTATGAGTATATTATATTTCGTTTACAATATATTACATACATGTTATGTACAATTTTATTACCATATTTTACATTACAATGTATATATTAAGTTATATTTTATTACAATATACATGTGTCCAGATATATAAATATATACTTTGTACGAAAAGGTTACATCAATGACAAAAACAAAGATTATCTTACTATCACCAACCCAAAATCTGGTAATTTTTATTTTCTTCCATAAGTTCATAAACATGGCAACCCAGGTCGACCTATTGTGTCTGCTAGTGGTCATCCCACTGAAAGAATTTCAGAATTTTAAGATTTCCATTTAAGACCACATGTACGTAATTAACCATCACATTTACAAGACACCACAGATTATTTGTCAAAAATCGCAGCTCAAGGTCAGTTACCAGAAAACACTTTACTAGTCTCTATGGATGTCACTTCACTTTATACAAATATCCCTCACGACGAATGTATTGAAGCGTGAAAGGAAGTGTGGGACAGTAGATCGATAAAAGATCCAACCACAAAATATCTTGTAGAGCTTTTAGCCACTGTTTTGAAGTACAAACTCTTTGAATTTAATGGTGAACATTACCTTCAGATCAATGGCACTGCTACGGGTACATGCATGGCACCTTCATATGCCAGTGTGTTCATGGGCCATCTTGAACAAAGAATACTTCAAGAAGCTCTGTTAAAGCCACTTTCTTGGCTCAGTTTTATTGATGATATTGACATACGATGGTACCATGGTCATGATTACCTTGATGATTTTATTAATTTCGTTAACAACTTTCACCCGACTATAAGGTTCACTGTAGAAATATCAAATGATGAACACATATTTTTAGACACAACGTCTAAGATTATAAACAATACAGTACATACTGATTTATATTCAAAACCAACAGATACACGTCAGTACCTTCTGCCAAGCAGTTGTCATCCTAAACATATATGTAAAAACATTCCGTACAGTTTGGCACTGCGAATACATTGTATATGCACTGATAATGAAAACTTTGAAACCGTTTAAGAATTATTACAGCATCTCACTGAAGGCATTTATAAAGAAAACAATGTGAAACTTGATATTTTGAAAGCAAGGAAAAAGGACCGAAAACACTTTCAAATACTTCAAAAACAAATAAAACCTTCGATCGTATTCCTTTTGTAGCAACGTATCATCCTAACCTGCCAAAACTTAGATCGTCATCATCAAGCATTGGCCCAAAATAGAATTTTCAGACAAGACTCGGACATTCGTTTCCCTGGAAACCGATTGTAACATACAGACAGCCTCAAAATATGCGTGACTTACTTGTGCGAGCTAAGATAAAAATGCTCTGGTGAAGGTTCTGTTGTTGGAAAATCTGGTCCTAGTGGCTTAGCACGTTGTCAAACATGTAAAATTATGCCAAATTCATCTACAATTAAACAAACTTCAACAGGAGTCAGTATTTCCATTAAGTGTCAAGTTACTTGTCAAACGGCTAACGTCGTATATGTAATGACATGTTCTAAATGTAGTAAACAGTACATCGGCAAACCAAACTGTCATTGAGCCAGCGTGTAAATCTGCATAGATCAGATTGGAAACTATGCAGGTTCATTCGCTTGCCCGTCTCCAAACATTTCAACAGTGACGGGCACTCGTTTGCCGATGTAATATTACACTGCATGGATCATGATCCAGATTGGACTGAAAAGCAACGCAAAGATCGTGAAACTTATTGGATAAGATGATTCAATACCCTTTATCCATTATGTATAAACAAAAGCGATGGTTCTGCATAATTTGATATGTTTCAATATACTGTATTTTATATACATAAATTCCAATAAAACTGTACTTCATTTCTCTTATTGGTGTATACAGCGCAATCTTTTTAACAAAATTAGTTGTATTTTTTATGTTTAAAATAAATGTCGCCTTGTAAATCATTCCGACGTCATGGCGCTAAAGAGTACACAGCATTGTGTGACATCACGTCAGAGTGATGTTTTCTTTAATAACAACTTTGCGTTTCATATTTTACGCAGCACAGTTTGAATTTTACCGACGTATTTCACTGAAAACACAGTATTTTTCATATAAATTTCACAATTTGCTCTATATTTTTGTGAAGTATATGCATGCCTAAATGTGCACAACATAATTTGTGAACGTTTTCACAATTATGGTGATTTTTTCATACTTCCATGTTTTTATCGTTGCATCCTTCAGCAAGTCACATTATTCTGCATCTGCTTAATACTTGGTTTTCCTTTGAAGACATTGAGAGGGATTGTGTATAATTTATAAGACCCTTTTTTACAATATATGTAAAATAAATACCATATAATATCTAATTAGAAACAAGATGTTGCTTAAACAATATGCACATCTTTAACACAGGGAGTACAGATGCACTCACATACACTTGGATGGATAAGTTACAAAACACTTCTTCTGTTTAATACTTGTAATACTAAATAAACAATTATAACTAAATTAGCCTATTTTCTGAAAAGGGTTAAAGGATGGATTGTCTTGATTACTGCTGCATCACTGTTAAAACCACCACCATCCTCCTCCTCATCATCATCGTCATCATCATTACCAACAGCATCATTATCATGATCATAATCATCATCATCGTCATCATCATCTCCACCCATCATAATCTTCATTATCATCATCAACTCCAACACAAACTACATCGAAGTGTGATGATTTTATGACAGGCATTATGTCATAGTGCATGGCGGGTAGGATAAGTGCATGCAGGGGGTGCAGGATGAAAAATCTGTACCTGGTAAAAATATGTGGAAATCTTTGGCTGGTTACAATGCAAGTAATATCTGGCTTTAACCTACTACATATTGTTGGTTTTTATTTCTGGTTTTATCCTGTTACCTGTGTCCATCAATCAAGTTGTCAAATTTTCATGAAATCATAACTAAAACATACCAAGTATTATTCATAATAAAGTTCTCTTGTTACCTTGCCAAGTCAGTAGAATAACAGCGTATAGCTTAATGTAGAACTCTATAGTATGAACGAACAATTCTCTTTTAAATCATAAATACAATTATGGTGAATCAGAACAATTTGAGTCCAACTCTGTCCAAAACATTCCAGAGAGAAAGTTTGCCAGACATTATAAAGATTGTAAAGATATTAACCCTTTACTTCATATAGATGCCTTTGGACACCTCTAATATAGACGTCTTTGGACACCTCTAATATAGACGCCTTTGGACACCTCTAATATAGACGCCTTTGGACACCTCTAATATAGAAGCCTTTGAACACCTGTAATATAGAAGCCTTTGGACACCTAATATACAAGGCTTTAGAATTATTGGGTGAATTATGTTTGTATTAACTGACAAACAGTGGAAAACAGTTCAGGAAGTGTTCACTCTTCCTGCACTGTTTTCAAAGGCCTTCTGTGATTGGTGTGGGAAAACGCATATCTATGAACTCTTGGATAGATTCATTGAAAGTTTTCATCCCTCTCAAATAATACTGGATGCCACATTCATTCTGTAATGTTTTGAAAATGATATTCACCCCATTAAACAATGCATGAAAAATGGCCAATAAAAGGATGCCACTAATTGACTGATTATTGATAGTAATTTGCCTGTTTCAAAGCGAACCTCATTGAAATAAAGTTTATTTATAGCAGCTTAAGTCAGTCAGTTTATTGAGTTTATGTGTATATAGTATATTGTGAAAGTCATCAGAGAATGACAATATTAGCCATATAATACCAGTGTTAGCCCATATGCACAATGGCCCTAGCATCTTAGCATGGAAATTTAAAAAAAAATAATTTGTAAACATCAATTCTGTAAAGGTTACTTAGTCTTCATCATCACAAATCTGCTTATTTAGCTTTGACCTAGTTGTAGATTGATTGATTGATTGATTGATTGATTGATTGATTGATTGATTGATTGATTGATTGATTGATTGATTGATTGATTGATTGATTGATTGATTGATTGATTGATTGATTGATTGATTGATTGATTGATTGATTGATTGATTGATTGATTGATTGATTGATTGATTGATTGATTGATTGATTGATTGATTGATTGATTGATTGCATATCCAGTGTCATTTTTATGCCAAGGGCTAACAGACAATCAGTAACCTATCACTTGCTATACTGGTAGTTACAGTTTATGTTGGAAATTAGTATTATCAAATAATTTGTCAGCTCCTTATGATAAGCCCTGCCTACAATTTTGTGTGTAGCTCCTGCTGACGATGGGCCTAACCACTCTTTCCTGGTATCATGGAAGGTGAACCAGTATTCTAGTACAGGCTATCTCCATCAGTAACTGATAACTTTCCCACTTGAATCAGTGGTGAAAAGCAAAAGAAAATGAGACACTATGTCATACATGTCAATCATCACGGAGACTGTGGCCTGGTGGGTATTCAAACTCGTGACACCTGGATTAATATTCAGAAGTTACCGACTGAGAAAATATAGTTGTTCAAACTTCCAACTTTATTATTGTTACTTTTACTTACAGAGTGGTTCTTAGTAACTCAGGCACATGTATGCATCTTTGCTCTTCTTTTGTCAATAACAACTGGATGTACATGTAATATTCACAAGTACATAAGGTCTTCCTTGGCCAATATAACTTGGTGTCATGTGTAACCTATGTGGTGTAATTGTAAACCAGTCTATAACATACATGTATGCACGAGAGGTTATACTTCAGCAATAAAACTGTATGTCATGCATAGCCTTGAATATGTTGAAAATGGAATAAACACATTGAATCAGTCAAGAGTATGTTTGATTTGTCATTTGTCTACTATATAAATTTCCACAAAAGGTGCCATTAATGGCCATATGTATGAAACATGTAAATAAGGTCCTTCACCTTAAGCAATCTGCTACCTGTGATTGGGAAGATGCCAATTAAAAATTGTTTGTATTATCTCTGATAAACAAAACACAAACAATGTAAAACCTTACCTGTATTTTACACTTATTTGAACAAATTATAGCTCCTATGAAACGGGTGTTATTGATTCAGCATGATTTTATAACACCAAGGTCTAACAGATGATCAATTACCTAACCACTCTTTCTTAGGATCCTGGAAGGTTAACCAGTACTCAAGCATACCCATCCCTGCAAGTAACTGATAACTTTCCCACTTGAATCAGATGGGGGGGGGGGATGACTGACAATGAGACATAATTTTTTATATCAAACATCATGGAGAATGTGGCTGGGCAGGGATTCGAACTAATGACTCCTGGATAAATAGTGAGATGTGCTGACTGACTGATCTAACCGGGCCCAGCCTTTAAATCAGAATACAGTCAAACATGTGTAAGCTGTAAGCTGTCATGTCTATTGAAAGACCACTCAGCCACAGGTATTAAGCAGCCACATTTACTATTTCCCATTTTATGCCTTTTGCTCATTCCTTTTGCTGGCTCATCCGCCTCACTTTGAGGCAGGTTTGACTGTAATAATATTTTATTTTTGCTTATGGCAGGAGTGGGTTTTTTGTACCTGGTATATCAGTTTTTTTTGTTTTTTTAATTCTATTTCCTATTTGATATATTAATAATCAGTTTACAAAAAAATTCATATACATACATATCACAGTTAGTGACCCCTTCTGACTATTATTTCTAACCATTATATTTATGCCCATGAATTTTTATCCTCTGCAACCACTCGTAGAGCGGAGCAGGGAGATATAGAAATTGGCTGCGTCCGTGCGTGCGCCTGTCCATCCGTGCGTGTGTGCATGCGTGTGTGCGTGCGTGCGTGCGTGCCTGCATCCAAACATATCTCCTTCAGTTGTGATTGGAATTTTAAATAACTTGGCACAAATGTTCACTAGGACAAGAAGATGTGTCATGCGAATGACTTGGGTCTGTTTGTCAAAGGTCTAGGTCATAGTTCAAAGTCAAGTGTTTGGAAATCCAATGTATACATTGTATTTCCTCTTGTCTGGACCGTATCTTCTTTAGTTGTGATTGGAATTTTAAATAACTTGGCATTAATGTTCACTAGGACAGGACGATGTGTCATGCAAATGACTTGGGTCTGTTCATCAAAGGTAAAGGTCACAGTTCCGTCCGTCCGCCTACTGCTGTCCTGACCTTATCTTCTTTAGTTGTGATTGGATTTTTTTATAAAAATGGCACAAATGCTAACCAGCCCAAGATGATGTGTCATGCGAATGAGTTGGGTCTGTTCATCAAAAATAATTTTTTTTTGTT
Organism: Panopea generosa; assembly: GCA_029582155.1. Taxonomy (NCBI): domain Eukaryota; kingdom Metazoa; phylum Mollusca; class Bivalvia; order Adapedonta; family Hiatellidae; genus Panopea; species Panopea generosa. The sequence continues at coordinate 49,568,922 of CM055897.1, forward strand.
TTGGGGTTATAACTTACATATTTATGGTTTGATTTAGAACATCACACCAGTGCTCACTGGGACAAGACAATGTGTCATATTACAGTCGGCTATGTATTTCAAATTGTGGCATTTACATGTGATTTATGTGCTCGGCAACTTTTTCATTTTACATAATTTAAATCCATTCTCTGGAAATGCCTTTAAGGGTTAACAGGATGGCGGGGGATATGACCACATTAGTTGCAACCTCTTGTCTTTAAGAATTTGCCCTCTTGTTCATTTATCATTTACTATCTGTGATTTAGAATTGAAATATCGATTATGCCCATTCATCTCACTGCACCTTTATAAAAGTTCAAAATGTGATTGAAATTTCCATTTTGCCCTCTTAACTGACATTTGCCCTCTTGACAAAGACGTCATAGATTCTTGAACACCTCTTTGGTATAAAACTGTGTGGTCATAAAGTTAAAGGTCATAGTGAGGAAGGTCATAAAGTTAAAGGTCATAGTGAGGAAGGTCATAAATTTGAAGATCATAAAGATGAAGGTAATAAAGATGCAAATGTTCCTGGTCATTCAGATATTGAATGAAATCTGAAATAGTACTAGAAGCTTGTGTTTGTATTAAAGAAAATTGACAAAATCAATGGCAAAATATCATTGTTGATAGTTTTTCGAGTTTGTTTAAAAAAAAATTATACTTTATTTCAAAATGATTAATTTTATTAAACATCATGCAAAATAAAAAAAAAAATGATATATAAATATAATTATATGAAACTTATATTGAATTTTCCAGAAATAAAAAAAACAGCAGTATCTAAGACTTGAAAACTGATTTGTCTTTTGATGCCCAATATAAAGTCAGTGGGTAAAAGGTCAATAAGGCTGTTGTTTACTCATATAACAGCAGCGATCATGCTGGAAGGTCAACCATGTAATACTATAAATTACAATCATACTGTAGAGTTTGATGAAATTGCATTTGTCTTTAATGCAGAATTTCAGGTCACCGGGTCAAATGTCAAGGTCACTTTGTTTTCTCAAAGAGGTTAGGTAACTAACAGCAATAATTGTGTTTGAAAGTCAATCCACTACACTAACTCCAGAAAAACATAATGTATACTGTAATGTATAAAAAGATTAAAATACTTATTTTTATCATTGATTATGTTATATAAGGTATGACAGTGCACGATCTTAATAAAAATTGTTTAAAATTGTTAATAATTAAGTTGATAGGTTTATAAATATGAGTTTTTATCTTAAAAAATCCACAGTGGTACGCAAATACAAAGGTACTGAATCGTCCCAAAAGTTTAAAGACCATATAACTTTTATGTTGTTGAAAAAAAAATGAAAATAAATGTTAATTATAATTAAAAAAAAATGAAAAAAATGTAAATCCTCTACCAGTTAACATTTTGTTATCAATCAATCACTCCAGCCTATCTATCTACAGTGAATATTGAGTGATGAACACTTGGGCAATGTTGTCCAATGTCAATCACTCCAACCTATCAATCTACTGTGAATATTGAGTGATGAACACTTGGGCAATGTTGTCCAATGTCAAAAACTCCGGCCTATCTATCTACTGTGAATATTGAGTGATGAACACTTGGGCAATGTTGTCAAATGTCAATCACTCTGGCCTATCTATCTATGTTGAATATTGAGTGATGAACACTTGGGCAATGTTGTCCAATGTCAATCACTCCAGCCTATCTATCTACTGTGAATATTGAGTGATGAACACTTGGGCAATGTTGTCCAATGTCAATCACTCCAGCCTATCTATCTACTGTGAATATTGAGTGATGAACACTTGGGCAATGTTGTCCAATGTCAATCACTCCAGCCTATCTTTCTACTGTGAATATTGAGTGATGAACACTTGGGCAATGTTGTCCAATGTCAATCACTCTGGGCTATCTATCTATGTTGAATATTGAGTGATGAACACTTGGGCAACGTTGTCCAATGTCAATCACTCCAACCTATCTATCTACGGTGAATATTGAGTGATGAACTCTTGGGCAATGTTGGCCAATGTCAATCACTCCAGCCTATCTATCTTCGGTGAATATTGAGTGATGAACACTTGGGCAATGCTGTCCAATGTCAATCATTCCAGCCTATCTATCTACGGTGAATATTGAGTGATGAACACTTGGGTAATGTTTTTTTATTTCATCTTGGTTGATCTGCTTTAGATATCTTATGCCATTAATGATGTGACTTTGGGCCACTGAGTTCCAAATAACTGTTGGAAGTTTTTCTTTCATCCAATCAAATATGGCTGACTGGAGTAGTTATAATATAGCACAAAAGCTGCTCCAAAAAATAGGGTTGTTTCCTTAGAGCAGTGATGCTCTTTTTTCCACAATAAAAAAAAAGAAATATGAAATATGTCTCACTGGAAGCCATATTTGTTTTCTTTTTTGACAAATGATTGTGCTTTGACAGTAAGTGACATTGTGTCAATATTCTGAAATATGGAGTCTCTATGGCCAAGTCGTCTCAAGGTCACTAATCTTTCACTGCTGAGGTAGAGGATTTGAGCCCAGCTCAGTTCTAAATAGTTTATGTGAGACACTGAACAGTGTTTCTACTCAGATTTATTTTGAGATTTACTTCCAACAATAAAACTGGATGCCATATATATATGTATACATATATATGTATTGTGATCTTGCTGTATGTTGAAATTGTCATTTATATAAACTCATTCTTCCCTCCTCCTTTTCCTAGTGTAACTGAATATATAAATACAGTTACATTTATTAGTTTGTTTTTCATCCCTTTTTTATAAATTAGTATGAAACTGGTAGCGGATATGTATTGTTATGTAATATTTCTGTACCATGTTTGTTGATGTATTGTTATGTAATATTTCTGTACCATGTTTGTTGATGTATTGTTATGTAATATTTCTGTACCATGTTTATTGATGTATTGACTTGACCTGGGCTCAAGAAACTCCAAAAGAACCCCCCCCCCCTCCCCCCCCCCCCCCCCCCAAAAAAAACAAATAAAAAACAAAAAAAAATCCATACCTTCTATGTAAATCAGGCAAACATATTTAAAATACTTTTTAGAAGGGGCCAATTTCCCCTACAAGCTATAATAAAACTCAGCCAGTGTATTATGATATGGAAGTGATTTCTTTAGCCTTGTGGTCTCGTCTGTTTTCTTCTTAAGTTTGTAAAAATATTAAAATATTATTTTTTGTTTAATATATATATAACTATCTTTAAAATGTATACTTTATGTTTTATTTTGTTGCAAATACAAACAACACATACAGATACACACACACACAAAATATAAAGACCAAAGTGAGTTCATACAAAGACTTTGATTGGCAGCTGCCAGATAAACTGTATGCCTGTGTGATCAACATAATTATGCAAATGTGATATCCATACAAAGAAAGTGATCTGCATACAAAGAAAGTGGTCTGCATACGAATAGGGTGATCTGCATATAAAGAAAGTGATCTGCATACAAAGAAAGTGATCTGCATACAAAGAAAATGATCTGCATACAAAGAAAGTGATCTGCATACAATTAGGGTGATAAGCATATAAAGAAAGTGATCTGCATACAAAGAAAGTGATCTGCATACAAAGAGAGTGATCTGCATACAAAGAAAGTGATCTGCATACAAAGAAAGTGATCTGCAAACAAAGAGAGTGATCTGCATACAAAGAAAGTGATCTGCATACCAAGAGAGTGATCTGCATAGAAAGAGAGTGATCTGCATACATGCAAACAAAGAGAATTATCTGCATACAAAGGGAGTGATCTGCATACAAAGAAAGTGATCTGCATTCAAAGAAAGTCTCTAAAACCGGAGGAAGTACTTGAATCCTCTGCTGATGATGGAAGACAAAGAGCTGATACAAAGGTATGTATTATGACATCAGGGGGAGATCCAGGATTTCAGTTAAGAGGGGGTGCAACACAAAATCTGAACGAGCACACATACATTTCAGAAGAAATAAAGTGGATTTATAGGTGTTTAGTGGGGATGGGGGAGGTGTGTGCCAGATTTTTTAAAGAGTAGATCCGCCATTGGACATTCTTCTTAACTGAATTGACTGAAGGCATTTCAGTACTACACAGGTTGCATCTATTGGTTTGCATGAATCGGTATCAGGGTTGCCTTACATGAAGAAATACAGACTGAAAGTCTAATTACTATGTCACAAAGGTTCTTATGTACTGTTGGCTTACATGAAGAAATACAGACTGAAAGTCTAATTACTATGTCACAAAGGTTCTTATGTACTGTTGACTTACATGAAGAAATACAGACTGAAAGTCTAATTACTATGTCACAAAGGTTCTTATGTACTGTTGGCTTACATGAAGAAATACAGACTGAAAGTCTAATTACTATGTCACAAAGGTTCTTATGTACTGTTGACTTACATGAAACTGAAAGTCTAATTACTATGTCACAAAGGTTCTTATGTACTGTTGGCTTACATGAAGAAATACAGACTGAAAGTCTAATTACTATGTCACAAAGGTTCTTATGTAACTGTTGACTTACATGAGGAAGTACAGACTGAAAGTCTAATTACTATGTCACAAAGGTTCTTATGTAACTGTTGACTTACATAAGGAAGTACAGACTGAAAGTCTAATTACTATGTCACAAAGGTTCTTATGTACTGTTGACTTACATGAAGAAATACAGACTGAAAGTCTAATTACTATGTCACAAAGGTTCTTATGTAACTGTTGACTTACATGAAGAAATACAGACTGAAAGTCTAATTACTATGTCACAAAGGTTCTTATGTAACTGTTGGCTTACATGAAGAAATACAGACTGAAAGTCTAATTACTATGTCACAAAGGTTCTTATGTACTGTTGACTTACATGAGGAAGTACAGACTGAAAGCCTTATTACTATGTCACAAAAGTTCTTATGTAACTGTTGACTTACATGAGGAAGTACAAATTGAAAGCCTAATTACTATGTCACAAAAGTTCTTATGTAACTGTTGACTTACATGAGGAAGTACAAATTGAAAGCCTAATTACTATGTCACAAAGGTTCTTATGTACTGTTGACTTACATGAAGAAGTACAAATTGAAAGCCTAATTACTATGTCACAAAGGTTCTTATGTACTGTTGACTTACATGAGGAAGTACAGACTGAAAGCCTAATTACTATGTCACAAAGGTTCTTATGTACTGTTGGCTTACATGAGGAAGAACAGACTGAAAGCCTAATTACTATGTCACAAAGGTTCTTATGTACTGTTGGCTTACATGAGGAAGAACAGACTGAAAGTCTAATTACTATGTCACAAAGGTTCTTATGTAACTGTTGACTTACATGAGGAAGTACAGACTGATAGCCTAATAACTATGTCACAAAGGTTCTTATGTAACTGTTGACTAACATGAGGAAGTACAGACTGAAAGCCTAATTACTATGTCACAAAAGTTCTTATGTACTGTTGACTTACATGAGGAAGTACAAATTGAAAGTCTAATTACAATGTCACAAAGGTTCTTATGTACTGTTGACTTACATGAAGAAATACAGACTGAAAGTCTAATTACTATGTCACAAAGGTTCTTATGTAACTGTTGACTTACATGAGTAAGTACATACTGAAAGTCTAATTACTATGTCGCAAAGGTTCTTATGTACTGTTGACTTACATGAGTAAGTACATACTGAAAGTCTAATTACTATGTCACAAAGGTTCTTATGTAACTGTTGACTTACATGAGGAAGTACAGACTGAAAGTCTAATTACAATGTCACAAAGGTTCTTATGTGACTGTTGACTTACATGAGGAAGTACAGACTGAAAGCCTTATTACTATGTCGCAAAGGTTCTTATGTACTGTTGACTTACATGAGTAAGTACAGACTGAAAGTCTAATTACTATGTCACAAAGGTTCTTATGTAACTGTTGACTTACATGAGGAAGTACAGACTGAAAGTCTAATTACAATGTCACAAAGGTTCTTATGTGACTGTTGACTTACATGAGGAAGTACAGACTGAAAGCCTTATTACTATGTCGCAAAGGTTCTTATGTACTGTTGACTTACATGAGGAAGTACATACTGAAAGCCTTATTACTATGTCGCAAAGGTTCTTATGTACTGTTGACTTACATGAGGAAGTACAGACTGAAAGCCTAGTTACTATGTCACAAAGGTTCTTATGTACTGTTGACTTACATGAGGAAGTACATACTGAAAGCCTTATTACTACGTCACAAAGGTTCTTATGTACTTTTGACTTACATGAGGTAGTACATACTGAAAGTCTAATTACTATGTCACAAAGGTTCTTATGTACTGTTGACTTACATGAGGAAGTACATACTGAAAGCCTAATTACTACGTCACAAAGGTTCTTATGTACTTTTGACTTACATGAGGTAGTACATACTGAAAGTCTAATTACTATGTCACAAAGGTTCTTATGTACTGTTGACTTACATGAGGAAGTACAGACTGAAAGTCTAATTACAATGTCACAAAGGTTCTTATGTGACTGTTGACTTACATGAGGAAGTACAGACTGAAAGCCTTATTACTATGTCGCAAAGGTTCTTATGTACTGTTGACTTACATGAGGAAGTACATACTGAAAGCCTTATTACTATGTCGCAAAGGTTCTTATGTACTGTTGACTTACATGAGGAAGTACAGACTGAAAGCCTAGTTACTATGTCACAAAGGTTCTTATGTACTGTTGACTTACATGAGGAAGTACATACTGAAAGCCTTATTACTATGTCGCAAAGGTTCTTATGTACTGTTGACTTACATGAGGAAGTACAGACTGAAAGTCTAATTACTATGTCACAAAAGTTCTTATGTACTGTTGACTTACATGAGGAAGTACAGACTGAAAGTCTAATTACAATGTCACAAAGGTTCTTATGTGACTGTTGACTTACATGAGGAAGTACAGACTGAAAGCCTTATTACTATGTCGCAAAGGTTCTTATGTACTGTTGACTTACATGAGGAAGTACATACTGAAAGCCTTATTACTATGTCGCAAAGGTTCTTATGTACTGTTGACTTACATGAGGAAGTACAGACTGAAAGCCTAGTTACTATGTCACAAAGGTTCTTATGTACTGTTGACTTACATGAGGAAGTACATACTGAAACCTTATTACTATCTCGCAAAGTTTCTTATGTACTGTTGAATTACATGAAGAAGTACAGACTGAAAGCCTAGTTACTATGTCGCAAAGGTTCTTATGTACTGTTGACTTACATGAGGTAGTACATACTGAAAGCCTAATTACTATGTCACAAAGGTTCTTATGTAACTGTTGACTTACATGAGGAAGTACAGACTGAAAGCCTAATTACTATGTCACAAAGGTTCTTATGTAACTGTTGACTTACATGAGGAAGTACAGATTGAAAGTCTAATTACTATGTCACAAAGGTTCTTATGTACTGTTGACTTACATGAGGAAGTACATACTGAAAGCCTAATTACTATGTCACAAAGGTTCTTATGTACTTTTGACTTACATGAGGTAGTACATACTGAAAGTCTAATTACTATGTCGCAAAGGTTCTTATGTACTGTTGACTTACATGAGGAAGTACAGATTGAAAGCCTAATTACTATGTCACAAAAGTTCTTATGTAACTGTTGACTTACATGAGGAAGTACATACTGAAAGTCTATTTACTATGTCGCATAGGTTCTTATGTACTGTTGACTTACATGAGGTAGAACATACTGAAAACCTAATTACTATGTCACAAAGGTTCTTATGTACTGTTGACTTACATGAGGAAGTACAGATTGAAAGTCTAATTACTATGTCACAACGGTTCTTATGTACTGTTGACTTACATGAGGAAGTACATACTGAAAGCCTAATTACTATGTCACAAAGGTTCTTATGTACGTTTGACTTACATAAGGTATTACATACTGAAAGTCTAATTACTATGTCGCAAAGGTTCTTATGTACTGTTGACTTACATGAGGAAGTACAGATTGAAAGTCTAATTACTATGTCACAAAAGTTCTTATGTAACTGTTGACTTACATGAGGAAGTACAGACTGAAAGCCTAATTACTATGTCACAAATGTTCTTATGTAACTGTTGACTTACATGAGGAAGTACAGACTGAAAGCCTAATTACTATGTCACAAAGGTTCTTATGTAACTGTTGACTTACATGAGGAAGTACAGACTGAAACTGTTGACTTACATGAGGAAGTACAGAATGAAAGCCTAATTACTATGTTGCAAAGGTTCTTATGTAACTGTTGACTTACATGAGGAAGTACAGACTGAAAGTCTAATTACTATGTGGCAAAGGTTCTTATGTACTGTTGACTTACATGAGGAAGTACAGAATGAAACTGTTGACTTACATGAGGAAGTACAGAATGAAAGCCTAATTACTATGTCGCAAAGGTTCTTATGTAACTGTTGACTTACATGAGGAAGTACAGACTGAAAGCCTAATTACTATGTCACAAAGGTTCTTATGTAACTGTTGACTTACATGAGGAAGTACAGACTGAAAGTCTAATTACTATGTCGCAAAGGTTCTTATGTACTGTTGACTTACATGAGGAAGTACAGAATGAAAGCCTAATTACTAAGTCACAAAGGTTCTTATGTAACTGTTGACTTACATGAGGAAGTACAGACTGAAAGCCTAATTACTATGTCACAAAGGTTCTTATGTAACTGTTGACTTACATGAAGAAGTAAAGACTGAAAGCCTAATTACTATGTCACAAAGGTTCTTATGTAACTGTTGACTTACATGAGGAAGTACAGAATGAAAGCCTAATTACTATGTCACAAAAGTTGTTATGTAACTGTTGACTTACATGAGGAAGTACAGATTGAAAGCCTAATTACTATGTCACAAAGGTTCTTATGTAACTGTTGACTTACATGAGGAAGTACAGATTGAAAGTCTAATTACAATGTCACAAAGGCTCTTATGTACTGTTGACTTACATGAGGAAGTACATACTGAAAGCCTAATTACTATGTCACAAAGGTTCTTATGTACTTTTGACTTACATGAGGTAGTACATACTGAAAGTCTAATTACTATGTCGCAAAGGTTCTTATGTACTGTTGACTTACATGAGGAAGTACAGATTGAAAGCCTAATTACTATGTCACAAAAGTTCTTATGTAACTGTTGACTTACATGAGGAAGTACATACTGAAAGCCTTATTACTATGTCGCATAGGTTCTTATGTACTGTTGACTTACATGAGGTAGTACATACTGAAAACCTAATTACTATGTCACAAAGGTTCTTATGTACTGTTGACTTACATGAGGAAGTACAGATTGAAAGTCTAATTACTATGTCACAACGGTTCTTATGTACTGTTGACTTATATGAGGAAGTACATACTGAAAGCCTTATTACTATGTCACAAAGGTTCTTATGTACTTTTGACTTACATAAGGTATTACATACTGAAAGTCTAATTACTATGTCGCAAAGGTTCTTATGTACTGTTGACTTACATGAGGAAGTACAGATGGAAAGTCTAATTACTATGTCACAAAAGTTCTTATGTAACTGTTGACTTACATGAGGAAGTACAGACTGAAAGCCTAATTACTATGTCACAAATGTTCTTATGTAACTGTTGACTTACATGAGGAAGTACAGACTGAAAGCCTAATTACTATGTCACAAAAGTTCTTATGTAACTGTTGACTTACATGAGGAAGTACAGACTGAAAGCCTAATTACTATGTCACAAATGTTCTTATGTAACTGTTGACTTACATGAGGAAGTACAGACTGAAAGCTTAATTACTATGTCACAAAGGTTCTTATGTAACTGTTGACTTACATGAGGAAGTACAGACTGAAACTGTTGACTTACATGAAGAATTACAGAATGAAAGCCTAATTACTATGTCGCAAAGGTTCTTATGTAACTGTTGACTTACATGAGGAAGTACAGACTGAAAGTCTAATTACTATGTCGCAAAGGTTCTTATGTACTGTTGACTTACATGAGGAAGTACAGAATGAAACTGTTGACTTACATGAGGAAGTACAGAATGAAAGCCTAATTACTATGTCGCAAAGGTTCTTATGTAACTGTTGACTTACATGAGGAAGTACAGACTGAAAGCCTAATTACTATGTCACAAAGGTTCTTATGTAACTGTTGACTTACATGAGGAAGTACAGACTGAAAGTCTAATTACTATGTCGCAAAGGTTCTTATGTACTGTTGACTTACATGAGGAAGTACAGAATGAAAGCCTAATTGCTAAGTCACAAAGGTTCTTATGTAACTGTTGACTTACATGAAGAAGTACAGACTGAAAGCCTCATTACTATGTCACAAAGGTTCTTATGTAACTGTTGACTTACATGAAGAAGTAAAGACTGAAAGCCTAATTACTATGTCACAAAGGTTCTTATGTAACTGTTGACTCACATGAGGAAGTACAGAATGAAAGCCTAATTACTATGTCACAAAAGTTGTTATGTAACTGTTGACTTACATGAGGAAGTACAGATTGAAAGCCTAATTACTATGTCACAAAGGTTCTTATGTAACTGTTGACTTACATGAGGAAGTACAGATTGAAAGTCTAATTACAATGTCACAAAGGCTCTTATGTACTGTTGACTTACATGAGGAAGTACAGACTGAAAGCCTCATTACTATGTCACAAAGGTTCTTATGTAATTGTTGACTTACATGAAGAAGTAAAGACTGAAAGTCTAATTACTATGTCACAAAGGTTCTTATGTAACTGTTGACTTACATGAGGAAGTACAGAATGAAAGCCTAATTACTATGTCACAAAAGTTGTTATGTAACTGTTGACTTACATGAGGAAGTACAGATTGAAAGCTTAATTACTATGTCACAAAGGTTCTTATGTAACTGTTGACTTACATGAGGAAGTACAGATTGAAAGTCTAATTACAATGTCTAAAAGGTTCTTATGTAACTGTTGACTTACATGAGGAAGTACAGACTGAAAGTCTAATTACAATGTCACAAAGGTTCTTATGTGACTGTTGACTTGCATGAGGAAGTACAGAATGAAAGCCTAATTACTATGTCACAAAGGTTTTTATGTTACTGTTGACTTACATGAGGAAGTACAGAATGAAAGTCTATTTACTATGTCACAAAGGTTCTTATGTAACTGTTGACTTACATGAGGAAGTACAGACTGAAAGTCTATTTACTATGTCACAAAGGTTCTTATGTAACTGTTGACTTACATGAGGAAGTACAGACTGAAAGTCTATTTACTATGTCACAAAGGCTCTTATTTACTGTTGACTTACATGAGGAAGTACAGAATGAAAGCCTAATTACTATGTCTAAAAGGTTCTTATGTAACTCTTGACTTACATGAGGAAGTACAGACTGAAAGTCTAATTACAATGTCACAAAGGTTCTTATGTGACTGTTGACTTACATGAGGAAGTACAGAATGAAAGCTTAATTACTATGTCACAAAGGTTCATATGTAACTGTTGACTTACATGAGGAAGTATAGACTGAAAGTCTATTTACTATGTCACAAAGGTTCTTATGTAACTGTTGACTTACATGAGGAAGTACAGACTGACAGTCTATTTACTATGTCACAAAGGTTCTTATGTACTGTTGACTTACATGATGAAGAACAGAATGCTTCCAATTTTTGTATAAATCAGGTCCATAAGTCTTTCAAACATTCTTACAGGTTATGATTTTGATTTACCATACCACAGTATGGTAGTTGTAATATACAAACCGATATAATGAAATAAAATATATAATTTTTTCTCTAAACTTGAAGCTGCATTGCTTTTATTGAAGTTAAATTAAATTGAACAGTGTGATGAAAATGTCACTACCATACTTTTAACTTTTCAGTACAACATTTTTTTTTGCATTTTTTCAGATTAACAATTCTCGTCACAGTCCAGGAACATATTATGACTACAACAGTTTATAATAAAGAAGTAAGAAAATTACAATCACTATCTTATTGTATAGAGCACCAGAAAAGTGAATGTGGCTATTATATTATGAAATGTCTAACATTGATATTTTGAAATGCTAGTATCCTAAATGAACTCATTTAAATATTGTTTAGACTAAGACTTACTTAGTGTTTAATAAAAAAGCTATCTGGCAAGACTTAATTTATGTTATAGAGCAATCTGGCAAGACTTTATTTGTGTTATGGAGCAATCTGGCAAGACTTAATTAGTGTTATGAAGCAATCTGGCATGACCTAAATAGTGTTAAAGAGCAAACTGGCAAGACTTAATTTGTGTTATAAAGCATTCTGACAAGACTTAATTTGTGTTATAGAGCAATCTGGCAAGACTTAATTTGTGTTATAGAGCAATCTGGCAAGACTTAATTAGTGGTAACAAGCAATCTGGCATGACCTAGTTAGTGTTATAGAGAAATCTGGCAAGATTTAATTTGTGTTATAGAGCAATCTGGCAAGACTTAATTAGTGTTATAGAACAATCTGGCAAGACTTAATTAACGTTATAGAACAATCTGGCAAGACTTAATTTGTGTTATTGAGCAATCTGGCAAGAATTAATGAGTGTTATAGAGCAAACTGGCAAGACTTAATTAGTGTTATAGAGCAAACTGGCAATACCTAATTAGTGTTATAGAGCAATCTGGCAAGATTTAATTTGAGTTATAAAGCAATCTGGCAAGACTTAATTTGTGTTATAGAGTAAACTGGCAAGATTAAATAAGTGTTACAGAGAAAACTGGCAATACTTAGTTAGTTTTATAGAGCAATCTTGCAAGACTTAATTTGTGTTATAGAGCAATCTGGAAAGACTTAATTTGTGTTTGTGTTATAGAGCAATCTGGCAAGACTTAATTAGTGTTATAGAGCAAACTGGCAAGACTTAATTAGTGTTATAGAGCAATCTGGCAAGACCTAATTAGTCTTATAGAGCAATCTGGCAAGACATAATCAGTGTTATAAAGCAAACCGGCAAGATTTAATTAGTGTTATAGATGCTCCATTTTACAATTTTATTACATATTTTATGTTATATTTTCTGATGCTATCTTTAATTATCAGCAAGTTAATAAATTGTTCCTTGTTTTTCAGGTTATTTAAGGCACTCTGACTTAATAATTTGTAAAAGTATCTTAGTAGCAGAGTTGGTATGAAATATCAGCTATATATTACATGAGGGAGACAAATATGTATGAGAAAAAACGTTGTATGGGAACAACATTGTATGAGATCTACATAATATGACATCAACTTTGTAGAGACGAAATTGTATGAGATCAACATTGTATGGAACCAAAATTGTATGAGATCAACATTGTATGGAACCAACATTGTATGATATCAACATTGTATGGAACCAAAATTGTATGAGATCTACATAGTATGACATCAACACTGTATGAGACCAACTTTGTATGAGATCTATATTGTATGAGATCTACATAATAAGACATCTACATTGATGAGACCAACATTGTAGGAGATCAACATTATACAACAACATTGTAAAATATCTAAATCATATGATATCAACAGTGTACGAGATCAGCATTGTAAGAGATCTACATTATACAACATCAACATTGTATTGAACCAACATTGTATGAGATCTACATAATACAACATCAACATTGTATGGAACCAACATTGTATGAGATCAACATTAAACAACAACAACAACACAATTGTATGAGCACAACAATATATAAGACTTTAACACATTATAACTGTAAAAGAATAAACTGATCAGTTATTTAGCAGCTGTCAATCTGGATCACAAGAGCTCTTTGGACACACACATACACACACAAAAAACATGCATATACATACATACATACAAACATGCACACACATACACATACATACATGCTTGCAAACACATACATACTCATAAACACATACAAATATACAAAAAGAGGATTATTGTTCTTATAACATGTTTTTGAAAAGAAAAAAAAGCTTAAAAAAATAAAATAAAAAATAAAAGAACATAAAAAATAAGAAAAAAAAGCTCTAAAGAAAAAAATTTAAAGCTCTAAAAAATAAGGGTTCAAAGAAAAGAAAAAAAATATAAGAGCATAAAAAAATAAAGGTCTAAAAAAAATGAAATAAGAGCACAAAGAAAAGAAAAAATAACAACAAAAAAAATGAAAAAAAAAGCTCAAAGAAAAAAAAAAGCTCTTAAAAAAAAAAAGAAGCTCAGTGTTTTTGTTTTATTTATCTGTATGTTATATTATGTTATTGTATATTTGTATAAAAGAGTTCTTTAAACTTCTGGAACGACCCTTGATATTTTTGATAAGATAATATCATTAGAAATGATAAATGTCTGGAACTAGTGAAGTTCCTTTTCTGTTGATATGTTAGTTCTTGATTATGAGGTAATTAGGGTGGTTGTAAGTTGATTACCTATGATGATTCTGCAAAACATCACATAATCAGTTATTTTCATTCCAGTTTAAGAAATCAAGTTAGTAGATTAATAATTTACAATCATTTTATCACCATGGCGATTAGATCATTACGCATGGCATATGTAACACCATCTTTTTTATATTAAAAGTAATATCATTGTAAAGACAATTAATAACATGTAGATGTGAATTATGTTATTACGGTAACAGCAATGGGAATATCTGCATTTTAAGTTTCATGACTGTTTCATTAATTATAATTGTGTTCACATAAAAAATAAAGTTAAATTTCATTAGAATTGTTATTAAATTGATTGAATCATAAAAATCTACTACAATTGTATGTTTTGCCATAAAACAGTCTTGATTTTCACTCATATTTGTGTCTTCAATAATAACATTTATCAGGGATCCAGCAGATAGTCTGCTACGAAACTCCCTGACATTTCTTCGACTAGTTGAAAAGTTTATCCTAGCTGCTTCTGGACAAATTCTGATCTGAATAAAGTTCAGTAAAACAAACAAGTATTTTCATGCAGTATACATTTTAGTTGTTACCAAGTGGGTATGTTTGTTGCTTTCATATTCACATAGACCTATAATTTTGATCAAGACATTGCTGTTATGATAGTCGATGGTAAATCTTAATCCAAAAATTTTAAAATTCTCTGACATTTTGCTGTTTTCTGAACGTTACCCCTGACTTTGAATTATTTGAAACCCTCCATAACTTTTTCCTGTTAATACCTGCAACCATGCAGTCTTTTGCTTGGTAAGCACAGTTTTAGCATGTTCTGAGCTTTAGTGCTACACACCATATCATCATTTTGTCATTTTTCTATCACCCCTTGTCCCTTTAGACTAATGGTAACCCTTGCAATATGTAAATTGGAAGGGAGTAGCGGTATGTAAGAATTCAGAATGCACGTTGCTAAACTGTGATATGTATTTCTTTTATCGAAGTATTTCCACCTGTCTAAATGAACTTTCTAAATTATATAATATTTGGTAATATTTGATAATATCACAAATATTTCAAGATGGGAATCAGTATTTTATTTACAAAATAATTATTTATGTACCCATTATCAAAAACATGAAAACTATTTTAATTTTCTTAATTTTTTTATTGTTTCTTCCATTACTTCCAGAAATCAATTTCTGATTATTATTATTATTATTATTAAAAGGAAGCCTAACTTCTGAGAGAAGGTTTTGGGAATTTGACTCCCTGTACATGAGACCGACTGCTTTATTTCCCCTCCTACTGCTGTCACAGTACCTTGCCCCCACTCCCTCCCAAAAAATACAACAACAAACAAACGAAATCACATCAGTATTGAACTGGGGACGTCTGGGTCTTGGTCCGTAAGCATGCTAACCACCCATAATAAATACCAGCAGAATGCTGTGTTGAATATCCAGTGTTAAAAATCATACATGCATTGTAATGACACTTGTATCTCGTAGGCCAGGCCCAGTTGGCTCAGTCAGTAGAGCTTCTGCCTATCAACCCAGGGGTTGTGAGTTGGAATCCCCACCCAGTCACAGTCTCCATGAAAATTTATGTTAAACATTGCATCTCATTGCCATTCATCTTTTATTACTGATTCAAGCAGTTCCTTGCAGAGATGGGTGTGCTGGAGTATTAGTTAACCTTCCAGGATCCCAGGAGAAAAAGCTTTAGTTAACTGATCACATATTAGCCCTTGGCGACATAAAAATGCTGTGAAATATTCAAACAAACAAAACATCTCTGGCTACTTATAATATACAGGTCATGGGTTTGAGTCCAGCTTGGTCCAAATATTTTATGTGAGAAAGTGTACCACATACTTTATAAAGTGCTGATGTTTATGTTTTTTCAGCTAAATGTATTCTTTGATAAATAAATCCAGTTGTCTGTAGTTTGTTAAGAATAATGTAAAACCCCATTTTCACAAATCTGCAAATGTTTTCAGTTCAAAGTTACACTACTAATTTTAGTTCAAGATGTCTGCCCATCTAACATACTAGGTTTTACAGACAGGCATTTAGAGTAATGCCCCTTGTTTTGTTGTGTAGAACATGTGATTTTGAGGAAGAATGTCCCACATTAGAATGGTAATTTCTATAGGTTTGTTCTTTACCAGTAAAAATTGTTTTTCCTCATTGTTTTCTTTCATTACTCCAGATGGCCATGTGCCACAGTGTTTTAAGTGGCAGAGTTATCTAACACACTGTTTCAACATTACCAACCTTTCATCTGTGAGGTCATGAGTTCAAGTCATTACCTCCTTCTTTCTAAATTTCAATCCAGAGGTTGTAGGGTTGAATTCTCGCCTTGCCACAGTCTTTGTGATGATAAATATACAACATTGTGTTTCGTTGTCATTCGTCTCTCGCAGTGGCAAAGTTATCAGTTACTTGTGGAGATGGGTGTGTTCAAGTACTGGTTAACCTTCCAGGATCCCAGGAAAAAATGGTTATGTTAACTTATGGTCTGTTAGCCTTTGGTGACATAAAAATGATGGTAAATATTCAATCAATCAATCTACAACTGGGTCAAAGCTATATGAGCAGACTTATGATGATGAAGACTTAGTTACCATAACAGAATTGACATTTACAAATTTATTTATTTATATTGCACTTAAAACCAAGACTCCCACTTCAAAGGTCAAGGTCACAATTTAACTTTGTTTGACAATACTTTCAGTCTGTTTGAGATTTCGTGTCCGGTCTGTAACTTTGATAAATTACCAAAACACTTGGCTCAGTTGATCAACATGACATAATTAAGTGTCCCATGTAAGACCCAGAACCTTTCCTCAAAGGTCAAGGTCACACTTTCAATTTGTTTGATATTGCGTGTTTGGTCTATAACTTTGTCTTTATCTTAGCTCAATCGATCAAGATGATGTGACGATGTGTCACAGTTTGAGTTTGTATGACAACACTTTGAGTCTGTTTGAGGTTTCAAGTCCATCCTGTAACTTTATCATATATGGATGGATTTTAAAAACACTTGGCTCAATTTATCAGTTGATCAACATGACATGACGACGTGTCACATTGTGACCCAGAACCTTACC
Source organism: Panopea generosa (assembly GCA_029582155.1). Lineage (NCBI taxonomy): Eukaryota > Metazoa > Mollusca > Bivalvia > Adapedonta > Hiatellidae > Panopea > Panopea generosa. Next base: position 49,586,444 of record CM055897.1, read on the forward strand.
TCAAGGGCACACTTTCAGTTTGTTTGATATTTCATGTCTGGTCTGTAACTTTGTCTTACATGGAGGGATTTTAAAATAGCGTGACACAAGTGATCAGCATGTCATGATGATGTTTCACCTGCATTTACCTGTAGAAATACCCAGACTGTTACATCAGATGTCAAGGTTATACATAGGTCAAGGTCGCACTTTAATGTAAAAAAAGCATGAAGTTGCATGTCTAGTCTGAAACGTCAACCGTTACTCTTGATATTCATGGATACTTCGCTACCTATTATAACAAAAAAAATTATTTTTACAGACAATTTGGGGGGAATGTGACGCTTGACATTTCTTGTTTAATTTAAAATGTCAATGCTAAATTGCTAAGGGCCAATTTGCATATGAATGGAATTACATTGGTATTATATGACTAATATTGTCTCTGCTGAGGGCCTCATGGAAGATTGAAATTATTCAAATGAATTCTGTTGTTAATAAAAATCATTATTATTATTATCTTTATTGTCTCTCTCTGATAACTCTCACACTTCTATACACAAATAAACTCAATAAACTGACTGACCAAAGCTGTTATAAATAAACTTTATTTCAACGAGGTTTGATTTGAAACAGGCAAATTACTGCCAATCATGTGTTAATATTGAGACTGAATTATATGGTGTAAACTTCATTTTCGTTTTCTTTTATTTTTCAAAGAATAAAAATAACTGCTGTTGCTATAAATATACTTAAAGTGGGGCGGTAGTGTAATGGATAGTGTCGGCTGCTCATGCCGAGGTTGCGTGTTTGATCCTCTGCTCCACCCTATGCCTCTCATAAAACAACACTCATTACTGGTTCTAACCAGGGAACGGACTCGAGAGCAGTTCATATAAACTCTGAGCTTTCATCGCAATCGAGTTAAAATGAATTCGTATAAACTGAAGATACTTAACATTTTAAATGCTTTGTGTGTGACGATATTTGTCAACATAGACCTGGATGGTCATTCACCATGATGTAGATGCCTGCCTATCGAATTTTGTCAAGAACCATCATTGAAGCTGAAGTTGACATATCAACAAATGTCTAACTCATCTGATCAGGGATCTATAATGTCTAACTCTTGGTCAGTTACTCTATAAACCATTCTAAATTGGAAGGATGGAAGAGTCTATTTCTTGCATACCGGACAAGGATTTCTGCATATTTTTACCTGGTATGGATTTTTCATCCTACACCACCTCCATGCGCTAAGATCTTTTCCTCCTCACGGTATTAAGTAACGCAATAAGACGATTATTCATTCATAAATACCTCACACTTATAAGTATTCATTCATAAATACTATAGTATCCTTGCACTACTATAAAAAAACAGACCAGAACAAAAATCTTTAAAAATCACACTGTTTTGTATGCAAGTAAAAATATCTAACATAGTGTTTTCGGTGCGGATGGAAAATTTGATCCCACTAGGGATAACTGTTATGGTGGTAACTCTGTTATGTGCTTTCTGGTTTTATCATATCAAGGATATTTGGTTTTTACCTTTTAAGGATCCTATTGTGATTTTCTTGTTTTATTGGTCAATAAAAAAAATTTAGCTGGTGTAATTGGTTACAGAATTTGACAGATATCCTTTTAAGTCCACATTTTCTTCCACATCATTACCACATTAACACTTACATCCACACCACTGAGAGTGACTCATACTGAATAAGCAACTGCATGTTTTGTATTCAATGTACATGCAAAAGTTTATATTTAATGTCAATACATGTTTATGATTCAGAAATTTGTGACTCACCAATTTAAGTCAGTATTTCCCCCAAACTATTTGTACCTACATGTAGTAAGACAAATAACCAAGTATAAGTGATCATGGCCGTACTTGGTAAGCAAGATCAAAAGTATTGAGGACCGGCATCCGTTCTTTTCATTCCTTCGTAATCAGCTACATTTCTGTTTTAACAACTGTCTTTATCTGTATATCAGCATTTTCTATCCCATTGGTAACAATAAACATCAACCTAATAAGACATACTTTGTTACAATATTACACACCAATGATGAACAATATTTCAAGTATCTTTGGTATGTTTTGGTGTTTGTTTCATGTTGAAGACTATTAAATACATTTGGATCTCCAAGGAAATTCTCAGTAATGGTGTGCACATATTCACACATATACACGCACACACACACACACACACACACACACACACACACACACACACACACACACACACACACACATGAAAATTTGAAAACGGTGTGAGAGGTTTTCAACAAACACGACATACAGACTGTTTATAACTGTCATTACATAGTAATATCATTAGAGTCAGCTATTATGGCGAACGTTTATGACACCGAGTTTGAGACTGTGGCTGAACTTCCGAGTGCGATGTTTATTGATTGCCTCCTTATGGACTATCATCAGTCCGAATCTGATCTGGACAAATCTCGATTGATGCTGTTTGACGTCATCCGAGAGTCAGAGGACTTTCCGTTTGACGTTAACTGTGACCTAAAACGTCAAGTCACACGACAAGGGGACACGTTCGCCGTGAACTAGCTAGTGGCATACACACGATTTTGACCGTACTGGACGGAAATGATGTTTCATGGGTTAAGGAACTGATAAGTACCGGTACACGAAAATCCAACCGAATGAGTTCTGTGTCTAGACAACCGTCTAGATCCCAGTCACCATCACAATCCAAATACAAATATGAGTTTCCATTGATGACATGCGAAAAAATACAGTCTACACCTCACAACTCAATTGAAAAACTTTTTAAAAAAGTTTAAACGTGGATGTGTTGCTTTAAGTTATATAAAACAGGTCTCAACAAATCTGTTTTTAAAATTATACTTAACATGTTTGAAAATATTTTTAGCTGCGTTAGGTCACAAGGCCAATCTTCAGATTGGTTCTCAATTTTACAGCGAACAATGCAAGGCCAAGTAATGAGCCCGTACTTCTATCTACTCTTGATAAATGATCTAACGAATAAGTTCGATCAATCCTAAATACGGTCTGAAAACAAAAGAAACGGGTTACTGTTGCCCAACGCCTGCAGACGTGAGGTGCTCAGTTTACTGATTAAGAATGGATTAGAAAAACTTATGTCCATATGTCATAATAACTTTATCCGAGCACGATATACTTATAATGCAAATAAATGTAATGTCATTGTTTTTAATGAATGCAGTTCTGATTCACATAATAACTCAAGACAATGGCGTCTAGGCCAAAGTACTGTCATTGAAACCGATAAATATGTTCATCTAGGCATTCCATGTAGTAAAGACATGTGTCTGAATGAAAACATTAAAGACGCGTGCACTAAATTACGTAAAACATATTTTGGATTAGCCGACTGTGGCGTCCATCAAAATGGTTTAAGCCCAATAACAGTAAAACATCTATATCAAACTGTTGTCCTCTTGCGAGTTTTATATATACAGTGGTACTTTGTTGGCTCGAACACGGATAGCTGGAACACCACACATGGCTCGAACTACTTATCTTGTCCCGGCCGGAATACTTTTAAATTATATTATTCTACCTACGATGGCCAGAACACCGATGTCTGGAAGAGTCGAACTATAGAAATTAGGTCCAGCCAGCATATTCACCTGTATTTTTACACTCTTCGTTCGAACTATTTTGTTCAGTCCCGCCCGTAGGGTTCGATCCATCGAAGTTCTACTGTATTCATCTTTATATACTTGGAATAAGTTATATCATTCTGAAACAACTCAAGAAATTAATATTTGATTTGCACTTGCTGTCGAAGATCTGCCAAATACAATGTTTTTATACCGTTTACAAAAGTGATCCATTTTTTTTCAACACAGGAACAAAAAAAAGTATTAACATATGCTATGGTAATGTAACTTTACATAGTAAATATTTATACTTTTCAGAAATAGTTTTAAGTGAAAATTGCAGCGTGTCCCTTTAAAGTCCTTTGGTAAGCTAATAGATGTGAACACCTGATACATTACATTTTGATTTGTAATACCGCAATTATCTAAAGCTTTATATTCCTTTTAGTGTTCATGTTTGATAACATACACACTAAAACATTCACAAAATATTTCTTGCAGATCATGTCATGTTACTAACCTTAGTAACACGCGATATGTTTTAAAATAGATATTTAACAATACAATGTGCAAAATCATTCATATCAAGCATATCGTGAAATACAAGGTTAATGTTGGTGGTAATGATTGTCTTTACCTGTAAACAAGTCAATTATGTTATTGTAGAGATTTGCATTTTGAGCCAGTTAATCAGTTACGGGTGTTGTCATATTCATTTGAATAAGTGACTTACAATAGAACTTCGTTGGCTCGAACACGGATGGCTAGAACACCATATACAGCTCGAACCACTTATCTAGTCCCGGCTGAAATCTTATTTTGATGTATATGCATGTGCATAGTTGGTATGATGTGGAAAAATGCTTGGCTCGAACAATCCTTAGCTCGAACTATTTTGTCCAGTCCCGTCGGGTTCGAGTCATCGAAGTTCTACTGCATCTAATCTTTATTTCAGTCTCATCAATGTACAACAATGTACAATTATACGGCTGCGAACTATGGAACGCCATTACGGACTCCTAACAACGAGTACATGTCCAGTGTATTAAATATATTCAGTCTTTACCAAAACAAACTCGTAGTGCGTTGCGCTGGCTTTAATTGGCCTCACACGAATCGAGCATGAAATTGATAAGCGGAAGCTCTTGATGTTTTGGACAATTATGTAGCATTAATGATCGCTTAAGGATAAACACACTTTTTGTTAATAGGCTGATACAATTCATGTCGTATCCGCGTAAAACGCCGGGTTTTATGCCAGATATCTGCCGTATTCTAGGCAAATACTAATTGACCGATGTTCTAACGGAATACATTTTCACTGCATTCTTCCCTACGTTAAGAGACTTTAATAAAGTATACATAAATCAGCCGAATTTGACTTTAGAACTGGTTCAAGACGACAGTCTCAATAGTTTTCTCAATATACAAAGAGAAATCGTACCAAACAGTATTTGGTATTTCTCCCAAATATATCGCGATTCTCTACCGTATTGTAGAACTATCACTTTTATAATTGATAAATTATTCGCTCGCAAATATCGCAGTGCAGTCTCATTACAGAAACTGTAGCTGAACATTTAGTTTTGTTCTGCTCGTCAAATAACTCCCTCCGACATACTTTATTATGTAATATACACAAAGTATGTGGATCAGATATGTACGATAAGCTTTGTAACATGCACGCAAACAGGTTCAGAGAGAATGCATTATTGTTTGTGTATAATCATCAAACTATAGAACTAGTGTCCGGTTATCCTTCTTTAAACATGACAAATAAACAAACGGATGCTATTTCAAAAATTACATTTAAGCTTTTACATCATATGACTAAAGCATTGAGATATACGTTTATGTAGATAACACACACAATACTTCATCTTTTGTGTGTTGTCACTTTGTTGCTGAGCTCGTCGTTATCTCGTATTGACAGCGAAAATAACAATACACAATAATATTTTAATTTTAAATACTATATTATATATTTATTGTTTGTATTTAACGTGTTTTAAAAAAATAATATCTTCAAATAATGCGTTCCTTTCATTTAACTTTTAAGGTACAAGTACATTTTGTTTTTGAAATATAATATTTGGAACTAATACCACTTTTAGTACCCATATAGTGTTTCGTTTCGGCAAGTCATATCAGTAATTATAGGCAATATTCTTCTAAAAGTGTCTATATGTTATGCACTTTGAATGGACATATCATTTATTTCGTTTGTATATATGTAAGTTGTTTGAACTATCGAAGTTATATGTTTGTTTATATTGTATATATTTGATTGTCATTTAATTGTCTATACGTGTAATATGTTTTTGTACATGTATTGTACTTCCATGTTGCTGTTTAAATGTTTATACTCACCTGTTTATTTTTTCTATGGAGGAAATAAAGAATCAATCAATCAATCAATCCCTTTGAAAAGTCTAGGAAAAATGTACCAACAGTTGAATTGTTGTCATAACCGATATCCAATCATCTAACATTTTGGTTACAGCTATCTGACAAGAAGGATTTGTTCTAAAATCCCGACTGCCTTCAGTAAAACAGCATGTTTGTTTCGATAAATGTTTTCAGATGAGTGCTTACATGCCTTTCAAATATAAAGGAGACAATTGGCAGTATTGAGTTCAGTGATTTCTTTTTCATATTTTGCACCCTTTTTGTATATAGAACCACTTTGACTCCTTTTAAATGAAACGGATAGGTATTAACAGATATACTTGTATTGAATATTTTTGTAAGAATATGGGCTCTATATATAATAGAAGAAGATAGTTTTAAGAATCGAGCACTGATGCCATCGTAACCAATTACTTTTGTGGTACGTAATGACAAGTTGCTGTTCAAATACCGGAACAAATGAAATTCTGAATTCATGAGAATAGTGTAGTCTTTCATTAACACACCTCGTAATAAGTTCATCTTTATTAACAGGTGAATAGTTAATAACATTGTAGTTTTTATAGACTGAATAGAAACGGTAAATAAAGGTATTTGCTGCTGCTTATGTAAGGCCATCCATAAATATATTGTTTGCCGTGCTCCTACCTACTCACTCAAAATTATTGCAGCTACCCGAACTTTTTTTATTGACTTTCAAAGCATTTAATTTATTTCCATGATTCTGTAATTTTTTATTTAAAATGACTACAGATGCAACTTTTGGTTACCTACCTACCCACATGAAAACTACTGGGTCAGAGCACAGCAAACAAATATTTTTTTAAAGATGGCCTTGAGGGAAATGTATCAGGAAAAATACGCTACAAATGTTTTAAAATGGATAAAAAGCATCTTATTCTCATTAATAAAAAGAATATAAATGGTTTGCTATGTCAAATTCGCCAAAACATAACAGCATCAATATTAAATTAGTGTGGTAAACTTGAAACGAAATCCTCATTCTAAAAATAGACAGCACTTAAATACTACTTTGCGACCTTCACACCGTCATTCGGACTCTTTTGAAGATAAAACAATTTTACTATGTGTAAACCTGTATGACTGGTCAATTTGAAATTAAAATGAAGTAATGTGACTTATTTAATACGTCAATAAGTATGTTACAACTTTAAGCGGGAAATCTATTTTTGTCTGACCTAGGCGTGTAGCCCAAGTTAGGAAATCCCTTTTCTAAATATCATTTAAGCATCCTTAAATATATATTCTTTTGGCAATATGGGGTCTGTGAGTATGTATGGGCATAATATATCGGAACAAAGTTTTTGGCCAATTTCGAAATTGTGAAAAATCCTGATATATTCCCTTTAATGTGTTTAACAGAAGTCGTTGTCATTATCTACTCCGATTAGGTGCTCTTCCATACTAACTGTTTATACTAGTTAAGTACCCAAATGTTTTTGTGGTACAAGATTACTTTTAGACTTTAGACTGCAAGTTGAAGATTTATGTAGACTGTTAACTATAAATGAAAATAAAACTGGACTGCGAGGACCTCCAGCAGTTGTGTCCAAGGAATGCGATTCATTTTGTTGGAGACAGTCAGAAAATAGTAGTTTAATGTAGACATGTTTCCTTTGTCTTAAATTATTAAATGTTTGAGAGAATAATCAGTCAGTCAACAAGTTTGTAAAACACGCTCTTGTATGGAACGCCGTAGCTGTCTTATGTGGTCCATTTTATATGTATTATGTGCATTCTTTATTATATCATGTGCATTCATCATTATATTATGTCGATACTTTATTACATTATGTCGATACTTCATTACATTTTGTAGATGCTTTATTATATTATGTAGACGGTTTATTACATTATGTAGATACGTCATTATATTGTGTAGTTACTCCATTACATTGTGTAGATACATTATTACATTATGTGGATACTTTATTATATTCTGTAGATACTTCATTACATTATGTAGATATGTCATTATATTGTGTAGATACTTTATTATATTATGTAGACTGTTTATTACATTATGTGGATACTTTATTATATTCTGTAGATTCTTCATTATATAATGTAGATACTTTATTATATTATGTAGATACTTCATTACATTATATAGATACTTTATTACATTATGTAGAAACTTTATTATATTATGTAGAAACTTTATTACATTATGTCGAAACTTTATTATATCTTGTCGAAAGTTTATTATATTATGTGCATTCTTCATTCTATTATGTCGAAACTTCCTTATGATGACGAGATCAGTTTGACTGGGTGATTTCTATATCGATACCGCTTTAAACAACAAGCTTCTTTGACAGAAAGAATATTGAACGTGGCGGAAGAGAAAATGGAATGCATGCCATATTGACTAGTTAGTGAGTGAGTGAGTGAGTGATCAAGTGAGTGAGTGAGTGAGTGAGTGAGTGAGTGAGTGAGTGAGTGAGTGAGTGAGTGAGTGAGTGAGTGAGTTTGGGTGGGTGAGTGATTGAGCGGGTTTGAGTGATTGAGCGGGTTTGAGTGAGTGAGTGAGTGAGTGAGTGAGTGAGTGAGTGAGTGAGTGAGTGAGTGAGTGAGTGAGTGAGTGAGTGAGTGAGTGAGTGAGTGAGTGAGTGAGTGAGTGAGTGAGTGAGTGAGTGAGTGAGTGAGTGAGTGAGTGAGTGATTTGTCAAAATGATTGAATGACAACACAAACATTTCTTATTTTATTGCTTGCATGTAAGGAGAGCTTGATATTTAACCCTTAACCCCATAGATACGCGTTTTCCTGCACCAATATCAGAAAGCTTTTGAACAGTGCCGGAAGCGTTCAGATTGCTCGTTACAAGCAAGAGAGTGATCTTAAGTCAGTGAAGGACAGAAGTTCGTTTTGGATTTAGTTTGCGATTGAAAGGTAAGCCATCCATTTATAAAACATATAATATATGACACTTAAATGTAAAAATCTGTTTTTTAATAATATCCTGATATACTCATTCAAACAATATAAAAACATGCATGTATATAACATATGAGTTTTCTTGTTGATTAAAGTCTTCAATATCAATTATTATTATTATTAATATTATTATTATTATTAATATTATTATTATTATTATTATTATTTCTATGACTTATTATTATAATAGTTATTATTTTTTCATTATTTTATTATTATTATTATTATTATTATTATTATTATTATTATTATTATTATTATTATTATTATTATAACTTATATTATCATCATCATCATCATCATCATCATCATCATCATCTTCATCATCATTCATAATCATCATCATTCATCATCACCACCACCACAACCACAACCACCTACACCACCATCATCCATCATCATCATCATCATCATCATCATTATCATCATTATTATTATCATTATTATTATCATTATTATTATTATTGTTGTTGTTTTCATATATATGCATATGATGATGAACTTACATCTTATATACTTCCTGTATTCTGTTAGATAGCTCATCATTGAAACACCTCTATCGAAGGTGTACCTCACCGGTACAGATAGATGGACATGACCGGCGATTCCAATAGGAATCTTAAGAACAAGTCCATTATAAATTAGACTACGTATCAGTTCTCAAACCGCCTTATATGTAGCAAACAAACGCGGTAATTACCCATTATCTCGTGATATGGCTGTATTATTAACGTCTTTCTTTCACTACATGCTTTCTCGGTAATCAGGCCCGCAACTATGGTTCAATCAGACAAGTTGTTATGTGTACCCACATATTGGCTTCCATATTATCTCACTATAACGTTAAACAAGTTGGCGAGAATATGAAGGTGTGTCGGTCTCAGCCAATGAGAATTGGAGGTGTGTACTTAGTATCCAATCGCAGTTTATAAACGTGCGATCGGAGTCCATGTATTGTATTAGTGAAAAATACGGATATTATCAAGTAAGTGCATAACGAAATATTTTCCTTCTTAATATAACTACGTTTTATACAAATGTTTAACTAGATCTACTGTCTAATCATTTCTTTAACTGATTGATATCGTTTAGCTGTATTATATTATTTGTACACGATCCATATACCCCAAGGTTGTGTTTGGTCACTTATTTATTTATTTTATATACGTCGCTTCCAGCAATCTCTCCTTTCTTAAGCTGGTATGCATGCTCATAAACGTTTTATCACGGCATCGTCCATTGTATATAAAACTATCTCGCCGAAATACCATGCTGTATGACACTTTTTGTTGGCCCACTCAGTCGCCCTATATTGACACTCGATCGATATGCCAATCATAAATCTTCTATAAAAATTACCGTCGGTCGGGTTTCGAACCGAGAATCTCTCGAGATCAAACCTATCGCATCAACTCTGCGGCATAAAGCGTTTAAGTGAAAACTTATTTTGGTGGGAAACGAATCGTAAAAAAGTTGGTAGAACATTTCTTTAAACCTTTTTTATTATAAATAAAATGCAGATATAAAAGTACGTAGTACTTTGAAACGGATAACATTTAATTATGTCGTTTTTTCGAATCGCTTATACTTACCAGTCAGGACACACCGATGACACGGGTGTGCCAACAAAAAATTCAGCACATTATATAATGAAAACAGCGAAGGACCTGGGCTAGGTGGGTCGTTGGTTCGATCCTCTCTAGGCCCATGCGCTGTATCTTTGAGTCAAGCGTTGTTTCAGTTCCCGATATAGTACCGTAACTCTGTACAGCAAGATATGAGACTTTTGTTACATCTAACTGTAAATAATAACTTTTAAACATAAGATATAATCAAATATATTTTTACTAGACATAATTATCATATTTACAGGTTTTCTTGTTTTAACTTAAGCCGATAATAATGATTGATTAAAACATTTGCTTCTAAAGTCAATTCGATACAGTCTTCGTGCACTCGAATAAAACGTGTGTTTATACTCATTATTATGTGATTTATAGTGTATAATTAGTAAACCAATATAAAGAATACATTGATCATTTTGTATAAATTAATTTAAAAAAGGATTTATTTGAGAACTATAAATTTAAGCATTAATGAAAGACGCATATGTTTATCAAACATCGGCGAGCATGCGGCACAAAAAGGCTTAACCTGTGTTTGTGTATAATCTGTCCAGCGTGAAAACAAGGTTAGCGTCTTTTTCGAAAACTCAACTGTACTGAAGCAGTATTTAAATTTCAAGGACGTCTATAAACTGGTTTACGGGCATGTCTATAGCGGTGTTTGTCTTAAATCGGTGATACAATACAATACAATACAATACAATACAATACAATACAATACAATACAATACAATACAATACAATGCAATGCAATGCAATGCAATGCAATGCAATGCAATGCAATGCAATACAATACAATACAATACAATACAATACAATACAATACAATACAATACAATACAATACAATACAAAACAAATACATTTATGAAACATTCGGCATATACTAGTAACAGGTGTGCATTGATCCTATGTATGTGTCGCACGGTGTTTAAATTCTATTGTCCAACTGCAGTGGTTCAGTGGAAGAGCGTCATACTTGCATGCGTGAAGTTGAAAGCCTAGAGTATAGAGAATGACTTAAAAAGTTGAAAGCAAAGCTTATCACTGTCCTTATATACGAATCAAATATCACTTTAAAAATAGTATATATAGTGAATGTTATTATAGTAATAACTTTTGAATGATGATAAAAACAAACTCTGCAAAAATACATTTCTTCACAGTTGCGTGCGTTTCTTACAAAACACATTAAACTAATTCAGCCGATCATTTTCTTAATGAGTATCGGACTGGCCATCATTGCTTCATTAACTATTCGTGCGTATACATATACGTTCGCAATCATTAGTATTGGTTGTCATGACATTATGATTCAACATGTTTTAGGACTGTTAAAAGGTTATCAGTGTTTATTACATGTGCATAATATCGTTGCTAGAAAAATAATAATAATAATAGTTATAATAAAAATAATAATAATAATAAATAATAATAATAATGATGACTATGACGATAAATGATGATGATGATGATGATGATGATGATGATGATGATGATGATGATGATGATGATGATGATGATGATGATGATGATGATGATGATGATGATGATGATGATGCTGATGATGATGACAATGATGATGATGATAACGATATAACTCTGAATAACTTTGAACACATCCAATCTTCCCTTAGGTCTTTAACATTTTTACAAATACATGTTTAAAATTGTTACATATACATATAGGTCAAACGGATGTTATGTATACGTATATATCAGTTGCATCTGTTAAGAATACTTACTATAATGAATGACAATGCAGTATTCGTATAAACTTGATAAACTGTCTACATCCGCATTCTTTCGTTGAATGGAAAAACGTACTGTACTGTACTGTACTGTACTGTACTGTACTGTACTGTACTAATATAGTATAGTTTATTGTATGTTTACATTTTTCAGACTGCAAAACAATTATTTATCATTGACTTCAATTGGTGGATATTTATAAAACAACGAATTAATGGTTACCTCTAAGCCTTCAAGAAATTGTTGAAATAGATAGTCAACGGCAACTCACTATAAATAGATTTGCCCTTCGCTTGATATTCAGTGTGACTTTGAAAGCAATCGAACCGAAGCACACATTCGCGGAATTCAATATCCGCTACTACTAAGATGGCGGGTTATAAATGAAATGAAAACGTGGTGTGCATGTGATTTATAAACATTAATGTTAGTCATAAAATACACCAGACGGAAGCTGCGCATATGTTACTTAAAACTGTCAAATAATGATGCAATAATTCCATCATAAGTACGCGTGGAAACTATGTCGAAATCCACACTTTGAGTTATGTATTGTGTCAGCATTAATCGTACATATTCATGAACTGTGACAGCAACAGCAGCAGCTACAGCAACAGCAGCAGCAGAATCAACAGTAGTTCCAATACACGTGTATACAATACAAACACAAACGAAGTGTGACAGTAGTATAGGTCATGGTTGTTCGTAATAATAAAAGTATTAATTAGCTTTAAATAAGTAAATCTTCGATGAGGCCCTCAAGCATAAAATGTAGAGTATTTACCATCAACACACTAAATAGCAAACAAATAACCAAACAACAGTATGTTTATATATAATATATTCATTAATGATAAGGTACAAGACTTTGGACAACAAATGCATTTTTAAAACAATTATTGTCTTACTCAAAGTGGTATATTAAAATAAATCCGAGCAGCCGGATAGATACATGTAGACTAGTGGTATTTATAGACGTATATTGAGTGTCACAAATTTGAAATCTTTCTTAAAAATGTGCATGTGGTACGTACACTTAAGAGATAGGAAAAGTGAAGAGATATTAAAATGCAATATATTTGACACGAGTGTATATTTATATATCCTTCAGTTATTATTGCCTGTTGGTATTATTGTCAGTCTACTTGAGATGTTACAGATTAACTTGGTATATCCTGTATTTGTGTATTTTTTTTCGTTTTAAAGGAAGTTCTCTCTAAACCCTCTGTTGCGTTTTCAAATCCTAAGTGTACATGTACCGCAGTACTGCCGCTGTGAGAGATACTGCTATTGATTCTCCCACACAGACTCGACTATCCTATATTATAGATCAATGTTGTACGTCAATGATAATTGTATTTTCACAGATTTTACATCCTGAGGTTCGTTTCGTCCTGCCAAGAACGCACGTACGGAAAACCCACCTAACTGATCTTAACTGCAAAAGTATATTATTTTAATTCGTTTAACACTGGGTCGAGCGTCTAACGTAATAATCCATCAATCCGTTTGAAGAAGTTCTTGTGTCTGAGTCTGTGATTTTATTGGTTAATCATTAAAAAACAAAATGGCGACACCAGTTATGATTGTTCATGGTGGAGCGTGGTCTATACCAGAGAACTTGGTGGAGCCGTCGAGCAGAGGGACTAAGAACGCCGTGAAGGCCGGGTATGACGTGTTAACCCACGGAGGGTCCGCCCTCGACGCCGTACAGGCAGCTATAAGCGTGATGGAAGATGATCCCGCACTTGATGCAGGTATGTCATTTTATTAAATGTATTTAATTTTACTATATTATTACACTTTTCACGTTATCAAGATCACCTGAAGGTCATAATTTTTCTTGGTCAGTATATTCATGACTTATATTTGCATTATGAAATCACATTTAGATGTTAATTATACAATATACAGTAGAACTTCGTTGGCTCGAACACGGATGGCTGGAACATCATAAATAGCTCAAACAACTTATCTGGCTCTGGCTGAATTCTTATTTCGATGTATATACATGTGCATGTATGGTATGATATTGAATATACTTGGCTCGAACAACCATTAACTCGAATTATTTTGCCCAGTCCCGTCGGGTTCGTTCTACTATAAATATAGAGTATGTATTATCATTCTCGTAGTTATTCCTAGAAGATGTCATGGTTATACGTGAGAATTTGTTTTATGCGCGATACAGAGTGAAACTTTAATTACTTAACTTATATTGTCTTATATATATGTCCAGATATGTTATACTCATACTATTGACAGTCTGGTTCGATTAGCTCAGTTGCAGTAGCACGTCTGACTATCAATCCAGTGATCGTGAGTTCGAGTCCCCACCCGGCCACAGTCTCCGTGATGATTGGTGTATACGACTTTGTGTCTCACTATCATTCGTCTCTCACCGCTGATTCAAGTGGGAAAGTTATCAGTTACTTGCAAAGATAGGGTGTGGTCGATTACTGGTTAACCTTCCAGGATCCCAGGAAACAGTGGTTAGGTTAACTGATCGTCTGTTCGCCCTCGGTGGCATAAAACTGACGCTAAATATTCAATCAATCGACCAAGCAATCACTACTTAGCACTCACTACTGCGGTCGCAGGTTCGAGTCCAGGGCGATCAAAAACGAAATGTATGAGAACGTTTACTAGAAACTAGCAGAAGTTCGGTTGTAAAATTAAGATCCCCTCTGAGGTATTCTTCTACCAATAAAACGTATCATATAAAATATGTAACGTCTTGAAAATGGAGTAAACCCCATACTCAGGTTTATCTAAGTCGCATTAATCTTGTTCAAGGCAAAAACTGTCAAAACTTCATAGATCTTTTTGTTGACGATATGGTTTTATCCCGGGAACTACTGAACCATTTAAAAAAATAAATACATGGTTCAAGTATTTATAAAGCTCTTCAGTTAAGAATTAATCTGTTAAATTTATATCTCGTATTACTATTCAATTGAAATATAATTTTATGTTTAATAATCCATATTGGGACTGGTTTTAAAATATGACCGAAAATTTTTGGGGGAAAATGAAATTTTGAGTTAAGTGTTGTTTAACTTAAGGTATTTTGTAAATAATGGCCCTGTTTTTTTTTAAATTGTTTGCATTGTGTTTTATAAGTGGGAATCCTTCAAATTTGAGAAACAGCATAATAAGTATAACTTATATATTATAATCGATAGTTTATATTATTTAAGTTACTATTTAGATTTTTTAGTTCATTAATTTACTTTAGCTCGATTGCGATGAACACTCAGAGTGTATGTGACACGCTCTCGGGTGCGCGTACTGGATAAAACCAGTATTGAGTGTTGGTAAATTAGGGTCATCAAATCGAGCTGGGATTCGTACCCGCCGCAACCTTTTACATGAGCGGCCAACACTCTATCCACTACACTACCGTCCTGCTCTAGGTGCTATTTAACTGAATTGATCCCAGTTTCATTAAACATTTCAACTTGAGAATTATCTCAACTCAATTTATTTTAAAATGTTATAACTTTATTCACAATGCTTCTGTTGCATGCTATTCTTTACCAATGAGTAAATGTTGGTCCCGACTTCAGTAGTGTATGGTCATTTAATGTGTAATGCGTTCAATTAATCATTTAAAGAAATTGAGATTTTTCAGTTGATGAAAATCTCAGCTTAAGATGATAAGTGAAGCCGGTCCCTGGTTCTTATAAAGACCAGTTTTATAAACTAACGGTTAAATGTATTAATCATTGTTTACCACCTCAAACTTGAGCTACCTAAAGCTGCATGTATAATAAAGTTGGTTCGATGCCAGTGTTTATTTCAGATTATAAACCAATACATACAATACTATGTTACCATTCGATTTAGTAGTTAGTCGGTCAAATAGGAACAGCATATTTAATTTAGATAATGCACTGTTAGAAATAACTGGCACGTTGACAACAACCAGTCTGTTGTTATTGTTCCTTATGTCTGTAACGGCCCCGTCTGGTCTGGTGTTATTGTTCCTTATGTCTAAAACGGCCAAGTCTGGTGTTATTGTTCGTTATGTCTATAACGGCCCCGTCTGGTGTTATTGTTCGTTATGTCTATAACGGCCCCGTCTGTTGTTATTGTTCCATATGTCTATAACGGCCCCGTCTGTTGTTATTGTTCCTTATGTCTGTAACAGCCCGGTCTGGTGTTATTGTTCCTAATGTCTATAACGGCCCCGCCTGTTGTTATTGTTCCTTATGTCTATAACGGCCCCGCTGTTGTTGTTGTTCATTATGTCTGTAACGGCCCTGTCTGTTGTTAGTGTTCCTTATGTCTATAACGGCCAAGTCTGGTGTTATTGTTCCTTATGTATATAACGGCCCAGTCCGGTGTTATTGTTCCTTATGTTTATAACGGCCCCGTCTGGTGTTATTGTTCCTTATGTCTATAACGGCTCCGCCTGGTGTTAGTGTTCCTTATGTCTTTAACGGCCCCGTCTGGTGTTATTGTTCCTTATGTCTATAACGGCTCCGCCTGGTGTTAGTGTTCCTTATGTCTTTAACGGCCCCGTCTGGTGTTATTGTTCCTAATGTCTATAACGGCCCCGCCTGTTGTTATTGTTCTTTATGTTTATAACGGCCTCGCCTGTTGTTATTGTTCCTCATGGCTATAACGGCCTGGCATGGTGTTATTGTTCTTTATGTTTATAACGGCCTCGCCTGTTGTTATTGTTCCTCATGGCTATAACGGCCTGGCATGGTGTTATTGTTCATTATGTTTAAAACAACCCCCTCTGGTGTTATTGTTCATTATATGTATAACATACGGGAACAAAAATTAAAAAGAAAACACTGTTATATTTAAACAAAATGCCCGAATTGACCCTAGTCGCTCGCTTTTAAATTTAATTTTTGAATGTTACTAAGTCCTTGAAGACCTTATAGATGAGACATATATATATAATCTTTTGTTTCATGTAAGAATAAAAAAATAAACCCTATCTTTATATGAGCCAACTTAAAACCCCTAATTATATGGATCATATTATTATTATCGCAAAGTAAATGTATTTTACTTCAGGCACTGGTTCCGTTTTGACGTCAAACGGTGATGTAGAAATGGACGCGGTAATAATGGACGGGAAAACCCTTAAATCTGGAGCTGTTGCGTGTGTGCAAAATATCAAAAATCCAATATGCTTAGCAAGGGAGGTCATGGATAAGGTAAAGAACGCCGACTGTAGTTTCGTTTTCAGTTTATGATGACCGAATTTCACAGAGATGTGGTTGGATAAATCGGAAATATCAGATTATTATGGCCTCCAGCGCCCTTGTTCTACCCATAGATACAAATTTATCAGGATACGTTTTAGATCCAGAGGTAACTTGTATTTGCAACTGACCTGACGCAAACTGTCAATTAAACAAGTCGATAATCCAATCCGCGGTCGATAGTCTTTCCAGGGCCGCATACTGGACTATTTCAGACATTTCTCAAGAGTTATCCGATAACTGCCCCTGCGCAGTTTGATGATAGTGGAGATTACTTCCCTTAGACCGCGATAAAACATACAGGTATCGTTCCGCTCTGACACTAAAACTAAGTATGCGTAACGTGTTATCTATGCCCTCGGGTACAATTTGACAAGGTCTTATATGTGTCCTTGTTTTGATAAGGGCGTTTTGGTGATTTTGATGTGTAATATAAAAAAGAAATTATTGAATTTGACTTAAACGCTTATATCATTTGATAAAGTTTAATGTGTAAAAATATATCATAGATTAATGATTTTAATGATTTTTTTTACAAATTATGATATACTTTGATATAGTTAATTTAATTATAGATAAAGATTGATTATTTTGTGTTACTATAAATAAATAAAATTACTACAGTTAATTGATTATATAAACTTATAAAAGAGACAGAATGACAATGAGACATAATGTCT
Organism: Panopea generosa; assembly: GCA_029582155.1. Classification (NCBI taxonomy): domain Eukaryota; kingdom Metazoa; phylum Mollusca; class Bivalvia; order Adapedonta; family Hiatellidae; genus Panopea; species Panopea generosa. The sequence continues at coordinate 49,604,698 of CM055897.1, forward strand.
TTATTTTTTAAATTTATTTATTTTTCTTCGATTGTGAAACAAGTTCTTACAACCTAGGCAAAATACACTCGAAGTCTTCATGGGTATGACCAGTACTAAGTATATGCGGAAAAGGTGTCTTGCTCAAGGACACCACACATAGTCGTAGCAGAGGATCGAATCCACGACCCTCTGATCATGGGTGCTTTATCACGAGACTAAGCGTTCCACTATTCACAGAGAATAGTGCCGGGTGGGGATTCGAATTCACGACCCGAGGGTTGATAGTCAGACTCATTTCTTTCTGAGTTAACGGGACAAGTGCACTGATATTTAAATGATATTTTAAACTTGATGTTGTTGTTTCTAAAAGAAAATTATTACGGTTATATAATTATATAAAATTTTGATTGAAACAGACATCTGTATATTAGGTATCGTATATTAGCGCATGTATTTTTAATAAAGCCTAAAACGGTATTTGACCATAATTCTTTTTTAACAACTTCTTTTAAGAACCTTGTGTTATAATATCTTATTGAGTATGTTGTTACAACAGATTAATATGTTTTGCATACCGCTTCAATATACGAGAGGATCTTTATTAAAAAAACAAAAAAACTTAAAACTGTACGTAAGTTAAGAAAAATATTAAGTTGTTTAAAGAATTATTACCAATACATTTAATTAATAAAGCCATCACATAATTGAGAAATACATACATTTGAAAACCGCTAACATTTTTCCTCCCGTTCTATTATTTGTTTATAAAATTTGAATTTGTTATCATTTTATCTGAATATCTATGTTATATCAAATAGCTATATAATACACCCCCACTTCCCAATAAAATATTACAAGTTTTGCCTCCGGGCAGGGGTAGTCGGTAATTAAGGTCATAAATAAACACTGGCTTATTCCATTGTTTGAGATTTGAAAAACAGACAGGCGCGGGGCGGGGTGTTTCTGGGTTTTTTTGTACAAGGATTATTAAATATACATATTACTTTATTGATCTTAGGAAAACGTTTAAATTCAATATGCTGTAATATTTATAAACATTTGATATTGGTTTATCATAACGAACTTGTAATTAGTTAATTACACGATATCAATGCGATGTCTATAAAACAAACATAATAATACACAAAATGAAACATGTTTGCAGTTAGAATATCTATTTCGGATTACTAAACTTAATGAAGTAATCTCATACCTTTATATTTCTTTAAATAATTAAATAAATTTATTTTCGTTCCGCAAAACACCATTCATTTCATAGTTATTATCTTTATTTTTGTCTAATCTATATACACGTCATATAGCAAAACAGCTATATGAACGTTTAAACTTGTACAAAGCCATTCTAAAAGAATTATAAGATTGATTGATTCATTCATTCATTCTTTATGCATATCAATGTAAAGCACATTATTTTACACGATAAAGCTCTATGCAAAATATTGCTAATATTTATACTAAAAGCTGCAATCAACCAAGGTTTGATTTAAAAGCTGAAGAAGAAAAGCGCACCATTGCACCTTTTTAAAATTATCTTAAAAAGATTATTAAATTGAGTAATTCAAAACAATGATATGCTAATTATGCTGTATTAACATACTTATCAACAATTACATTATCAAATCTCTTTGTTCAATTAATATGCCTCGCGTAAAGTATTGTTGTTATTTAGTCACTGGTTTTGAGCTTTATTGATTTTCTTTCTATGTCCACTGAACTATTTCATAACAAAGACATTAAAACATATATTTGTGCAAAAGAAATACACCATTAAATAATGTTTTGGTTTACAAAAGAAATGTACTTGAATTGGAAGTGTTTTGAAGGTTCTTTAGTTAAAATATGAAATTAAAATAAATCTATTCTTTAGAATATAAGTAAAATACATAAATAAAAACAACGCTTTAAACTACACATAACTTGCAATATCACCATGTGTATATAAAGCTGTCGGGACTGACCAACATCTGCCGGATGATATAGCGACATACATGCTGTATTTAATTGGGTACTGTAATATGCTGTATTGGGTTCAATAGTACGCTCTATTGAACATACAGAAAATAAATCAGAATTACATTTTGTCTCATTTTCAAATCAAAATGGAAGCAAGATGCAATTATCATATTTTCTATATCAAAATATCATCGTAAAGAGAACTCTATTTGCAATGAACGTATACGTTGTAATAGGTTGGCAAAAAATCACAACTAAGTTTTATAAGACATTAAAAGTGGCCGAAAACGTGTTTTGAATATTTTTTCATATAGAACATATAAGGAGCATATATGCTGTTATAAAATAAAAAATGGAAGCAAGAAGATATAAACTTATTTTAATTTTTATTTTATCATAATAAAGGTTATATTTTTAACTTAATGACTAGATGTTGTAATAGGTTGGCAATTTAATAATGGTCACGTTATAACGATAAAATTAAATTTCTCCTATATGTTTCTATGTAAACCAAATATGACGGTTTAGCCAGGTAAGTAGTAAAAACCGCCGATATCAAGGGGGGTAACTTCTCTCGATAAGCCAATGGGATGTCTGAAATAGTCCCACATGCGCTATTTTCCTTAGATACGCTAACGGTCACTTAAGTAAACACTACATTGTATAACATTGTATTTACTTGGACAAAACAACGCCACGTGACAAATGGGCTGAGCAATCGTCGATCTTGCGTCAGGTTAATCAATAATGTTGTCAGAATCAAATAATCAATGCTAACCTGTTCTAGACGCACCTTATCTCTACAAGTGTCACTGATTATACATCTTGATATATATTAAGGTGAGAGATTCTTCACGGCCTTTGAAAAATGTTCATAGCCAATTATCACAGAGACTGTGACCGGACGGGGATTTGAACTCACAAGCCCAATATTTGACGATACACGTTACCGACAGAGCTAGACGTACCAGACTTGCCCCGGTGTAAAATGGGACTGGTTTCAAATCAAAACATTCTATTATTGCAGACTGATCATTGCTTACTGGTAGGGAAGGGCGCCAATCAGTTTGCGGAAGAGATTGGGATAAAGACTGTTCCGACAGAGAGTTTGATAACGGAAGAGGCGGTCAAAGAGCTGGAAAGCTTCAGAAAATATGGCAATACGCTGGACACCTTGTTTAAACAGAGGTTGGTACGATTATGTCACACTGCCCTCAAATACAGCTATAACGTATCAATGATGATAATACAGTTTATCTATAGATTAGAAGTTATGTGGAATTCTCATGTAATTTCTAGCCGACTTAGAGGTTGATATAGTTTCTCGTTCCTGGAGAGATTTCATTTAAGGAGTTGGTCAAAATCTACTAGCGGTCGTGGATTCTATGTAAAACTGTGAAATTTCATTTAAGGAGTAGGTTAATATCTATCAGCGTTCGCGGCATTCTATGTTAAACTGAGAGATTTCATTTAAGGAGTTGGTCAAAATCTACTAGCCGTCCTGGATTCTATGTAAAACTGAAAAATTTCATTTAAGGAGTAGGTCAATATCTATCAGCGTTTGCGGCATTCTATGTTAAACTGAGAGATTTCATTTAAGGAGTTGGTCAATATCTATCAGCGTTTGCGGCATTCTATGTAAAACTGAGAGATGTCGTTTAAGGAGTTGGTCAAAATCTATCAGCTTTCGCGGCATTTTATGTAAAACTGAGAGAAGTCATTTAAGGAGTTGGTCAATATCTATCAGCATTCGTGGCATTCTATGTAAAACTGAGAGATTTCATTTAAGGAGTTGGTCAAAATCTATCAGCGTTCGCGGCATTCTATGTAAAACTGAGAGATGTCATTTAAGGAGTAGGTCAATATCTATCAGCATTCGTGGCATTCTATGTAAAACTGAGCATTTGTGTTAGATACACTCTTTTCTAAACGAATAAAATTGCTCAGATTTTTATAAAATAGAACATTCCATTTAACATAGAATGTCATGACCGTCAGTACATGTTGACCCGCTTCCTCAGCCAATGGAATTGCTCCAGAAACGAAAAGTAGATTAACATCTAAACCGTTTGGAATTCCATATAATATTTATCAGATGCGATATAACGCCAGGTCAGACGTGAAGTCGAATACGTTATAATTGCACAAATCTGTAACATACGCTTATCTGAGGACAAGGCTATTGCGCTTTTGTGTGACAAGGACGTCTGATAAACTGCTGTGTTGTGTGGCTATATGTGACATGTTCTAAATAAATAAAGGAGGACATGGCTGGTTGTATCATATCTACTGCCAACAGTCTTTTTTGTTTTTCCATAATGAATAAATGATCGAATACCATATTACAATAACGTGTTTATGATACTGTGTGTTTTAAGCCAACTCTTCTGAAATGCGTGTTATGATATACGTATCATCAAAAGATCAACGATTAAAAAATGCATGCATTTGTTATATCACAATGAATACTAAAACAACATTCAAAACGTTAGTTTTATATTTCAGAAATACTGGGCACGACACAGTGGGTGCGTGTGCACTCGACAGTAAGGGTGATATAGCCTTTGGCACATCCACGGGTGGAATTTCTTGTAAAAAGCCCGGCCGTGTTGGTGATAGTCCTATTATAGGTATGTGTCAAAAACTGTGTTTAAAACGAGTAAACATTTTGATATTTAAACACGTCATCTATCGTATGTGGCGGCCCATTTGTATTGATGCAAAAAGATATAGAATGCCGCAGCACGTATATAAGTATAAATATGTATGTATGTATACTGAACGGAACGGCTAACCCGCCATTGTTGACTATCGTGAGAAAACTGATTTGACTGCCCGTTTTAATAATTATGGAGGGGGTAGAGGATTAATAATTATGGAGGAGGGAGAGGATTAATAATTATCATATATAATAATATAGTCTTGATCGTTGTTAACCTTAATGTTCTGTCTTATTTAAGTCCAAATTTCAAGGATATTGTTTTGGTGATTTTTTGAGAAAATACTTAAAATTGGTAAAAAAATAAACACAAAATATCAGGTGGCGGGTTAGTTGTTCCTTTCAGTACATATACATAGGATCTGCGTATATTTAACGTTAGAAAACCGATAATTTGAGTATTTTAAGATAGGTAAAAGTATCTTAACATATTATCTCATTATGTATTATTCTCCGTAATAAAGCGGGGATAAAATAAACGTTTGCTTTATTGGAGGGGAAGGTTTATCTTGTAGCAATTCACAAATTGATGACGTCATTGTTTTTTGCGTTATGTTAAACTCGCGTTTAAACATTTTTTTTACCGTTGATTCATTATGACAATAAATATAAAAGAATGAGTTTAACAAATTCGAGCAGCTTTGTTTTGTATTAATTTCATCAATCAAATATGGAAATATTTTCACGCGCATTTACCGCAGGTGTCACGCACGAGTTTGTTTGCTAAAATCAGTTGTTGACTTTTTTTAATAAAACTAGATCAAACATGCAAATATTGACATGATATATAGAGTATCATGTTAGTGCCTGATAGCGTAAAATTAACTTACCAAAGCTCGTACTCATTTTTTTCTATATATAGCCTATCAGACACTAGCACGGTATTCTTAATTTCTCATCCTATTATGCCTAGAGCAGACTGGTGAAAACTCGTATTTGTTTTGTCAATGTCGTAAAAGTGTCTAACATTTGAATGGCTGAGATTTTTGCTTATATTTGGCTTACCTTCAAATATTATTTTCAAGCTGTTTGAACAGCTAAATTCATGGCCGTATCTTATCGGTTAATGAGCACTTTTATAAACACTTCATATATTGTAACTACATGTGTATTGAATGACAGATTCTATTACACCATATACCAACCGTGTTATTTTAAGTTTTACTTACACTGTACAGGTGCTGGCGGGTATGCAGACAATGACGTAGGTGCAGTATCGTGCACAGGACACGGTGAATCTATACTCAAGGTTGCCTTGGCATACCAGATAACCTCTCTCATGAGACAAGGTGTGTTTAAATAGAATTAAATATACTGGCAAACTTATTTATGATATCGGTATTAAATTGGAACTGCATGCCAGCTTTAAATTCAAACAAGTAACCATTACATGGAAATGCGCTTCCGTCATGAAATTACGATTTTTGTTAAGTATAGAAAACTGAAATACGAGTAATTATCTTTATTCTATCTTTTCAATTGTCTTTTTACTTTAATTTATATTTAATTTCGTAAATGATGTTATGCATGTTTCGAATACCTGCCTAGTATAATAGTTTTGCATAAAAAAGCTAGGCAAAATACGTGTCTAGTTATGTCGTGCCGATGGAGTGTTTTTGCGGCACGTTGGTAATTTCCGTCTTCCATCCATAATGAATTGCAAACTATTGCAAACTGATTGGGTGTGTTAGACGATTACATTAATGTAGAGCACGATTCTTCTAGTCTCGGGGTTGTGGGTCCGATTCCAGGGACTAGCCCATTAAAATATACTTACAGTCGTTCGGATGGGACTTAAGATCGAGGGCCCGTGCGGCGGCGCTATACACCGAGCTCGCTAAAGAACCAGAGGAAAATTACGCTGGGTCTCTATCTGTATCCTGCCGTACCACCACAAAACCTAAAAAGACTATCACTATTCTGGGGGCACCGTCCGTATGGCAAATCGATTGCGATGTTAACTAACTGGGCAACCCTGCAACCCCGAGCCTAGAAGTATTGTGCTCTACCGACTGAGCTGACAATATATAAAACACTTCAAATCATCGCACTTGTACGAGTACTTGTTTATTTTATTTTTTATCAGACATGACTGCACAGGAGGCCGCAGATAAAGGTATAGCCAACATGGTGGACAGAGTCAACGGTAGCGGCGGAGTCATTGTCCTTAGCAACAACGGTGACGTCGCAACGTCTTACATAACGGAGCAAATGGCATGGGCATATGCAAAAGACGGAGTCATGCATAATGGAATAAATCCCGGGGAAGATTTTGTCGAGTCTTTGAAAAATGTTAACAACTAATACAAAACAATTGACGTCGCTAAATGATCTCATTAAATGTTACGTGACGCATATAGGTACGCACGATGCACGAATATATTTGGACGTGTCCAGGAGCTGTCTTTATGAATGTTAAGATTCCACATGATGTGAACAAAAAGGATTCAGAAAATGTTGTGGAAGCTCCAACTATGTGTGTTTTAGATAAAATGACTTTCCAATAAAAAAAATTTAACGGTAATCGGCATAGACTCGTAACATATCTGGGAGTACATTTTAAAACTGTTTTGTCGCTCTAATTGATGACTGATTGATTGAATATATAGCGTCATTTTTATGACATCGAGGGCTAACAGACGATAGAATAAGAGACTAATTCTTAACCATGTGACTTTTTTTTAAAAAAAACACAAATATTATAAAATACTACTGGTATTACAGTATATAATGAACAAATGAAAGCGCGTGATCCAGTGATAGAGCGCCGAACCCATGGTCAGAGGGTCGTCGGTTCGATCTTTGGATGGGTTGTTGGTTCGATCCTCTTCAACGGCTATGTGTGGTGTCCTTGAGCAAGACACTTTTCCGCATATGCTTAGTACTGGTTCTATCCAGGAAGTCTTCGAGCGTGGTTTGTCTAAGTTGTAAGAACTTGTTTCACAATCGAAGTAAAATAAATAAGTTAAAACAAAACAATGAAAACTCCGCTTATGACAGTTTGGAGACATACAACGATATGCATGTACCATTTAAGAAATACTAAATGTGACACCCGACATTTCAACTGCGTGTCGCTTGCCGCATATTATGTGTGAAGTTGAATTATTTCTCTTACCGTGGGTTAAACTTATGCGAGACTGAATGAGTTATTTCCCTTTTAATAAATCGTTATCGGTTGAATGTATGTCTGAATGGGTTGTTTCCCTTTTTATTTTGTGTAAAAGACAATTATTTAGTTCTGTTTGCTATAAATGAGTTTTAGTCAGAAGTACTTAAAAATATGCAAGTGAAATACGTTTGCCTCTACACGTGTATTTACTAGTATTTCAAATTATCAAACATTCGTGACAAAAGGAAAAAAATGTATTCTCAATCCAACTAATGAAATCATAGCTTTCATTTGTTGGTTTGAGCGGAAGCTGAGTATGAACTCAGTATAGCTATAGTCTTGATCATATGTGACGCTTGCCTTTCTAAAAGACAAATGTCTTGACAAGTCAGTGTGCAAAAGAAACGTTTGGATTTGGAAGTAATATCTGAAACAAACACCTCTGCAATCATTATGTTATAATAAAATTTAAAAATATTTATTCGGACGGAAGTCGCGGCAGTCATATTGTCATAGAAAATATCAAATAATATAAAAAAAAGTAATGAATATAGAAACAAACAGCCAAACCAGAGACATAGGCGTCCATGTCTCTGGCCAAACGATACTCTTTTGAAATACTATGGAAATATCCGAGGTAGTCCGATTGTTTGAATCAACCAATTAAAAACGTTATTCGATTTTCGCTAAAATAAAAATAATTTTTATTCTCGGCCGAACTTGTAAAGACGTTTGACTTTTAGAAAAGCAAGCGTCGCATATGATCAAGACTATAAAGCTAAAGTTTCCATCGAATAGGATTAGACGTTTATTGAAGAAATTATTAGGGTTGTGTTTTGTAGATCGTGTAGATCGTGTGAATGGAAAAGAGGTAATTATTCGTGCAGTTGTAAAATGAGGCCACTATATAGATATTTAGTTTTAAAGGGACACACGACAATATTGAAATCAAATTTTACTCATGCTGACGTATCAAATAAATAAATAAATAAATAAATATATATATATATATATATATATATATATATATATATATATGAGCATAGAGCCATATTGAGACGTTCATCCCCAAGTAATACCGTATACAACTTCACATCTCAGAAAATGTTGTTGTTTTTTTTTTTATAAAATTAGTGACGATACACCAATTTTGAAAATATGAGCATGAAAATTTGAAGACACAAGACACAAATAGGTATTTTCTTGGGGTATGGCGGTTATGATAAAAACTGATGAAAATATAAACTTCATTTTAGACTTTTAGACACGGATGCCAACAATTGTGCGATGCATTGTATCTTTTAACTATTTATCTGCAGTGTTAAAGGGAATATAATAAATTATCAGGAAAAAAACACTGAAAATATCTAAAAAAAATAAAATATTTATTAAAATGGATAAAATGCATCTCATAATCATTAATAAATAAAATCCGAATAGTTTAGTATGTCAAATTCACTGAAACGTGACAAAAAGCGACATTTGAATTTGAGGGGTAAACTTGAAACGAATACCTATTCTAAAATAGACAGCATTGTTTGGCAACCGTCGGATCGTCATTCAGATTCTTTCTTAAATGAAACAAATTTTACTACATGCAAACCTGTATAATGGATCAAATTGAAACAAACCTTTAAGCCAATCTTAAAATTTTAAAAATCCTGATAAATTCTATTTAAAGCTATTCAAAGTAAGAAACGAACTTAGGGTTCTGCATACATATATGTTATTTCATACTCGAGAGAACTGTTACTAATGTTGTTATAACTTGTAGTTCAATCCATTTGCATATATTATATATTGTGTTATCATTTTATGTTCATTTGTATATATTTATATATGGAACGTACGTAATAAAATATGTTTAAACTAAATAACTGATTCAGGTATGTAATATGCAGAAATATTAAATGTAAAATGTAAAAATTGCCGCGTGTCCCTTTAAACCTAATGTAAATCACAAAGTACAAAACATTGACATAATTATGGCTGTGACATTGACCTTAGTTTGATATACGTTTGTGATAAGTGCATGGGCTCTAACAGTTTTTTTTAAAGTTATACAAAGCGACTATAACTGTTTTGATTTGATTTGTTTTGTTATGTTTATTCGTATATAACACTGCTTGTTTATCATTGTAAATAATAAAACTAATAATAACACACAATTACAGAGTTTATTTTACAAATCTACCTTTGATTACTAGTAATAGACTTACCATACACGTAGACAAGGAATTATATAGAATCCGTGATGTAGACATAACAGTATTATTGTAAAACACGATATTGTCGCAAGGAAACGTAGTATAAAAAACGTGAATATTTGCACATGTGAAACAAAGTTATTTCATAAACAAACGATAGTATGTAGAGAAGCAATAAAAGAGCTCGGCCAAGTTAGCCGACTGGCTGGATGGTGGCAGGCCGGTAAACCGGAAGTCGGCTGGCACATGTTTGGTCTGTCAACCTGTCAGCCGTGCAGATGTTTTACTTGGATGATAACATTAGTGTTTACTTGTCGTTTACTTATTTCATCAGGCTTTTTATTCACCAACATTTTCTCAAGTTTTACTTTAATTCTTAATCTGTAGTACGGACGTAGCTCTCCTGACTGGGTCAATTAAATAGCAATGTTGTGAAAGCCCTATTCGAGCATTTTGATAGGTCAGTTGCATCAACTGAATGTTTGAATGACGTCACACTCTTAATCTGTAGTGCGGATGCAGCTCTCCTGATTGGGTCAGCTAAATAGCAATGATGGAAAAGCCCTGTTCGAGCACTTTGATTGGTCAGTTGCGTCAACTGAAAGTTTGAATGACGTCACACTGGTTTAGTAAACGTTCATTTGCTATAAATTGTTTGACAGGCATAGAATTCTCTGCTTTTTCATTGGTGGTCTGATTCGGGATATACCAAGTTCTGAGATAGACTAATTAAAGACTTTAACAAATTAAGTGTAACTGATTACTTAAATATTCTTTAATTAATGCCAACGAAACCACTTTCAATTGTTTTTTTCTTGAGCCAGTCTAAAATCATGATCACCTAGATGCTTTTCACGATCTAAGTATTTAATTATTTAAGCATATATTTCAATATAATGGTGAAACTGAAGCCTGGAAATTGAACTTAATAACTTAAAAATGTACAAATGATGGATAGACAAGCGATTTGCCACTATAATTTCAGTTCTTAATTTTACAAATCCTGGAGCAAACACGCACATAACAGCCTGAACTGGATTTTACAGTATAACACAAAAAAGTTATATGACGCACTCATGAATAATGATTCCAGATTCTTTCTCTGTGCATACACATACATATAGAATAAAAATATCAAAAAATGAATAAGCAGAATGAACCTTGCTACCTGCAGAACTGCATACTTTTAGCAACTCGCATCCAATACTCTATTTGACGCCTCTTACTACACGCATTTGCAATCACTCGGCCATTTCCGCTTACGTTTGAAATAACGTAATAATATTTTGAACGTAGGCGGAAATGGTCGAGCGATGTTCCGATTGCACGCCTGTGATGCAGTAGTCCTACTATTGCCAATACTCACGTATCACATAAGAAACATACAAGGGTGACATTATGAATGCAATTATGAATGATGACAAAAAATGATAAAATGGTCATGACACACGACACCCGGTTCAATCAATGCAGTGTTACATATCATTATTATTCGATGATGCCTTACCGTCAAGTCCTTTCTATAAAAAGTATACACTTATAAATTATGTAAACTCTTTAAAACTTTACAGTGGGAATAAGTTTTTAGTTTTAATCTTTACATTAACTATATCGCCATATACATACTATATTTATATACAGTGCATGTAAATCATGTAAGATTCGTAAATCCTCAAACACGCAAATAAGCTTATACAATTGAATTGTTTGTTTCTAAACGCCGTTTGTCAAACCAAGTTTTATTCAAACCACACGTATTTGTCGGAACTTATATGGGCAGGCAGGTGTTTCATAATTCTTGACTTCACAGTCACTTCAAACGCTGACGTGCCGTTTCTTTTCAACACTTTAATGGCAGGTATTTCCACACAGACCCTTGATAATATGTAAACCGGAACTTCCAATAAAAGTATGTCGTCCGTGTATTTGCCGTTTATTGCAAAGTGTTTCTGAAAATATAGATATGGTAATTAGTAAAAAAACAAAACATAATGAAATATACTTGCATCGAAGCTACATGTTTTCGGTCTAATTCTAACACAAGTGCATGTACTTACGCCATATATTGGTAAACGTATAACATTACTATGAATTGTGGGACAGACAGGGAATTCCCAGTCTGTTTGAATATTTAGCGTCATTGTTATGTCAAAGAGGAACAACAGTTGATAGTTAACCTAACCACTATTTCCTTGGACCCTGGAAGGTTAACCAGTATTCGAGCACAACCATCCCAGCAAGTAACTGATAACCTTCCCACAGCGGTGAGGGGCGTATGAAAATGAGACTCAATTTCGTATATGAATCATCACGAAGACTGTGGCCGGGCGAGGATTCAACCTCACGACCCCTGGATTAATAATCAGGCGCGCTACCTACTGTGATAACCGGATCCGGTGCGGCATAGTATGCCAGACCTGAGCCGGGGGTATCTAAGATATTTCACCAACCATTCTTAAGAATATTCTTATACTTGAATTTAAGAATGAATTTTGAAAAACACACTTGGAGACCATTTTTTTAAACCAAAATTTGCAAGCACACAGGGACACATACTTTATAGTCAAGTAAGCTCTCACAATTATTCTATCTGTCATGGTATCCTAGACATCTACGGTTTGGTTTTTCAAGCTCAAGTCTAAGAATATTCAGGAAGACTGCACTGTTTTCCACTCTGTCAGTTAATATAAACATAATTCACCTATTGCTAATACGTAGTGAATTAATGCTTTCAATATTAGAGGTGTCCAAAGGCGTCTTTATGAAGTAAAGGGTTAGACAAGAAAACATCAACATTATCAATGGTTACTAAAGGTTATAAGACAACAATAAAGTTGACGGTTCGTTTGTTCGTTTGTTCGTTTGTTCGTTTGTTCGTTTGTTTTTGTTTTGTTTTTGTTTTTTTTCTTTCGATGCTGTCCAGTAGATTAGGCCGTTATATAAAACCGCAATGCGCGTACCTTCATACCGTTTAGAGGACGTCAAACAAAGACCGATAAATGTGCCACTCGTCAAAACGGAATTTCTTGTCTGCGACGTTTCTCTTAAACTGCACTAAGCCCCATCTGAATAATAATAGCAATAACAATAGTTTTATTAACGAGAGAATTCTTTGAAGAACCTCGAATTGTCTTCCATGAGGCCCTCAGCATACATACAAAGAACAGCATCAATAGTAACAGATATGTGAAGTTGGCTCTTAGATCGGCATTCGTCGATCAACATTTGGTACAGACCGTGGTCTGCACTCGTAGATCAACATTGGATGCAGACCCCGTTCTCCAGTCGTAGATCAACATTCATATGGAGATGGCTCTGAGATTGACAGACCTTTGTTAGCATTCGACTTAATTTTAAGTCGGAGAGCGATAATAGATCATTTTTTCAAAAATAAAGCATTAAGTCAGATTTTGAATGTTTGCCCAGATATGTAAACGTAGATCAACATTTCAAAATAAAGCATTAAGTCGGAATTTGAATGTTTGCCAAGGCCCGAAAGCGTATATCATAAAAATAAAACATTAAGTCGAAATTTGAATGTTGTCTAGGTATTTAAGCGTAGATCAACATCATAAAAATATTAAGCATTAAGTCCGAAGTTGAATGTTTGCCCAGGTATGCAAGCATATGTCAACATTGTTTTTATAAAATTTATATATAAATTTTGGAATTTTAAAGTCGATTCATGTCAACCAACAGTAAAGAAAATGCAAGACGTGTAGAGGAGACGTGCTCCACCGACACAGAGAATAAAGAGAGTGTCTGGCCGGGTGCCAGACTGAAATAAATGCTTATATACTTATATCGAAATAAAAACTAGTAAAAGGTAAATATATAATAGAAAATAAGCTCAACATAACAAAAACAATACGTAAAGTCGGAATATGTATGTCGGAATTTGAATGTTTGCCCAGGTATGCAAGCGTAGATCAACATTCATTTTTAAAAAAAAATTGAAATTTGAAAGTCGATCCATGTCAGTCAGCAGTAAACAATATGTAAGGTGTGTAGAAGGGAAGTCGTCCA
>CM055897.1:50239119-50331147 GCA_029582155.1 Panopea generosa
TGAAAGTAACATCATTATTACTGCTTAGTGTTAAAACTCCTCAAAATAAAGTGTCACATATTGTTTTTAGAGCGTACTTATCATATTACAGTACTTTTAAGTCATTTTACTAGTATTCTATCATACTCAACATCTGATTCACCATGCTTAGCATGCAAGTTATAATCAGTTCCAGCTTCAACAGTATCACTGAAAAGCACATCAACGGCCGACCGCGGCAATTGGCCTTCCATGTGATGTTAGCACTGACACACATCAGATTTAACCATTCATTAATGGGGAGAATATCGATACAACATCTTGTGTTGTGACTACTGAATTATGCATCCATCTACTGATATATTAAAGAAAATAAGATCAGCTGTGGCATTGCTTTTAATATTTCTGTGATCATCCAAGTTTTTCAATTGCCTTCATCAGAGGAAATATTGATATTCTGTTCTTCATTTTTACATTGTTAATGTCTTTTTCAATCTTTTTGGATGAAAACGTATCAGTTGTTCTCTGCAGTTATATCAGCTATATAAGATGACATGTTTTAAAGCAGAATTGTATATGACCGATTCATCATGGGAGAACAATCTGAATAATATCACCTTAAACGCTGGATACTACAGTTCTTCTTGCCATTTTTTATTTTCCTGCATTGAATCTAATTGAATCTAATGTTATATTTTCATTTTGATGCATGCTTTTGATGTTTCAAACCTATAAGCATCAAAGAAAAAGTTATTTCCTCTCTCATTAAAAATTATATATGCCTTTATAACATGTGATGTGTAGTGGTGTTAAACATGTATATATGCCTTTATAACGTGTGATGTGTAGTGGTGTTAAACATGTATATATGCCTTTATAACGTGTGATGTGTAGTGGTGTTAAACATGTATATATGCCTTTATAACGTGTGATGTGTAGTGGTGTTAAACATGTATATATGCCTTTATTACATGTGATGTGTAAGTGGTGTTAAACATGTATATATGCCTTTATAAACATGTGATGTGTAGTGGTGTTAAACATGTATATATGCCTTTATAACATGTGATGTGTAGTGGTGTTAACATGTATATATGCCTTTATTACATGTGATGTGTAGTGGTGTTAAACATGTATATATGCCTTTATAACGTGTGATGTGTAGTGGTGTTAAACATGTATATATGCCTTTATTACGTGTGATGTGTAGTGGTGTTAAACATGTATATATGCCTTTATAACGTGTGATGTGTAGTGGTGTTAAACATGTATATATGCCTTTATTACATGTGATGTGTAGTGGTGTTAAACATGTGTATATGCCTTTATAACATGTGATGTGTAGTGGTGTTAAACATGTGTATATGCCTTTATTACATGTGATGTGTAGTGGTGTTAAACATGTATATATGCCTTTATAGCGTGTGATGTGTAGTGGTGTTAAACATGTATATATGCCTTTATTACGTGTGATGTGTAGTGGTGTTAACATGTATATATGCCTTTATAACGTGTGATGTGTAGTGGTGTTAAACATGTATATATGCCTTTATAACGTGTGATGTGTAGTGGTGTTAAACATGTATATATGCCTTTATTACATGTGATGTGTAGTGGTGTTAAACATGTATATATGTCTTTATAACATGTGATGTGTAGTGGTGTTAAACATGTATATATGCCTTTATAACATGTGATGTGTAGTGGTGTTAAACATGTATATATGCCTTTATTACATGTGATGTGTAGTGGTGTTAAACATGTATATATGCCTTTATAACATGTGATGTGTAGTGGTGTTAAACATGTATATATACCTTTATAACATGTGATGTGTAGTGGTGTTAAACATGTATATATGCCTTTATTACATGTAATGTGTAGTGGTGTTAAACATGTATATATGCCTTTATAACATGTACTGTGTAGTGGTGTTAAACATCATTCAAGCAATAGTAAGAGAGACTGGCAGTTTTCCCGAAGCATTGGTTGAAAAAAATTCTCCATGTCAGCCTTGGTTTAACACAGGACAGAGTATAATAAGCTAATTTTGGTAGCGTAAGTGGTAGTGTATACATTGAACATGTTTGACGGTTTTTAATAAGCATCATACTTAACTTCATTGTAGTGCGACATATTGAACGTCTATAAGGAGCCTTTTGACATTTTTTTATTTTTGCGTCTCCCGAGAAGGACAGCAGATCAGATATCCAAATAATAAAAAAAAAACGTCCATTTACGCCTTATCATATCAGGCTAAACTTTATTGCAGCCCTTGCTGGAGAGTGACCAAGTTGTCGATGGTCGGTAAACTTATACACATACATCACCATAGTAACATTTTTGAAATACATTTACAACAGAGTAACAACCGAAAAAAATTACCGTTTGCATGAGAAGCCTTAGAAAAAAAGTGCTTTTAGTAAATCCACCATCCTTCAGCGTTACGCAACTTTCAAACAGCTCCACCAGCTCCTCCATCGTTACGCTGATTTTTCAATATAAAGCCGTCACTAAATCAATTTTACACCAGTAAAAGACCGAATGAGGTAAAATATAATGTTGAGGAGGGTGTTGCTTATAAAAGAAAACGATATATCAAATTATGTTCGGTAACAAGACGGTTTTCGCACTTTTAAAACACTCGTGCCAATGTTTACACAGAAAATTCCTTGTATTTCCCGAATGATCAAGAAAACGTCTACAGTCTGCATAAATTCGGTTGCTGCCGAGTGATCAGAAATGATACGACATCATCTTGCTCTACTCAGATTTTCCAAAAATTATCAACAATAGTTAAAAAATGATAGTTTTCTAACCGCTGATTGCGAATCCCACCGCCATTCAACGTTACCTCACCGTCATCCAACGTTACCTCCACCGCCTCCTCCGGAAACGTTTGGACACGGTGGTAGCGCTGTGACATATGTAGTGTTCAGTTACCGTAACGCATACATAATACGTAATCATTTCTGATCAATCGACAGCCACCGAATCTGTGCAGACTATAGCCGTTTTCTTGATCATTCGGGAAATACAAGGAATTATCTGTGTAAACATTGGCACGAGTGTTTTAAAAAGTGCGAAAACTGTGTTGTTACCGAACATAATTTGATATATCATTTTCTTTTATAAGCAACACCTCCTCAACATTAAATTTTTACCCCATTCGGTCTTTTACTGGTGTCAAATTAATTTAATGACGGCTTTATGGTGAAAAATCAGCGTAACGATGGAGGAGCTGGTGGAGCTGTTTGAAAGTTGCGTAACGCTGGAGGATGGTGGATTTACTTAAAGCCATTTTGTTGTTGTTTTCGATACAAACACGTGTCTGTTCGATTGCCAATATAATGTAAAACTATTACAATATGTTACGACGATAACATAGGCTCACATAAGACAAATCAAGTTAAAAAATGCCTTAAATGCTTATATCGCACGAGACATCGATTTTATCAAAACATCCACACGGAAAATTCTCAATATGTTATGTACATATTGAGATCGTTTTAGGAATATCATAGTGCTTTGTCTTTAATATTTTAGTGAAAAATAGAGAGGAAATAAAGTAAATGTTTTATTTAAACGTCGAATTAAAAGCAACATGCATTTTCCCATGCGCAGGTCACGAACAGGTGCCATGATCGTTACTGACTATCCTTCCGGTGCTGTAATGTAGGACTTAATGCCATATATATAATATTTTTAAAATTAAGGAATACTTTAAGAAAATGTGTCTTTAATGTTCAAAATAGCAAACGATAACAGTCAAACAAGTGTAACGGGTCACCTCTTCCCTGCTCCTTCCCATGACTGGCTGCTTAAGACAGGTTTGACTGTATTATGTTTTTCTTCTATCCAATATTGGGTATATAACTATAAAAGTGATTTTTAGTAGTTAATAAGTTATACGTTAAGATCGAACAATCACGACTGACCGTTGAAATTACTTTATTTCACTCTTGACATTTTCATTAATTTTCACTTGAACTTTTTTCTGAAATGTATGTACATGACATTAAAATACCACAGTACTTAATATCACTCGTGGTTTTGGAAAAGGACAATATTCTAGTAAATGGTTGAAAGACTTAAAATCATCAATGACAAAACGTTTGGATCTGTGTGATAAAATAATAGTAACGACCACTTTGTATTTTTAAAGATGTTTTATTCATTGTTTCAAAACTTGCAAGCCAGCACTAGCTTTATAAAAAGATAATTTTATTAAATGATCAAGGTGTGTATCGTATGGTGGCATAGTTCTGCCATCAGTTATCCACTTACCTAACGCGATAAGTTAACCACATAATTTTTGCGAAAAATATCTAGTTATCTAGTAAATTAACACGATAAGTTTCTCGTTGAGATAAATATCTTTACTAGAATAAATGTATGTAAGTGCCCATTACTGCCACCACTTTAGTCTTATCTAGTTAACTATCGCGAAAAAAATTGTTATCTAGATAAACGCAATAAGTTTCCAGTAAAGATAAATAAATTAACGCGAAAAGTTGCCTATTTACTGCTCTGCAACTGCCACCACAAATCTACTTAGCTAACTGAATAACTAGATAATGTTCGTGTTACCAGTTATATAATATTCGGAATACTTGGTTTTTACTCATTAAATCGCTAAACAATCTCTATTCGAGTGGTTACGATTGGTTTTGAAGTAATAGGCATGGATGAGGGAAGTTCAACTATAGTACATGTATATACAAGTGTTGTCTGGTATATCTTTTAATTTTCTTAGCCAAAGTAGCTTGGTTTACATTGCCATTAGTCGGTACCTGTTGTTATTGGGATATATTATATATAAATGTTTATTGTTAAACATGTCTTGTGAAAGTTTGATTAGTTTTGAAGAAAAAAATCTCCATTTAGTAATGTGTCATTTACCAAACTACAAGACACATGTCCTGTAAATGGCCAACGCCAATTTAAAACTATCTGCCTGACAAGGCTTTTTTAATCAAAAGCACTATTAGAAAGTCTGGTTGATAAATAAAGACTAAACAATAAACTATATCTTGATTAACAATAAGTATACTATAAACTATGGTAGAAATGTGTTTAAAGCTGATGAACATAAATACCCCGACAACACGCGCAATTCGACTTCATACAGATATTTCTTACCAAGTTTCATGAAAATCTGAACAGTACCTTAGTTGGAGTTGTCCGGACAAGAAAAGCCTGACATACGAACTTGCGTTCTCACGTATATTACACTGTAAGGCGTTTCTTTTGTTTAAAAAAGCTACATAATGTAAAAAAAGAAAGAAACAAAAATAACAGAATAAGACAAGGTCTATAGTTTTCAAAGACCCACAACAGGTCTAGACACTAACTTTTTAATTGGATAACCAGAAGACTACCAATGTAGTCCTGATTCATCGAAAATAAAAGTGTAACATTACCAAAAGTTAGTTTAAACATATTTTATTGCCAAATAAACACATATTACAATATTTATCATGTATATAAGTCAAATACAATTTAAGGCAAAAGGGTCTGGCCACAAGTTTTCTCAACATTAGATTCGGCCATTCCCTTTCAACTATATTTTGCAATTTTTAACGATGGTTAAGAAATATTACATTCCTGGCAAGTAAATATGAATGACATAAAGTGTAGTTAATGAGAAAGTACACATGCGTACTCACGCAAACACACACGGACACACGCACACACACACACACACACACACACACACATACGCACACACGCCCGCACACACATATATACACAGACATTCACATGCAAACATACATACACGCACACACATATGAATGTATGTTGAGGTATTTACTGAAAAGCGGGAATCATTTTATTTTTTGCTTTTTTTTTTTAAATGAAATTAAATATTAAATTATTAGAAAACACACACACACACACACACACACACACACACACACACACACACATATATGTATATAAAGTATTATCTGGTTGGTCACTGATATCCACGCGATCGGTTATGGTGTGGTAGCTGTTACAGAGTCAGGGGA
The DNA here is from genome assembly GCA_029582155.1 of Panopea generosa. Classification (NCBI taxonomy): domain Eukaryota; kingdom Metazoa; phylum Mollusca; class Bivalvia; order Adapedonta; family Hiatellidae; genus Panopea; species Panopea generosa. The sequence continues at coordinate 50,245,113 of CM055897.1, forward strand.
GAAAAACAAAATACTATAACGAAATTAATTATTGGAATCTTCTGGATTCGTGAATGAAAGTTTGAACACTTTCGAAGAGATTTATGTTGTCTTCATATGAATGATCGTCTGATCCATATAACAGCTTTTTGACATTGAGTGGATGGAACAACCTTGTGTTTTGAAATAATTTAATTCTTTGTTGTACAAAAAGAATGCAGTTAAAAAAGTAATGTTCAGCATCTTCCACTCCATGCGTACAGATACATGTTGGATAATTTTCTATATGATTAACGTAAAGATCATGATTTAAGTTACTACAATTATTTCTTAGTCTTGCATGCTGTGCAGATAATATTCGTATACCATAGTTTAAGTGTTTTGGAACTATAACTGGATGAAAACAAGTATTTATAAGGTTTCGTTTATATATTGATAATGGTGGTGCTTCCCTTAAAGCAACTGATAGTTTATTCCACAACGAAACTGTTGATGGAATGAAAGAATTTGCAAAGAGCTCAGTTCGTCTGGTAATGATATCAAGATCTTGTGAGTTTCTAAGATCGTATGTTGTTCTAATACTAACTGTATCGGGAAATAAATCTATTAAGTAGTTTGGTGTCATACCATGTTTTATTTTGTATGCCAATATCAATTTTTGATACTTTCTTCTGTCTGACAGAGATAACCAGCCAATTTCTTTATATAATTTTGAAATGGATATTGATCTTGTTGTGCCAGTAACAATTCTGGCAGCTTCATGTTGAATTTTTTCTAAGTTGTCTTTCTCGTAGCAGGTACAGTTATCCCACACTACCGAGGCGTATTCTAAAATTGGGCGAATAAATGATATATAAATTTGATTAAGAGAGTCCCTACGTATTTTAAATTTAACTTTTCTCATCATGCCAAGAATTTTGGATGCAGACTGTATTATGTTTTCTATATGAGCGTGCCATTTACCATTATTACTGATTGTAAGGCCCAATTGTTTGTGATTTTCAACAAATGTTACAGGAATATTTTCAAACAATAGTGATGGATTACGAACTTTTTTTGATGTGAATAATATTGCTTCAGTTTTCAAGGGATTGAACGTAACTAACCACTGTTTCGACCAAGCAGATAACATAATTAGATCGTGATTTATTATACCTTCAAGATCTGATATATTTGTGGCAGAGCTCGCTAAGGAAGTGTCATCTGCAAACAAACGTGCAAGACTTAATAAATTGTCTGCTATATCATTTACGTAAATTAGAAATAGTAATGGACCCAGGACAGACCCCTGCGGTACACCAGCATTGACGGACATTGTATGAGAAGAGGATGTGCCGACAAATACCTTTTGGCTCCTACCGGAAAGATAGTTATTGAACAAATTTAAGATTTTGCCATTTATACCGTATTGTTGCATTTTGAATAGAAGGCCTTTGTGCCAGACACGGTCGAATGCTTTAGAAATATCACAGAAGACCATACAAGTGTTAAGTTTAGAGTCAGTTGAATTAACAATTTGGTGGTATATGTCGATTAATTGGTGTACAGTGGAATGACCAGTTAAAAAACCTGATTGTCTAGAATATATAAGATTATCAGAGATAAGGTAATTATATATATACTTATACACACAACGTTCCATAAGTTTACCAATACAGCTTTACAGGGAAATAGGTCTGTAATTACTAACACACGATGAATCGCCTTTCTTATAAAGGGGCATAACAAATGCATGTTTCCAGTTACATGGAAAAGATTCCTCGCGAATAGACTTATTAAATAAAATACATAAAGGTTTTGAAATTGTACCCTTGGTTAGTTTTAAAATTCTGTGACTTACTAGGTCTGGCCCTACAGCTTTATTAATACCTAAACAATAAATCATATATTCAATGTCGTTCTTTAATATAGTTATGTCGTTAATTGTTCTGTTTGTCCGTATGCTCGATTCTGGTAGGGTTGACCCTCTATCATCTTCGTTAGAGATAGAGCAAAAAAACTCATTTAAACAATTTGCTTTCTCATTGTCTGAGAAACATATATTTTCAGAGCTGTCGTTAAGTGTTGTTTTCAGTATTGGGATTGTTTCGGATTTACTATTATTTTTAACCAAGTTCCTTAAGATTTTCCAGTATTGATTTGGACTGTCTGTCCGAGATGTGGCAATATTTTGTTCCAAGTTGCTGAAAAGAAATAATAAATACCAAAAGAAATAGAAAAATCGGCACCGAAAACGTTCTGTATAAATCCCCAAATATTGTTACATCTGTAAGTGTATTTTACAATGAACTTATATGGAAAGCGTTTTATTCAAATTTTAAAAATAATTATTATTTATGTAGATTCATGTTTTAATGTACTTGTTTTATCAGCCAGGTACATTTATACACGTTAATTCGTTTAGCAAAATCTATCCGCTTATCGTACCTGTGATGACCACTTTATTAACTTAGTTGCATTCTTTAGTTTTCGGATTCCAACTTTCACAATGTAGTTCTTAAGTAATGCAGCCATTTTGGCCGATAGGCGCGACGCGTGGATTCTGCGAACGTGCTTAATGTTTAATCAGGACTTCTAACTAACATTTTTATTATTTTAACTTTAAACAGGAACAATAACAACTTCAGATAAATATGTTAAATAGCAGTGACTATGCAACTCTGTACTATATTACTATAGTGTATATCTGCGGACATACGATGTACAAGTGTTTTTCCTGTTACACTTATATAATTCTATGAAAGTGTATATACTGTTATTTACTAAACGGATGTTTATGTTGTATCATAACGTTTATTGAATATACAAATTGAAATACAATGGCTAAACTTTACACCAAGTGTTTATCTTCAATCACTACCACCTTCAACCGTTACCGGTAGGACAAAACATTTCATAGATGTTACAAAATCCACAAGAAATGAAAAACAATAAAAAGCTATATCCCAAAACAACAGATGCCGGCTAATGGAAATGTAAAACAAGCTAATTTTACTAAAAACATTAGAAAATATACTAGACAACACATCAACTATATGGTCTCAACATTAACAAGATAGTTTTCGCAATAATTAACTAGATAAGTGGTGGCAGTAAGTGACACTAACAGTGATTTATTTTAATTATGTTATTTATCGTAATTAGAAACTTATCGTGTTAGGTAACTAGATAACTAGATAATTTTCGCGAAAATTAAACGGTTAACTAGAAACATATCGCATTAGTTAAGTGGATAACTGGTGGCAGAACTAAGCCACCTTAGTATCGCAATGATAGGAGGTTACTATTTTCATAGGAGTAAAAATTGATTTATGTGTAGACATGGAAATTTTGGCCTCATCTGAAAATATGATATACATGTACATGTATACTTTAAGGCGAAGTGTGATAAAGGTCCAAGCGTTCCGTTTCGCACTTACTTGTACCATGATACAATCATGTATCTTTACTTCGGATACAATTCAGCCTATCCGTATTAACCATTTGACTACATTGATAATTATGTACATCACATGTTCAACTGTCGCGGTATATTTCAAATTCTAATATATTAAAAAAATGTTCTGTGTTGATAACACATCGTTCCACAATATGCTATAATGGTTGAACTATATATGCATTTAAAATCAATACATTGACAGTTACTTATACATTTGGCAGTTCAATACACAAAAACATTGCCACAAATTTGTATATTTGGCAGTTAAACACACAAAAACATTGCCAGTTATTTATACATTTGGCAGTTAAACACACAAAAACATTGCCAGTTATTTATACATTTGACAGTTAAACACACAAAAACATTGCCATTTATTTATAAATTTGGCAGTTAAATGCACTAATACACTGACAGTTATTTATACATTTGGCAGTTAAATACTCAAAAGCATTGCCAGTTATTGAAATGCAGCGATATGTAACCACGACTGGATAAAAAAATGTCTTTATTACTGAGTGTACGTCGCCAGTTTCGACACTTTTGATTAATTGAGGAACGAAACTCAAGTGCTAATGGTGCTATCTGTATAGGATATAATATACACTGACATTGTCAATCAGTTTCATTAAAATTGGAATAAGCTTATAAATCTGGTTAAAAAGTGCGATACCGCAAATTATCACACGGCGAATGTCTTATATGCAATACTTGTCTGTAGGACAGTTCATGGCGAGTCCAATATAAAGAAGACAAACTTATAAAGGGTTATGACTGGCACTAACTCACGTCAAAATCCTCCCGGGTAACTGATTACGGTTAACTATGCTTAGAGTGTTAGTTGTGCATTATTTCATACTTATTAAAATCTGTATGTCTTTTATACAGCTCATAATGGCAATTATCAGCTTGATTTTCTTTACAGTACAAACATACACATACATACACCATAGTAACATTTTTGAAATACATTTACAACATAGTAACAACCAAAACATTGACCGCTTGAATGGGAAACCTTAGAAAAAGTGCTTTTAGTAAGTCCACCATCCTCCAGCGTTACGTAACTTTCATACAGCTCCACCAGCTTCTCCATCGTTACGCTGATTTTTAACCATAAAGCCGTCACTAAATCAATTTTACACCAGTAAAAGACCGAATGAGGTAAAAATATAATGTTGAGGAGGGTGTTGCTTATAAAAAAAATGGTATATCAAATTATGTTCGGTAACAAGACGGTTTTCGCACTTTTAAAACACTCGTGTCAATGTTTACACAGAAAAGTCATTGTATTTCCCGAATAATCAAGAAAACGTCTGCAGTCTGCACAGATTCGGTTGCTGCCGAGTGATCAGAAATGATACGACATCATCTTGCTCTACTCAGATTTTCCAAAAAGTATCCACAATAGTTAGAAAAGATAGTTTTCTTACCGCTGGTCGCGAATCCCACCGCCATTCAATGTTACCCCACCGTCATCCAACGTTACCTCCACCGCCTCCTCCGGAAACGTTTGGACACAGTGAAATCCATAGGGGCTTAAAATGCAGTCTTTGTCGCCAATGTAATGTTCTCTCTGTTACTGGGAATATATAATATATGCGCAAGACTTGGTTTGTGTTTAATACGTTTTATTCACTCCAGCGCCAGACTCTAACTTCTATTCTAACCGTTCTCAAGCTATGTTATCATTAGTGGGCTGTTCTATACGTATACTCATGAATATAGAGTAATATGGTTACATCCTACACCCAGCAAAAACATTGAGGCATCGTATACTGCCTGACCAGTACATGTATTTCTTATCTCTTGCAAAGCTTCATAAATATGCATAAATTGAACTACCAGTGTGCCTAAAGAATCAACACGTGAGAGCCACCTTATGTCGGACAGTGTTGGCAAGCTTCGTCGTGCAAACGAACTTATAAAAAGATTTTGTTCGGTCTCGTCTCAACAATCATCCAGTAACTCAAAAGACATCGCACTCATTGTTTGTTTTAATATTATTTTTTTTAGGCGAGTATTTACAGAACAAAGTTAGTTTTAGTTTAATTTCAACTTATTTATTTTACTTCGATTGTGAAACTTAGGCAAATCACGCTTAATTTCTTCCTGGTTAGAACCAGTACTAAGCATATGCGGAAAAGTGTCTTGCTCAAGGACACCACACATAGCCGTGGCGGAGGATCGAACCCACGACCCTCCGATCATGGGTTCGGTGCTCTACCAATATTAGTTCTTTCAGTGGGTTCATAAAATTTCGTATTTGATGTACATTTGTACACGACGCTACAATAACAAGGTTTTAAACAATGACATTTGCGGTGCGTAAATTAACTTTGTTATTCAACGTCCATATAAGTTCAGATTCATTTCTTGTGGCTCTGTTGTACTAGGAAATGTTATAGTAATATACTATTACAAATCTAGCATGAAAATCAGGCAGGCAAAGGCCTCCCTTGTCCTCAGCTACGGGCCTGACTGTTACTTAACGGGATTATATCAGGAAAAAAGCTATACTTGTCTTAAAATATAATTATTAAAAAAAAAAAAAAAAAAAAAGCATCTCATTAAATATCATTAAGACTGAATAAAATCCAAATGGTATGTCAAATCCACCAAAACGTGACATAATCAATATATAAATTGAAGTGGTAACTTGAAACGAAATCTCTATAGACAGCGGACTCGATGTAACAATTTTACTAGGTGTAAACCGGTCTACTTTAAAAAAAGCAAGGCGCACGCCTCAGCTCAGTCCCCCCCCCCCCCCCCCCCCCAACCAGCTCCCTTATTTGATTAAAATTCACTATATTTCTAATGAAAAACATGTATGCCCCTTCAGATATTTTGTTGCGCTCCCTCTAAACTGAAATTCTGGATCCGCACCTGATTCGGAGAATTTAGCGAGTTGTTCCGAATGATCCAATCTGCTTGCACGAGCCAGTCTGCGTTTCCTGTCCGAACCGAAGTAGAGTGAAGCAGTCTGTGAAAATTGGCGCTTATCATGAATTTACGATATATCTCCGCCTTATGCATAATAATGTGTATCGTTCGTCCATATGTGAAGATTGCAACAAAACAGGTACTAATAACTACTGTACTATAGATGAAATTTGTGAAAATTGACAGTACTCCAGATAAGATGGGTATTTCACTCAAATAAATTTGTGGAAAACCCAATTTTGTTTTTAAGCGTACTGCAGAGTCTACTGTACCAGTTACATAACATATATGTAAATATGAAAACAAGGGTTAAATTATTTTATATGTATTGCAAGAGTATTTCAATTTGAATTTGTGCGGAAAACTGATGAAATGGTTGATTAAATGTGGTAGGGGTCGTACACCAAAATCACACATTAATACCGGGTATGGCCACCTTGGACGTCGAGGACTGCCTGGCATCGGTGGCGTATAGAACTAACAAGTGTGTTGATTTTGGCCTGCGGAATTTTGTCCCACTCCTGAATTAAGGCTTGTGTTAGTTATTTGACGTTCGACAGTACAATAGGGCGACGTCTTGACACACTTGGCCAAATTATCCCACATGTGTTCGATGGGATTCAGATCTGGGCATTTGGCGGGCCAGTCATCAATAAATGCAATGTTATTTGTCCTGAGGAAATTCACAGTATCTCTAGCTGTATGGCTTGTGGCATTATCCTGTTGAAACAGAGTGATATTGGCATTATTTTGAAACAGTGGGATGACGTGCCTCGCAAGAATCTCATCTCGGTAGCGTTGGGCATTCATATTCCCATCCATCACGACGAAAGGTGTGCGATAACCATGCACAATGCCTGCCAAGACCATGATGGAACCTCCACCCCCATACGATCTCGTTCAAGTACACATCAGTCAGCATAACATTCATTTCTTCTACGGTATACTCAAACCCTGCCATCACGTTGAAGATTCGTTGGAGAGGAGAACGCTATTCCATTGTTGCTTTACCCAGCGATGGTGTGTACGTGCCCAATTAACACGATTTACGCGGTGATGTGTCATAACACAGCCAAAATAAGGACGACGTCCAGGTAGACCACCCTCGCGCAGACGATTGCATACAGTTTGTTCAGATATTCAGTTGTTATGTGTACCAGGGGTGTTAGCAGCAGTGGCAGTTTGGAAACGATTGTGTAGGTGGGTGTTCATGATATAACAGTCTTGCCCATGCGTCGTGACACGCGGACGTCCACTAAGTGGTAAATCTTCCGTACGTCCTGTTGCTTGAAAATGTTGCCTACGGTTTCGAATAGCACGGCTAGCACTGCCAACAACCCTAGCAACCTCATTTGTCGCAATGCCAGCATTAAGCATGCCAATGGCACGTTCACGTAAATTTGGTGGAATTCTAGGCATATCAGAAAGAAAGAAAACTGAATAAATTTCAATTTTTTTCAACGTCTTTTTCTTATTGACAACAAAGTCTATAACATCGGACTGAAAGGTTTGATTTCATAAACACGGATCATGCTGGTCCGTGCATGCACAAAGAAATCAATGTAAACGTTTTCTTTTTATGTAATATGTACAATCCAGTTACAATTGGTTTTATTTGACACATAATCATTCGCCCGAACATATGTAGGCCATTTGACATGTTGATTTCTTTTTATAACAGTAAAAAGACATGTATAGAAATCGGAAGTTTCTTTTTTTGTTCAGTATACAATTTTCCTTTCACTCAAAACATTGCTTAAACATGAGCATCCAACAAGGAATTATAAAGAGAAGGAAAGGCAACTGATTGAGTTTTAGTGAACGCTCGCATATTCACGCAAAATCTCTTGCATCGCAGAAAGAAATTCTCATCAAAACAATACCATTCCCATAAATTTGTGTTTAAAATTGTTGAAGTTTTCGTGATTATGAAATTTTGTACTGCAGCTAAAATAACAAGTTACGATCAATTTTCCTTCAAACCTCATTACCTTTAATTGGAGATCATTTTGTGTGATCGAAACATGTTTAAACATCTAATATTACACACAACTTACAGTTTATGTATGGTACATAGAAACACCGGAAAACACGTAAAAAACAGGAAAACACACACAAAAAAGACAGTAAAACACTATTAATATATCAAATTTATCATAAAGTGCTTGTTTTAAACCAGTTACTTTATGTATTACTCTATTACTCACATTATTCGGTCTCGTCCTAACATAGTTAAAAGAACACTTCACTTTCAGGTTGCAGAGAGCCCTCACCTGTAAAAAACATGCACGGTCATAACTTTGCTAAACAGAAATGAAATCGTTGGAGGCATACCATGTGGATGTCCCTGAGGCTGATCTGTCTAGTTATACTGAAATAGATCAGGTATCTATAAAAATCCTTAAACAGTATTACCCAGCTATGGCCATTAACAACACACCTGTCAAAATTGTAGGTGATGGCAACTGTTTTTACCGAGCTGTATCACATGCGCTGCATGGAATGTAAGTAATAAGTGGATTCCATCTGATGTTCAATGCATTTTATAAGCTTGTTTTTTTGAAAAATTATTAAGAGCTATTGTCATGACCCTGGGGTTGTCATTGTCGTCTGTCGGTTAAGATTTTGTGTTTAGCTCAGCTTCTTATCTCTTTCAGAACAAACTACTCTTATGTTATCATGTTATGGTGACTAAACTGCATAAACACATTCATGTTATGTTATAGAAATAATGTTTATAGCTAACTTACCTAAATTTCTATACTTTAGACTCAAAAGTCTTAAAATAAAGTTTTTTGTTTGGCTTGGGCAAGGAATTGTGTAGAAGGATAGGTTCTTGCATCTCTCTACTAAATGTGGATAAACAGCATTCAAAGAATTAATAATTGGGCAAATTAATTGTCAATGATTTACAGGCAACTGATTTCTTATACATAAAATGTTTGAATTTGATATTGCAGTTTGAAGTACTTTCCTTGATTTTTCAGTTGCCGTATTCAAATTTTGTAATCATAAGTACATCAACAATTTTAAAAACAATTTGCTGGGAATGTTCTTGTTTTGTAGAGAATTCCATTGTGCTGAAATAGAATTTTATTTTGTATTTCTAAGATGAATGGAAGTTCTGGATGGGGGGGGGGGGGGGGGGGGGGGGGGGGGGGGGGGGGGGGGATGTACAACATAAAAATCTATTTAAATTCTAAAGCATTGTCTGCAAATTGGTATGTATTAGGTGATTGAAGTTTCGACAAATCAAGAGGCTGGAATGTATAAGGGTCCTATACAAGGACTAAATGTATATATTTACAGATGAATGGTATGGGAATTTAAAGTATTTCCTTTTCATAGTAGTTAACTTTTTGTTCAATAAGGGTGTGATGGGGGTATTTATTCATAAGGGGTAAAAACGACCCCAAAGAGGGTTAATATTGTGAAATTTCAAGAAGTGCTATGGCCACTATGAGCCAGTAGAGCATCCTCAGGCCCAAGAAGGCCTCTTGTTTGTAAATCTTGTATATTCATGTCACCAGTTTTTGTTTATGAATGCTTTATAATCCATTCTTGACCTTTTTCAGAGCACTGGCCACATTAATACTTCCAGGAATGGTGACAACTGGTTATGTCATGTACTTAGTTTGCCCTTCTGTTCTATTCACAGGTATCTTTGGTAAGTAGTATCTTTTGAGACTTGACACCTATCATGCTTTGACAATGTTTTTTTGTTTGTCATGTTAACAGATCTTTGCCAGGTTTACTTTATCTGTGTGTCATTGTGAAGAAAGCTCAAAACTTGTAATAACCGCTTTCAACTCCGTCTACTGGGAAGGACCATTACTGAGTGTTGTTTTTTGAGAGGCATCGTGCTGGTGTTTAAACCTGCTTCTTCGGTTGTGAGTGGCCAACAATCTGTCCACTACACTACAGCCATGCTTAAACAAACAGTTTGAATATCTAAAAATGAAATGATTTAAATACCATAATGCTTTACATGTATGTCATCTAATATTAAAATAAATACAAATATTGTTCATACTGATACAGTTTCTATAGAAAAGTAATCTTCAGGGTTCGTATTCACCAACCATTCATGAGATATTCTTAGACTTGAGCTTGAAAACCAAACTTTAACCTTAGATGTCTAGGTTACCATGACATAGAATAATTGTGAGAGTGTATTTGATTATATATCGGGTGTTCTTGCGTGCTTGCAAATTTTGGCCTAAAAAATAAACCATGGTGTCAAAGTGTTTGTTTCTATATTCATTCTTGAGTTCAAGTTGTAAGAATATTTTTGTGGATGGTTGATGAATACCAATCCATTTCTCACTGTGCTGCTGGATTAACTCCATGCAGAGTTATTGCTCTTGTCTTTAAAATTGTAGGTTGTAAATCCTACATTTCTGTGATCACTTCGGTACATGGCTGTCAAAGCAACGTTTTGAAGTCACGTTTGGTGATGTCTAATTTGTCGTATGTAAACATTTACAACATTTTAGACAGTGATTGTAGAAAAGTTCATATTGTCAGGTTAGTCTCAGATTTAATAGGAAGTATCACATCAGTTGATGGGCATCCACATAATTGTTGAGTAAATAATATAGTAAAGGACTGTTTTTTGTTCTATTTTCAGTTGTTGCAGGTCTTGGTCTAGAGAAGGACTTATACACAGAGACATGATTTGGCGGTGATGTTACCACTGGAAGGAGATGTATATACATGCTTGGGTACAGGTACTATATAACAGACAATAGGTACAGGCACTACATGGCAGACAATAGGTACAGGCACCACATGGCAGACAATAGGTACTGTACAGGCACCACATGGCAGACAATAGGTACAGGCACCACACAACAGACAATAGGTACAGGCGCCACACAACAGACAATAGGTACAGGCACCACACAACAGACAATAGGTACAGGCGCCATATTCTGGGTCTCCCCATTTTTAAGTATGTGTTTCTGTTTAGAATATTGCTGCAAATAAATGAATACAAAGAAATTTAAAGTTTTTTTAATGGATGACTAGCAAGGAATTATATAGAGAAGGAAAGGCAACTGATTGAGATTTTGTGAATGCTTGTGTATTCACACAAAATCTTGCAATATCTCGTTTTCATCTATCTTAACCCTTTACTTCATATAGACACCTTTGGACAACTCTAATATTGGAAGCAATAATTCACCACATATCAGCAAGGGGTGAATTATGTTTATATTAACTGGCAGAGTGGAAAACAGTGCAGGAAGTGTTCAGATTGCTCATTACGAGCAATCTGAACTCTTCCTGCACTGTTTTCAAAGGCCTTAAGTGATTGGTGCGGGAAAACGCATATCTATAGAGTAAAGGGTTAATTTCAATTCATCTCGGGAACACAAATCAAATTCTTACATTGCAGAGTGAAATTCTCATCATAATACCATTCCCAGAAATTTGCTGAAATTGCTGAAGTACTTTTGATTACAAAATATCTATACTACAGCTAAAATAACGACAAATTATGATAAATTTTCCTTCAAATTTCAATATTTTTATTTAAAGATTATGTTGCATGATTGAAACATGTTTACACATCTAAGATAGCAAGTTTTCTATACAAGTCCTTGATGACTAGTCATGTTTAAAAGTTACAATTTATATGTTTTAATGTTTAGCTCTATATAGAAGCAAATTATATTTTTCATATAGTATTTCCAAATGAATACCAATCTTATAAAAGTATACACAAAAAGATTATTCTTAAAAATTCCTTTTTTCCCTATCCCCTAAATATCCCGCATGAATGGGACCACAGTTACCAAATTTTGATGGTGCCAACTTTTAGACTGTCACCACAGCCGGGTATTTCCAATGATTATTTTAGCTTTGTTGAAATTAGACGCTGAGAAATCGGGGAGTATCCAACTATTCATAATATGCATTTCAAATATGTTTCTATCCTACATCTACATTTTAAAATCACCGCGTATCGCAAAGTAAAAAGCTGCCGGGACTGCGTAAGCTGAAAGAGCGTCGTACCTGAAGACGGGAAGTCTTCCACCATGCTGACTGCTATTATCGGCGTATAGTGGAACTTTCCCTTCATTTAGGTCCTTTAGGGCGTTTATGTTGTAAACCAGTCTCGGATATAATTTCCGCTTTCAATTTTGGTAGTAATTGCTTTGCGGGGAACACACTGCTTGGTTATAGGGGCACACCAGTGGAAAGCAGCGATGCTGTTTGTAAAAGCATCTTAGATGACCTGTTTGCGCAGATTGTGAAATTCTGGATGAAATTTTGTCCCGGGTCATCTCGATGATGGTCGAGTAAGTGAAAACACTGTCACGGACTGGAACAACAAATTTCCATGGCTTGAAAACAAATTCTTAAAAAGCAATTGCTGTCTATAAAAAAAAAGCAATTATGCAAAATTTGATGGGTAAAACTAAAATTGTTAAGCAATAGAAAAACGAAATACGCAATTACCTAAAAAGTTAAGGGGTAAATACCCAATTACTACAAAAGCTTATCTGTAGCTCTGCTATATATGAATTTTATTGCCATAAAGATATAGTAAAAGAGTGTAAATTAATGGACAACTTGTCATATTTCAAAAAAAAATTATCGGGTGGCATATATTAATCGCAGCGTCCGTCCTTCCGTCCGGTATTTCGTGTCTGGCCTGTATCTTTGTCATGCATAGATGGATTTTGTTGATACTTGCTACAAATGATCAACATAACATGACGATTTGTAGCCCGTTATACCCAGACTCCCACTTCAAAGGTCAAGGTCACAATTTAACTTTGATGACACTTTCAGTCTGATTGAGATTCCGTGTCCAGTCTGTAACTTTGTCACCTATTGATAAATTTCAAAAACACTTGCCTCAATTCATCAGCATGACATGAAATCATGTCACGTGTAAGACCCACATGCATACCTCAGAGGTCAAGGTCACACTTTGAGTTTGAGTCTGTGTGAGATTTCATGTCCAGCCAGTAACTTTGTCATGCATAGATGGATTTTTATAAAAACTTGCTACAAATGATCAATATAACATGACAAAGTGTTGCACTTAATACCCAGACTCCCACTCCAAAGGTCAAGGTCACAATTTAACTTTGTTTGACACTTTTAGTCATTTTGAGATTTATTGTCCAGTCTGTAACTTTTGTCATCTATGGATAAATTTTAAAAACGCTTGACACAGTTGATCAACATGACATAATAACGTGTCGCATGTAAGACCCAGAACCTTTCCTTAAAGGTCAAGGTCAAACTTTCAATATGTTTGATATTGCATGTCAGGTCTCTGTCTTTGTCTTTAACTTGGCTCAATTTATCAAGATGACATAACGAAGACATTGACCCATACCTCAAAGATCAAGGTCACACTTTTAGTATGTATGTTATCATACATGGATGGATTTCAAAAACACTTGGCTCAATTTATCAACAATTGATCTGTATCTTTGTCTTACATTTAGGGATTTTAAAATAGCTTGACACATGTGATCAGCATGTCATGATGATGTTTCACCTGCATTTAATTGTTGAAATACCCAGACCATTACATCAGATGTCAAGGTCAATGATACACAAAGGTCAAGGTCACACTTTAATGTAAAAAAAACATGAAATTACATTTCTAGTCTGAAACATCAGTCCATTACTTGTGACATTCATAGATACATCGCTACCTATCATAACATATATTGTTATTTTTCAATGACCATTTGGGGGGCATGCAACACTTACTAGTGACATTTCTTGTTAATGTTTGATTCCTTAATTTTTATTAGGTGTCAGTGTATTTCTAAATAAATATAAATTTTATAAAAGGAAACATTAATAGTTAAGTCTTAAACATCCCTAATAAACAGTTTATCAAATTTGTTAACATCCGGTAGGCGACATCCGGGTGTTTTTTCGTATTTGTTTCTTCAATTTATGTACAAAATAAACTGTTTTATATGGGGATTTTATTCTAGCTTTGCCGAAATAAGATGCTGAGAAAACCCTTTACATTTTCATTGTTTTACTTACTTGCATTAAGCCTTTATATACACTGTGATATATTTCTAGTCGTCTTGATCTGAGAAATGGTTGTGACACACTTTATTAAGTGTTTTGTTCCGATTGATTACATAGATACTACACAGACTTCACGTGATTGGGAGGTTAATGAATCAATTGAAAGGTCATGCGCAAACCAATTAATGCTGACACCTTGGTCAATAATTGATTTTAAATCTCGGATCAAGAATTTTTAAAGGAGTAACCTTCAAATGACTCGTTCTAATTGGCTTACCTGTACACACCTCCAGTTCACACTTGCGAGTGACTGACAAGTCTGTGAAATAGGTCAATTGATCATACAATTGGTCACTTGTTTACTTACAGATGGGCTTGTGTAATGAGATTATTTAACGGTAGTCACACCAGGTGGTAATTAAGGCATGTCGGGCCAATTAAGAGATGTCGCTAATCAACCAAATCTTTTGAAAGGATGTCACATGCGCAGGTGGAGCTGGGGATCAAATCTACAGCTTCTAGTAGGAGTGGCCGTCAGACGCACTACCAATTGACAAATAATTATTCTGTATATTTGTGACAAAAATAATTTTCATTGAGGATTAATTTTCTTTGTATTACAATGACGTTTTCAAAAGACGCCAATAAGACTAGAGTAGGCAGCTTTTTTTTCATGGGTAGGTAGAGTAGAACCAACACATTTTGATTTTGGCCTTATTTCACAGTACACTATAAACTATTAATTCAAATAACAAGATCAAAATACACAATATAAATATTAACTATGTCCGGTATATAAATGACAGCATTGATGATGCATCTAAAAACAACAATACAAACAACCTAATTATTCTATATTTATATCAGGACACTTAAAGGGAGTGTAATGGAAAAATACACCTACAAGTTGTAAATGGAGACTTTCTCTATATGCTATACAAATAGAATAGTGTATTTGTATTAATTCAGTCTCTAAACAGTTATTGAAGTAACAGTTATCAAAATATTGACATTAGTTTGTCGTGGGACTTGAACAAATATTGTGCAATACAGTATAACTTCGATAACTCAAACTCAAACCCTACGGGACTGGACAAAATATTCGTGCTAAGGGTTATTCGAGCCATGTATTGTTCATACCATGCATGTATATACAACAAATTTCGTTGAGACCACATGGCTAGAATTTAACTTTTTTGTGCACTGGCAATTTTGGCCAGTGCCTAAAATTTAAACTGGCCAAATTTGAAACCAACTAGCCATACCAATTTTCGCAGAAACTTGTAGTCCTAAATGTTTAAATAAACCCAAAATAAATTGATTCAAAGCCCGCGTGTTATTTAATATGCATTATTAGCTTGTATTTATTTTATAGACAATGGTATCAAGGTTATTATATATATTACGGTATTTCAATTTCAAAGTAGTACTTAAAAAATAAAATTGTCTTTGTTATTTATTATACTACCATAAATAAATGCATACAATGATATATCGTAAATAAACACTTTTAACTAAACAAAAATATGAATCATGGATTTTACAATAACAAGTGTACAGAGACTGAGATTGAGACATACACACATTTCTATTTATAAAATTAATGGCCGTTCGTTTTAAAATTAGATCTAGATCTAGCCAAGGACGATTGTTTAACATGTGTAAATGTTGTGATATCATAGTAATATAGTTAAGTTGATCACATGGTTTCTACAATTGACACACCATTTTGTCATTGTCAAGTTTATAGCCGAGTGTGATATTGAGCTTTCGCTCACATTTCATTACAGTATTAATGGAAGGATTATTTCTCTTTTTAGCTCGCCGGGACTCAGTCCAAGGAGTGCTATTTTCATGACCCTGGCGTTGTCGTCGTCGTCTGTAGACACCTAGGTTAAACTTTTGCGTTTAAGTTTAACATATCTATGCAACTACTCATTAGATGTGAATGAAACTTTGCATGTGTGTTCACCATCATCAATGGAACACACAGAGACAAAAACCATAACTCTGGATTGCATTTTGGCACAGTTATGGCCCTTTTTGGACTTAGACACTCAGAGGCGAGCTTTGTTGGTCTTCTGACAACTCTTGTTTCTTGTTGGGACTCGCTTTCATTCGTCGGTTCAATGGAGAAAAATATGTTGTTTATAGCCATTTCAACAGCTGACAAAATATAAACAATAAATTTGACCGGTTTCAACTTTACTTTTATTTTATAGAGTGATGTGCGCGATCGATCAAACTAGCAGACATGTGAACTCTCCCGCATTGTGCGGAAGTCTCCCAGAATCAAAGAAAAAACCTCCCGCAATCAGAATACCCAGTGTATTATATTTTCACTCCACTGCAATTTAAACTAATTGACACTGCGAATGTCAATCATTGTCTGAAACATGACCAAGATATATAAGCTCCGCCTTTATCGGTTGTAAGCCAATCAGATTGCAGATGATAGAAACTTTCAACGTGATTTCACATGAGAGGTGCTTAGTAACAATCAAATTCGACACAGCACGACTAATTGGCATATACCCGTAGTCTTATCGGTTTTCATATAGTTTACTGCTGAAACAACAGTAAAGAAAATCAATATATATAAAACTGTATACCAAAGACGATCTTTAACACGTTCGAAAATTTTAGAAAAGTGTGACTTGAAATTTGAAGCATAACTGTGCCAGAAGACCAAAAATAAACAATCTGATAAACTATGAAAAAAGAAATGACACAAAATAGTTTATGAAATTGTTACAGTATTTATTCTTTCTACATTTCAACCGATTATAATTATTAAATTATTTCCAAACTAGACATTGAACGTTCCTCGGCTATAAGTTATAACACACGGAAATTCTTGTTGAATCTCCAAGGAATTTATTCATTGCGAATCATTCGCCATTTTCTTGTATAAGGTATCGAGGCGCGCAGCGCGACTTTCTAATCTCGGTTTAAACATCGTTTTTTTTCCAGTATTTGTCGTGTTTTTTTATTGAATGGGAAAATCCCGAGATCAAAGTGGATATTTTCTATACAGCAAATATCTACATAAGCACTTGATAATAAAGTTTAAAAAAAGTTTCTACCCTTCGACCCTTTTTTTTTTTTTGTGGACAAAATCACACATACATGGTTGAATTTTTACAAACAAAATAAAACAGAATGCTACTTTCACTACCTTCATATTCATTCATAAAACTTATTTGTGGTATTACAGTAGTTGATGTGATAGATAAAATTAGGATTCAGACTTATTAGGAAGTAAGAATGCTAGATCTAAAAGATTTACACCCCCTCCCCCCCAACTTTTATATGCTTTAATGAAGAAACATAATTTTAATAATAAAATCATGATTCTATATTACTCTTGTTATTAATTCATATTCTCTATTTATTATGATAAAACACCATCTATACAACATTGTGTTTCATTGTCATTCATCTCTCACAGCTGATTCAAGTCGGAAAGTTATTAATTACTTTCAAAGATCGATGTGCTCGAGTACTGGTTAACCTTTCGGGATCCCAGGAAAGAGTAGTAGGTAAACGGATCATCTGTTAGCCCTTGATGACATTATATGTCACTATTAAATTAATCAATAATTGAGTCAATGTATAACTTTGACAATATTTTCCTGAAGACTTATGAAACTGGAGGCAAGCTACGAGTTGTATGGTTTGCTCGCTTGTGTACTGTCTCGGTAGTAACATGGTTGATTTCACATTGACCAATCTTTTATTTATTACAGGACAATAACTTAAAACATGTAGTTTAAACTTCAATAAACACATTGGTGTAGTAGATATTATTAAATATTAAGTCTAAAAGTGTAAAATTATGCCTTAATGTTTATACAGTGTTAAAATAGGAGCAGGAGGGGCAATACCGTTGATAAAATCAGTAAGGATTATGTAACACTGTAAAAGTTGAAGTACAAAAATTACTGTTTGATATAAACTACAGAATTCTTATTTGTACTGTAAAAATTAACTTACACATAACTGGTATATGATGGATCTAGAGATCATGGGTTCGAATTCCAGACTGGCTACAGTTTCAGTGATGATTGATATACAACATAAATAACATTACATTTCACTGTCATTTGTCTCTCACCGCTGATTCAAGTAGAAAAGTTATCAGTTGCTTGCAGAGATGGCAGTGCTCAAATACTGGTTAACCTTCCATAATCCCAGGAGAGAGGAAAGGGTATTTTTAAATAGAAATTTCTAATTTCCCTTGGAAATGCATTATATACGTGTAAAATAATAATTCATCTATTTCACATTTAGATAGTGGTGCGCAGTATTACCGGTAAACTGATATATTGCAATATAGAATCACTATTATGATACGCTCCTGACATATTAATACGCTCAATGAATTCGTAAACTGTTCAAAATAATTTGTCAATGGAAATATTGGAGCTGAATAATCTCTGACAGTTATTTAAGATAATTTCATGGAGTTTCTGAGCTCAAAATGAGACTATAGCATAGTTCCCACTAGTTTCCAAATATGTGGGAGATCAGCAAAGAACATGAAAATATAAAAAAAATTGAAGAGTAAAGCTATGACTTGGACACATTTGAGTCTGGCTTGGAATAAAATTAATGAAGAAATATTAGCAAATGTGGATGCATGTAGATTTCGCCAGAGAACTGAAATGTGCAGGTGGCTAGACATATTTAACTATTTATTTACAAAGGCATGATCCACAAATCTAGGTCAGCAATACTTAGCTAGCATAAAAATTTGATTTGAGATTGATCAGTGTTAGTTCTAGTCAATTATTGGTAATGTTATGTTTTGTTAAAAGTTTATGGTTGTATACTTCAAAGATTAAATATAAGGAATCTCATAAAAAAATTTCAAATAGAATCTATCTTTAGATGTTTTATCTTTCAAAGCAACTAGATAGATAATTATTTGAAGAAAAATATCATGATACATTGGTCCTGTATCACGATAAATTCTTCGCGATACCCATCCCTATATTTAGAAGTAAAAAATTCACCAAAGCAGGGTTTTGTTATGTACACAAAATCGGGTACATGATCTGGGGAGGATGGTGGTGGGGATTGATCGAAAACATTATGTTCAGTTTATACTAATTTATTTTAGCAGGATTGCGAATAAAGTTTTTGCCCTCATTTCATTGTGTATAAATTTTGATCTGTTGAATGAATCAAGGCAATCTTGAATGTCTACAAATAATGAAACAGTGGTCAAGTTTTAAGGTCACCTGAGACTTTGTCTCAAGGGACCTTTTGTGATCGCCTTTTGTCGTCCGTCAATAAACAATTGACATTTTCGACTTCTTCTCAAAAACTGTTAAGCTCAATTGTAATAAAATGTATGCAGCTTTGGTACCTAAGGATGAATCAAATTTGTGAATTGCATGGTCCACATCCCCCTGGGGCCTTGGTGGTGGGGCCAAAACAGTCAAATTTAAGGTAAACTTTGAAAATCTTCTTACTATAGGAAGCACTGGGAAGCAAATGGTGAGCATGATTATGGAAGTATATAGTTCCTTTATAAAATTGTGAAATACATGTCCCTTGATCTCATGGTTTGGTCCTGGGGTGGGGCCTACTTTTCTAAATCTGTATAAAAGAAAATGACAAAAAAAACATCATTTCTGATGACTCATTTGAATGCTTTTTGGTGTGATTTGTTGTTGCTGACATGATGGTCAATGCTTATGTTTTATTGACAAAAGTTAGAAAATAGATTCATATAGCTTTATGTCATCAAGGATAATCAGGTGACCGTTAAGGCCCATGGACCTCTTTTTATATATGTCGTATAGTCCATATATGATAGATCTGCACCACTGTGTATCTTGTTGGAGATAAACCTGTAAAAATACTATTATTTTGTTTGGCATTTTTCATTTAACAAATCTCTACAGATAGTGGTTTCTTGTTTCAGATTTAAAGGAACAATCTGGAATAACACATACCGACCAGAAACAACACTCACTTCTTACAAGACAACCATCTGAAGTAACCCGCATGTAGAGCAGATTCAAGACTGTTTCAAGTTCTATGCCAGTTAGAATTAGCCTAGGGATGAATTTATGTGACATCATGGATTGCCATTCTGCCAGCAGAATTGAAGTGACATCATGGATTGCCATTCTGCCTACAGACATGTTGTGACATCGAGGATTGCCATTCTGCCAGCAGACTGGATTGATGTCGTAGATTGCCATTCCGCCAGCAGACTGTGACATTGTGGATTGCCATTCTGCCTGTAGACTGAATGTGACATCATGGATTGCCATTCTGCTAGCAGACTGGATGTGACATCATGGATTGCTATTCTGCCAGCAGACTGGATGTGACAGTTAAATTTTGTGTAAAAAACCTTATTGAAGAGGAACTTCTAGAAGCTTCATAGATATTAACGAGGACAGTTGTTGTCTGAACAAGAAACATTTTAATGTGGCAAAAAGGTTGAAGTAGAGAACTCTGACAATATTCTGTGTAAGTGTTATACAGTACAAGTGAGTAAAGACCTTACACAACATTGGGATTGATTTTTGACGCAATTAAATCTCATTTGACGCAATCAAGTTTGTTCAGTGCGTCCACTTTGACGCAACCTTAAAAAAACAGAAATTCAAATTACGCATATTGTTTCGGCATGCTGGTTTCAGAGTTATTTTTACAATGCCAGCTGTTTTGACAGATCACGTCTGATTTAGGGAAATCCCAGGCTGTGTTCAGCACCATTAAACAGCAAACACATTTAATGCCTGGTTCCCTAGAATTATCACGTACTGCGCGCTAATGAGCCAGTGTCCAGGAAAATATGTTAGCTAACGTTATCAAATGTTTAACCAAACTGAACGCAGCCCAGGTCACGTATTGCGCGCTAATGAGCCAGTGTCCAGGAAAATATGTTAGCTAACGTTATCAAATGTTTAACCAAACTGAACGCAGCCCAGGTCACGCGGTTCTACTTAGTTACATAAATGCTTTTTTTGATTGTTAACGCTGTGTTGATGCAATGGCATAGAAAATTATGATCACATACATAATTTTCCGCGAAGCAATAGTATAGTTTGAAGACAACAACTGAAAACAAACTTATGCTGCAACAAAAGCACTTACATATACCCAGTTTTAGGTTGTTTCTATATAAAGATGAAATGTGGAAAGCGTGAAAGTTTTCAAAAAAGTTGTTTAAAATGTACGGTTGATATTCTTATCTGAAAATCTTCATTTTAGTTTTCTATAAGGTATCGAGACGCGTATGTGCAACATTTTAATACCAGTTTAAACATCGGCCGGTCCAAGTTTTACGGCGGTATTCCCGGTGCCGTTTATGTTTCTTTGACGGATGATTAAAAGGTTGTGGAAAAAAGAAATTAACTTTTAGAAAATTAAATTCATTTTGAAAAATGATTACTTGATTTCGAAAAATTTAATTAATTTTTGTTAAGTTACCATTAAAATGTTTTTTATATTATTTTTTTAAGGTAACATTACTGTAAAATGAGTTTAGCTATAACTTAGAAGAGAAATGCTTTTGGGAAAAAGAAAACAAAAGCAAAGTTTTGTTTTCCAAAGAGTATAATACTTGGTAATGCTAAACATGAAGCTCAGACGAAATATAAAATAATGAAAGAATTTTAGTGTTTTTCATTAGAAATAGTTAGGACCATGGTGATTGAGTTGTGGCCATGATCATAAAAACAACTACTTAGTTTCTAGTTGTTGTAACTTGTTGCCAGAATTGAAACATTCGTTTGAAGTTAAATTATTTTATAGTTGTTAACTTAAGTTGCAGTTTTGATGGAGAAATTTGTGTGAAACAGTAAAATATGTATTTTTTTAACGCCATCTATTCATGTTGATTAAGTTTAAAACTAGTCAACTGGTGACCCCCAGATTTTAGTCAGAGGGTCATCGATGAACACCAAAAAATTAGAGCTGGAGAAAACACTGGTTAGGTATGTACATTTATTTAAATTGAAATAATTGTAGGACTATTGTAATTTTAGTATTCAACATTTTAAGACATGTACCATAAATAGAAAAAAAAAATGGAAAAAAATAGATAGAAAAAAAAAATATTAAAAAAAAAAAAAAGAAGAAAAAAATGTTGAAAAAAAAATAAAAGGGAAATAATAAAAAGATATTAAAGAAAAAAAGAGAACAAAGAATAAAAAAAAAAGAAAGAAAAAAAAATATACGAGAATATGGTACAATAGAATTTTATTACATACTAGTATTTTATGTCACAAGCATTACATTGTCTAATAATTTTTTTATTAGAGAGCAAATTGAGATCATCATTATGAGTAAAAAAACATTTTCCACATACCCGTAATAGTAAATTATCCAACTGTGATAATTATTGAACTATTGCACAAAATAGTCTACAAGATGTTCAGAAGAAGTACTAACTTGTTAATTTATTTTTTTATCCTTTTTGATTTTGTAACTTGCTCTCAAAGATTATGTATGTTTTGTATATTTTGTAGCTTGGAGTAGATTTGTATTAATTTATTATTTTCTACATTTCATGAAAGAATTTTTTAGTGGTAAATAAAATAAAAGATTGCGTAAAATGTTAATTCTCTAGCGTGAATTTAATTTGAAATCTGTGTTTCCAAAATACTAAGCAAAAGTATTTTTGTTTCACTGTCCACTGCCAACATTAAAATTTAGTATGTGTGATGATGTACTCTATTATTTAATAGGTGAATTTGATATATTGTCCAATATCTTAGGAGGTATTACAGATTTGCTTTAAGGTGTGAAGTTTCTAGACAGACTTTATTGCCTCAGGTGTTGTTTTAAGATCACTAGAAATTTTTGGTTTGAGCCCAGCTTGGTACCACACAATTTATGTGATAACTCCTCAGAGGTTGTGGGTACAAGCCCAGCTTGGTTCAAACAATATATGTGAAATTCTGTCAAGAAAAGGGGTAAATAGCTTAAAGAGTCATTTGAATTTGTCTCAAAATCTGCCAGTGTTGCATAAAAACTTATTTCACTTCTTTTTAAACAGAATTTCTGAGATGGTGGATGGACTAGCGTATGTTTACATTTTTATCTTTATTTAATAACATCTGACAGCATTATTTTCATTAAGGCTGAGCCCCTGTGGTTCAGGCTAAAAATAGAATCTCTGCCGATTTCTGCAGAGGGGTAAGAATCCTCCGAATGGGTGTCATGTTCATTTTATCTTTTTTTGTCATGTTCACTATTGTGGTTAAATTATCAACCCCTGTGTGGTTTCAGGGAGCCATATGAGTGATGGTAAAAATAGAATCACTGTGGCTCATGCATGTTGTAAGAAATGTCAATTTGAGTAATACAATAGAATTTGCTGAAACTCTGCAGTTCTGCATATTCATTTGTTGGTGTATTTTTTTGAAATCTGTATGTTAATTTGTTGTTTTTGTACATTATGGTGATTACCCCATTAACTAAGTATGGACTTTTTTTTTTTAAACTTATTTATTTATTTTACTTCAATTGTGAAACAAGTTCATACAACTTAGACAAATCACGCTCAAAGTATGGACTTACCAAGATCTCCACTGTAGCCGGCACTGTGGCCTATGCTATAGATAGAATGGAGCCGATCTTGGAGGTGGAGTCCTTTAGTTGTAATGTAGATAAGGTAATGACGGATTCTTCCCATCGACAGACTGTTTCCCTGGTGGCCAATTAGACTGGTACGGAATCCGTCCAAATTACCCAAAAGGAGTGAAACGGCCCACATGGGATGTGCCTGATTTCACCACACTCCTCCCCATTGTATATATAAAGTTTCTCTTGGTTGTACTAGATTGACCAATTGCCTTGTAAAGAACCCCTTTTATAGAACATATAATCTCTGACATATGAGTATTATATGTATGCCTCCCCGAGTAGGATATATGAAACTCCATGGCTTCATTCTTTTAAAACTGATTAAAACTTCATTCACTATATATATATATATATATATATATATATATATATTAGTACGTCTACATTATGAAACTCCCTGGCTTCATAATTTAACTGTTTTTAAGAACGTCATATTGCTATATGAACACGTAAAAACACTGATGGAGCTTTTTGGCTCCATGAGTCAATTATTTAAAAGCCTCCAATATCTCTATCAGCACATAAAATAGTTAAATGATGTAAAGAACTCCTTGGTTCTATTTACTTTGGATCTCCCTGGATCCTTCATTTAACTCAATAAAACATACTTATGAAAATCCCCTGTTCCCATATTCCTTATCTATTTACAAGGTACTTAATGGAAGGCTGTCTTCCGTTAAGTATAACACTGGGGTCTTCTTGGATCCCTTTATTCCTATATATATAACCTTCCAGATGGAACACAGGGCTCCATCCAGTGTCTAAAGGAACACCCTTGTTCTCCTTTGACTGAATTGACTATTTAAGCCACATCATACCATTCACAAGAGTTTATTTGTGGCAATAAAACATTGTAGCGTTGACCCCAGTTTTCTCTAAGATAACCTCCATGGGTTTATCTAGGATTTAACCTATGATCTCGGCTACAAAGCCCAATAAATGCGGGGGCACTTATTGAGAACTCTGCGCAGACAGGGAAGTAAGGTCCATCCGTTTCTAATAACAGCTTGACAAACGGAATTCTCTTGAGTGCGTCAGCCTGCCTGATATTGAAGGTTTTGGCTACGCCCATAAAACCAAAAATTGTGTTGGGAAATGCCTCTGTCTATCTGACTGTCTCCATGGATCCCTTGAAACAATGTAAGTGGATTCTTTGACTGAAAGAAACCTGCTCTTTGAGCAATCCAAGGCACCTCATATAGACCTCAAAACCTGGGAAAATCAACCCGCTGTAGCCAATTTGGCTGACTACATTGCTCAGGGTAGCTTGTGATCCCAACATATTTCGACAAAAGCTGCCAAAGCTACTATACTCCAAGGTTCGCACAGATCTGAAAAGTGCTTGATTTTCAACCTCTCAAATGAAAAGTGCTTATTTCTTAAAAACATCCTTGAATAGTGCTTATTTTTAATGTCAGTGGGAAAAGTGCTTGAAAATGAACAAAAATCATTGAAAAGTGCTTGAATTTAATAGAGTCTGAATTTAAAAAATAGTAACGGAATATATGAAATGTCTATCTTCACCATTTATTTTACTCCGTGTTTTACTATACGCAAGAGAAGGGAGACTACTCAATTTGACAAATCTGTTTCCCAGCAGTTTTGTGCAGTGCAGCATGCTGGGAACCTGTTCTAATTTTTAAAATAGATACGGTGTGTTGTCGCCTTAACAAATTTAACACAGTTGATAAATAATTCTCTCATAACCCGCGCTGAAAAATTGCCGATAGCAGCCGTTTGACAACCCCAAAATACAGAGAACAGGTTCAAATGCAATTTAGCAGCTGCTTGTGTTCTGAACTAGTGACGTCATCTGTGGAAACCCACTGTATCCAAAAGCACATGGTAGTAATAAACAGATAACAATGCCTCGTAAAAAATGTGTATTCAGCCCTGAAGTCGCAGGATAAGAGCGAGTAACTCAATAAAAAATGGAACGCCCATGCCGACAATTCGCAATTGAGCACAAGATAAACTTGTGTAGTACAAAGAAATTGGTAAACAATGGAATGCAAAGGTTGATCTGAAACATTAAGGGCTGAGGGAGAACTTGGCTGTGTAAAACTAACTGAACTTGTAAAAAAAAAAAAATCTTGAAAACGGGTAGAGCGGGAGTATATTATTTTTTATTTTTAAAATTTTGATGTTTTTCTAATAATTTTCTAATTTTTATTTATTTATTTTTTTGTTTTTAATTTTTTAAATTTTTTTTATGAAAATAAAAACGGTCGGGGCCGCATGCAAATGAGGGGGCAGGCGGAGATGATAATCTAGCAATTAAATTAATATGGCCTTATGTTGCTGTTCATATGTTTACGTTGTCTTTATTGGGATAGACAGCTGGGCTAGTTACACAATATTGTAACTATCTTAATACTGTTACTAGCCCCTCGGATAGCATTGCAGGAACTCCTAAGGTACAGTAAGTATGTATGGCGAGTTCATCAATTTTACTGCTTGAAATTAAAATTTTGACCTCGAAAAGTGCTTGAATTTTATCAGTCCTTATCTGTATGAACCCTGTACTCTGTTGGCATAGAACTGTTGTTGGCAGCAATCGTTCATCAAAAATAGCCGGGATATGTTGTTCCAGGAGATGTCTTTTGACAAAGCTTGTCTCCATATTACAACCGGGGATGGTGCAGATCTGGGGCCGCCTTTTCCTTTTCTACCCCCTGGTTTGTACTACCTCCAGAGAATCTACTGATAACTTTTGATGCTCATAAGTGCGAGTTCGTTCCTCCATGGTAACAGACTGCACTGGTATTGGAGAAACTGGGTTCAATGAATCTCCAGGTCGGCTGTGTATACTTCTGTTAGAGTTCCAGAAGATCATCAACCCTTTCATGGGAGCCTTTGTGACTATTCTTTTGTTACCCTTAACTTTTAGGTGGGTGGTTTAAGGTGGTGACACCTGCAATTTTCTTCCTGGCTGGTTCAACTACTCTTGCTCTTGACTTAACATCTTGTCGTTGCCATGAAAGTGTAGAAGAACTGTCAGGGAAAGAACTAGAAACTGCAACGGTATCAGTCACTCGCCTTCCTGGTGAAGACCGAATTCAAACTTTCAAATTAATGAACGAGTCTGATTCTTTGGGTCTATTCTTCTTGGTTTGAGTGACCAGTGATTTACATGAAGCTACATCCGTGGCTGCTTTTACATGTAATTGGGGTGACATATCCAGAATACTCTGGGAGGTTAAGGCGGTTATAGGGACAACCGACATTCTGGGGGAATATCAGGCAGACCTTTTCCGACCACCTCTCTCAGAGAAGTTCCGGGGAGCTTGTGCATAATCTCGGGTCTAATTTTGGAATGGATCTCCATAGTTTCACTTTCCTTGACCCCGACTGTTGCATCTTTGAAAGAAGTCTGATGTACCATAATGGCGCGCTCACTCGGCATGGTTGTTGCGGTTAGAGTTTCCGTTTGCCGTTCCATGTCAGGATAGTGTCCAGTCTTAAAATCTCTTACAGAGCTAAATTTATCCCTGACAACTTTCACCTTTTTGATATGGATTTTCCATATATTATTGGATAGCCAGCTGTCAGGGAGAATAAAGGTAGCATCCCTGGCTGCTTTCTTCAACCATTGATTGGATTTTAGTCTTTAAGCTATTGCAACCTGACCAAGTGTTAAAACCTTAGCTTCTTCTTGATTTAAGCCCCTGCACATTAATAACCCCATAAAAATATCACTGGTATGGTCTGTGGTATCTGGCATGTATCTGCCATGATATCTACACTCATAATTTTTGTAACTTTCCCCAATTCACCACGATCTACAACAATAGAATTACTTCTATGAGCAATACTAGTATTCTGCAGACTAGTGGTGTCAATTGGTTCAGGACTAGATAAATCAGTGGCTGGCATTTCTAATAACTGATCTTGGAGTGCTATGGAATTAGAAAGTCCTGGCGATACGGCATTATTCATTTGCATTTGGTCATTTAATGTTAGTTCAGCTTTCTGGTGGTCTTCCACGAGTACCACACGAGTACCACCTTTTTACTAACTGGATCAGATTCTGATTTCAAGATTAGAATTATGGTATTTCATGAGTTCCATAATTATTTTATCATTGATGGAATTATTTTCGATTCCCATTTTTAATGCTTTCTGGTGGTCTTCCATGAATCCCACCATTTTACTAACATTATTTGTTTGGAAGCTGCTTGTGTCATGGTGGTCTCTCTTGAGACTATTTTCAATTACATGGATTGGACTACAGTCTCCCTTCTCCGCTGACCTTGACACATTAAAACAACCATTTTGTTGAGCAGAACCCTGCATTGTTTTTGTATCTGACAAGGCATTACACAAGGGTGACTTTTTGACCCGTTTGCATACTGTGGCCTTATCTGATGTACACTTCATCGCAGTTTTTCCGCTGGTTTTTGTTTGTTGTGTCCAACATTATCACACATCCATAGCAAGTGTTTGAGGATCTCTCTGATCATTTTGATTTTATAGGTGCTCTCTTTCTAGAACTACTGGTACGCTCTTGATTTCTGAACTGGACTTCTTGCAAATGTGTATACAAGTACATTGCATCTAAAGCTGCATTGATAGAGCCTGGCTTGAGCATATAAACATGTTGTCCAGTGTCCTTGTTATGACAACCCTGGCAAAATTGCAGGACAGCTTGATGAACAATTTTTTTTTTTTTTTTTTTTGGCAAATCCCTGAATGCCATGTTTGCCAATTTGCACACCCTATCCGCCCATTCTTCAAAGCTCTCTTTGTGACTTTGTACACATTGCTGGAACTTAGCAAAGACTGTTTCTGGTAACTCCTTGGCACCAAAACGCTTTTCCAGCTTTCTCCTCTGTTCAGGAAATGGCATTTCTTCATCCGGCTCAATAACAACAGAGTAAAAATCTTCTGCGGTCCCCGCCAGTGTCAAAGAAAAATCAACCTTGCACTGCTTCTCAGTCCATGAGAAATACCCTCCAGTTAGATTTGCCATCCAATTCTAAAGTGTTTGGGATGTCGATGGTCTGAACATATTTCTTTCTATATGGTCTTCATCATCACTATCATCCCATATTGATGGCATGTAATAGTATTCTCCTCTCCTTGAGAAGAGCCTCTTGTTTGGTTCTGGAGTAGTACCAGTTTGCTCACCTCTCCTTGGGATAAGCTTTTTCTTGTATTTTGTTGTTACTCTATCTTCCATTTCATAGGATTCTTCTCTCCTTGGGAAGAATTTCCAATTTTGTTTTAAAGTAGTTTGCTCACCTTCCCTGGGATGAGCCTCCTCTTATATCGAGATAGTAATTCTCTACTTTCATTTCCATCCTCTTCACAAATGTGCCAAGCTTTTCAATGCCTCTTTTCGTGTCTATTTTTCATAGATGTGTTGCCATAGTCACAACATAAATTAATTGAAACAGAGTAGGCCACCTGGCATTAAACTCTGGTCAGATTGTAAATAAACAAATGCTGAAACCAGTGGCATTTGTTTATCAGTAACAAACAATTATTCACTTGACCATGGTGAATAAATCATTACAGAGATGAAAAGACACAGAGTAGGCAACCTGGCACTAAACACTTGTCAAATTGTGAACAGAAACAGAAACCATTGACAATAGCTCTTGTGTCTGAAGAATTATGAATTTAGGCCACCTGGCTCTAAATTATGATCAAATAAATGTTAGCTGTGATGTTTATATAAATACAGTTGAATCTAACTGAAAAACAAAATAAAACAACAATGCAAGAATGTTAATCTTAGCACATGTGTAACCAAAGAATTTCCTATCTGCTATCTCTGTTGAGTTAATTGCAAAATTGTTGGAATTCCTATCTGCTATCCCTGTTGAGGCTTTTTCAGAATTGTTGAAATTCCTATCTGCTATCCCTGTTGAGATAATTTCAGAATTGTTGGAATTACTATCTGCTATCCCTGTTGAGATTGTTGCAGAATTGTTGGAACTATGAAAATAATTTTCAAAAATTCCGGTTTGTTTAGTTTTTGTTTTTTGTTTTCAGTTCGACTGTGTTTCCAGTTTGAAATTTTTAACTCTTATTTCCGGTTACAGAATTTCAACTTTAGAGTATTTTGTACTTTTAAATAAACTCTTTTGTTGTCCAACCTTGTCCAACAGTCTAGCTAAGAGCATTATTTATTGCATTAAACCGGAAGATTTTGTTAAGCGGAGGTGTAACCTGTTTACCAATCTGAAATTGAACCCTGGTCTTGGTTCCATTCAAAATGGCGGGAATTTCTCCAGCCGAGATTTTCCAACTTTCGTTTGAAAAATAATATTGTCTTCTTAATTACATGTATTTTTAAGTTTTATATGTAAGTGCATTTTGGTAATGGTTGCTTTTTGTTTGTATGTATACATAGCAGCTTGAAGGTTTATTTTTGTTAGTTTTAAATTTACTCTTGTTATTTTCATGTGTTAGTCTATCTGTTGAGAAATGGATGTAATTTTGTTCATTATAGAACGGATCTGAGTTGATATTTCCAAATTATGTAATACTAATACTAATCTTTATTTTATAATCAAACTTTCTAAAATTGGTTTAAACTTACTTATTTTACATTGGTGGTGACAATAGCTTACAGTTTATACAAATTTCTATGACCTAGCTTTTTACAAGTTGTTACAGTTAATCAATTTTATTCAATTATTTTAGCCGACATGCTATGCAAATCTCTCTCTATGTCCTCCTAGGTAGATGTGTAAATGTGGATTAAGTGTCTTGCTCAAAGATGTAAAACAACTATGATTGATAGTATGAACCTCAGATCGCTACACAAGATTAACATTGGCTTCTCAAATAAATTTATCTGGCTTGTGTTTATGTATTTTATGTATTTATTATGTGGAATGACAACCAAACAATATCCTGTGTGGATTTGATCATCGCTCAACTTCTACTTGCTTAAAACAAACTGTTAAATCTTACATGATGGTGGTTTAAAGAAGCCATTTCCAAACCTTATCATAAGCTAGTTTTTACATAGACACTGATTTTTACATCTGGGTTACGGGGCATTGACTGTAAATTTAAGTTTTATCATAACATGAATATGTTTTTCTTTTTTATTAATTTTAAACATCTAAGTGTATCTCATAATCTGTTGCATAGAAATATGCATTAAATCCCATTACAATGCAAACAATACCGTTTAGTGGAGTTTGATTTTTCAAGGTTAATTATCTCTACAACGTGGTTCATGTATATTGCAGTTTCGCTTTATGGACCTCAAGATCCACATTATAGCGGGACTCGAATGTATCTAAACATAGATTTCCTACATGACTGTAGGATGATTTTGTAGTTGATGTAGTACCATGAAATGAAGTATGTGTTGAGTAAAATCGTCGTAATACATGTTTTTATAACACTCAAAATTTTGACAGATAACTTTTTATAATAAATTTTTTTTTATTTTACACATCATCTATTTTCAATGTATGTGCAGAAATAATTTTTTAAAGAACTTTTTGTTGTAGGTATGAAATTAAAATGATAAGCACAATCCAGTGGTTGTGAGTATGAATCATCGGCCTGCCACAGTCTCTGTAATGTTTGATATACAACAATGTATTTCATTGTCATTTATCTCATCACTGATTCAAATGGGATAGTTATTAATTACTTTCTGAGATTGGTGTGCTCGAGTACTGGTTAACCTTCAAGGATCCCAGGAGTACTGAATGGGCCTGTTATGAAATATAAACAGTAATGTAAGCTACTAGTATATTGCATATTGACAAACAGTGTTCTGGGTGAATTACTTGGATGGGCCAGTAGCTTGTTGAAGGAAGGTGATGTATTACTGGGATGTGCCAGTAGATTGTTGAAGGGAGGTGATTCATTACTGGGATGTGCCAGTATATTGAAGGGAGGTGATTCATTACTGGGTTGTGCCAGTAGATTGTTGAAAGGAGGTGATTCATTACTGGGATGTGCCAGTAGATTGTTGAAGGGAGGTGATTCATTACTGGGATGTGCCAGTAGATTGTTGAAGGGAGGTGATTCATTACTGGGATGTGCCAGTAGATTGATGAAGGGAGGTGATTCATTACTGGGATGTGCCAGTAGAGTGTTGAAGGGAGGTGATTCATTACTGGGATGTGCCAGTAGATTGTTGAAGGGAGGTGATTCATTACTGGGATTTGCAAGTAGATTGATGAAGGGAGGTGATATATTACTGGGATGTGCCAGTAGATTGTTGAAGGAAAGAGATTCATTACTGGGATGTGCCAGTAGCTTGTTGAAGGGAGGTGATTCATTACTGGGTTGTGCCAGTAGATAATGTTGAAGGGAGGTGATTCATTACTGGGCTGTGCCAGTAGATTGTTGAAGGAAGGTGATTCATTACTGGGATGTGCCAGTAGATAGATGAAGGGAGGTGATTTATTACTGGGATTTGCCAGTAGATTGTTGAAGGGAGGTGATTCATTACTGGGATGTGCCAGTAGATTGATGAAGGGAGGTAATTCATTACTGGGATGTGCCAGTAGCTTGTTGAAGGGAGGTGATTCATTACTGGGCTGTGCCAGTAGATTGTTGAAGGAACATGATTCATTACTGGGATGTGCCAGTAGCTTGTTGAAGGAAGATAATTCATTACTGGGATGTGCCAGTAGATTGATGAAGGGAGGTGATTTATTAATGGGATGTGCCAGTAGATTGTTGAAGGGAGGTGATTCATTACTGGGATGTGCCAGTAGATTGATGAAGGGAGGTAATTCATTACAGGGATGTGCCAGTAGCTTGTTGAAGGGAGGTGATTCATTACTGGGATGTGCTTGTAAATAATGTTGAAGGGAAGTGATTCATTACTGGGATGTGCCAGTAGATTGTTGAAGGGAGGTGATTCATTACTGGGATGTGCCAGTAGATTGTTGAAGGAAGGTGATTCATTACTGGAATGTACCAGTAGATAATTGAAGGAAGGTGATTCATTACTGGGATGTGCCAGTAGATTGTTGAAGGGAGATGATTCATTACTGGGATGTGCCAGTATATTGTTGAAAGAAAGTGATTTATTACTGGGATGTGCCAGTAGATAATTGAAGGAAGGTGATTCATTACTGGGATGTGCCAGTAGGTTGTTGAAGGGAGGTGATTCATTACTGGGATGTGCCAGTAGCTTGTTGAAGGAAGGTGATTCATTACTGGGATGTGCCAGTAGATTGATGAAGGGAGGTGATTCATTACTGGGATGTACCAGTAGGTTGTTGAAGGGAGGTGATTCATTACTGGGATGTGCCAGTAGATTGATGATGGAAGGTGATTCATTACTGGGATGTGCCAATAGATTGATGAAGGGAGGTGATTCATTACTGGGCTGTGCCAGTAGCTTGTTGAAGGAAAGTGATTCATTACTGGGCTGTGCCAGTAGACTGTTGAAGGAAAGTTATTCATTACTGGGTTGTGCCAGTAGCTTGTTGATGGGAGGTGATTCATTACTGGGATGTGCCAATAGATTGATGAAGGGAGGTGATTCATTACTGGGATGAACCAGTAGATTGTTGAAGGGAGGTGATTCATTACTGGGATGTGCCAGTAGATAATGTTGAAGGGAGGTGATTCATTACTGGGATGTGCCAGATTGTTGAAGGGAGGTAATTCATTACATGGATGTGCCAGTAGATTTTTGAAGGGAGGTGATTCATTACTGGGATGTGCCAGTAGATTGTTGAATGGAGGCGATTCATTACTGGGATGTGCCAGTAGCTTGTTGAAGGGAGGCGATTCATTACTGGGATGTGCCAGTAGCTTGTTGATGGAAGGTGACTTATTACTGGGATGTGCCAGTACCTTGTTGAAGGGAAGTGATTTATTACTGGGCTGTGCCAGTAGCTTGTTGAAGGGAGGTGGTTGAGTATCTGCCTTGCATGTGGAAGGTGAATGGTCTGATCCCCAGTGTGATTACATCAAAGACTTGAAGATTCCTTATTTGTTACTCAGCATTTAGAGGTTTATTCTAATTTCTGGTTGGCCCGGTGTCCATATATTGCGGCCGGGTGGGATTGGGCTAGAATACTGTCTCAGCAGACACCGTCTCGATACGACTAGAAAATTGCACCATACAACAACAGTATTCATTGTATATTACATTAGGTGTATCAAGGGTGAATGTCAGCAGCATGATCACAATTTTTATAAAAAAATGGAACAAGTCTTGAAAATTGTATTAGAAAATTGTAATAGGTCTTCATCAGTGGGGGATGATTGATATATGACATTGTGTCTTATTGTCATTTGCCTCACCGCTGATTTAAGTGGGGAAGTTATCAGTTACTTGTGGAGATGGGGTGTGCTCGAGTACTGGTTAACCTTTCAGGATCCCAGGAAACAGTGGTTAGGCAAACTGATCATCTGTTAGCTCTCAATGGCATAAAATGACGCTAAATAGTCAATCAGTCAATCATTTTTACATGGTAAGTTTTTACTGAATAAGCAGTTCATGATATACAGGTGTGGATGTTGTTGTCTTTTTCCCTTTTCATGCCGCCATTAGTCAAAGTGTTTGAACTGTTTGTCTATACGCAAAAAAAAAAAGACTAATTATATTTGTTGGAATGTCCGTCCATTTATACATAATGTACCTTGTGGCCTCAACTCCTACAGTTTTTATCTGATTCAAATCAAACTTGCTATGCATCATCACCATCATCTGAACATACTCATATTGTCAGGATTTTTTCACCCAGATCATTGGTTAAGGAGATATGCTCCCTTTTTTCGGTCTTAAAAATATTTCATATGCATAAATTATGTTCCTCAACTCCTGCTGCAGTTTTCAGCTGATTCTAATCAAACTTGCTAAACATCATCACCTGAGCAAGGGCATACCATCAGAGTTTTATGTCCACATTATTATTGAAGAAGTTACGCCCTCTTTTCTGACTTAAAAATATTTTTTGTTTTTTCCCCCACCTTTTTTGTTTGCTCTTTGTTTTCCTTTTTTGGGGGGAAGGGGGGTATTTTTGGGGTGGGGGAGGGGAAAGGGGGTGGGTGGGGGAAGGGAAAGGGGGGTGGGTGGGGGAGGGGAAAGGGGGGTGGGTTGGGGAGGGGAAGGGGGGGTGTGGGGGAGGGGAAAGGGCGGTGGGTGGGGGGAAGGGGTAGGGGGATGGGTTGGTGAGAGAAAGGTGGATGAGTGGGGTTGGGAGAGTGTGGAAGGGTGTGGGTATGGTGATGAGTACTTTGAACAACATATCCTTAAAAACATCCTGTTTGCACTTGATATACAAGGCTTCTATTGCAAAAAAAAATGCAGCTATAACCACTTGTATTTAAGTATTATTTCCACAGTAGTTTCAATTCACATCATACATCAGCAGAAAACTGTTGTTGTATCTTTTTAGTACCCAGTTGGTTTCATAGAAGGGAACTATAGGTTTACCTTACGTCCGTTTGTCTGGTGTATGTACTTCTGGTCGTCCATCTGAATAGATTACTGAAACTGTAGATGTTGATAAAAAGCAATAAGGAAATAATGCAGGTCATTTTATTTTTTCATTCAGACAAAAACTGTGGTTGCTATGGCAACAAAATTGATATATTCCTGAGACAACTTCGATAATGTGGTTACACAAAAAGTTTCAAAGCTACATTTGTATTTGCTTGTGGTTAGAGTACGATAGGGAGATTATGCAGGCCATTTTATTTTTTCATTTAGACAAAAACTGTGGTTGCCATGGCATCAAAATTGGTATTACTTGTAATACTCCAGTGTCTTAATAATTTATGAAAATACCAGTAAAAGAATGCACTGTCAAAACTGCAAATTACTTTTGCTTAAATGTAATATATGTTTTGGGTTAAATTAAGATTCTTGGCAAAAGTAATGTTTATATCGTCATACTTATTTAGCTTGTGATTGGGTTTTCTGATCACTTGAGGCAATTTTATCCATGATTTAAATTTGTGCGCTCTGGAATTCTTTTTTATTGTTTAACCATATTTATTAATTGCCCTCTTTACCAAGTTCTTGAATAGGTCTGATTAAATAACAAATGTTATGGCCCTTTTTTCACGATTTGTTTTTGTATGATTGGAGTAAAAACCACTGAGAATAAAGCGTTGAATCTGAGTGGTTGCTGCTTTGCTTTTGCTTGTGTAACCCTGGTCATAATTCCCAGTATTAATATTCATTTTATATTGTGTGTATGTTTATTTTAGCCCTTGATGTTTTTATACCTGCAATCCTTGTGACACTGTTTACACATATATTTCAATGTGATGTCACAGTTTAAATATATACAAATACAAAGGTCACAAGGATCACAGACATTGAAGCAGGTAGGGCTGACGTAAACATAAATGAATATCAATACTGGCAATTGTGACCAGGGCTACATTGCATTAGATGCCTTGTATTAGAAGTACCAACAAGATGTTTTTAAATATGTTGATCAAAGCACCTGGTGATTAGATGTGGTAGGTAGGTACTATAGGTACATGTAGGTACTATAGGTAGGTTGGTAGGTAAACCTGTAGGTAGGTAAACAAGTAGATAGGTAGACCTGTAGGTAGGCAGACAGACCTGTAGGCAGGTAGATCTGTAGGTAGGTAGATAGACCTATAGGTTGGTAGATCTGTAGGTAGGTAGGTAAACATGTTGTTAGGTAGATAGACCTGTAGGTAGGTAAACATGTAGGTAGGTAGGTAGATAGACCTGTAGGTAAGTAGGTAGACATGTAGGTAGGTAGACCTGTAGGTAGGGAGGCATGTGGGTAGACCTGTAGATAGGTAAGTAGACCTGTAGGTAGGTAGATCTGTAGGTAGGTAAACATGTAGGTAGGTAGGTAAACATGTAAATAGGTAGATAGACCTGCCGGTAGGTAAACATGTAAGTAGATAGATAGACCTGTATGTAGGTAGGTTGATCTGTAGATAGGTAAGCCTGTAGGTTGGTAGACTTGAAGGTAGATAGGTAGGTAAACCTGTAGATATGTAGGTAGACCTGTAGATAGGTAGGCCTGTAGGTTGGTAGACTTGAAGGTAGGTAAGTAGACCTGTAGATAGGTAGGTAGACCTGTAGGTAGGTAGATTTGAAGGTAGGTAGACTTGAAGGTAGACCTGTAGGTAGGTAAACCTGAAAGTAGGTAGACCTGTAGGTAGGTAGATAGATCTGTAGATAGGTAGGTAAACCTGAATGTAGGTAGACCTGTGGGTAGATAGGTCTGTAGATAGACACGTAGGTAGGTAGGTAGACATGTAAGTAGACCGGTAAGTATGGGTGGTTGGGCTGGCTGGCTTAGATTGGTAGTTGTGTAGGAGGGTGAACTGTAGGTAGGCAGAAGGATGGATTAGTTGGTGGGTTGGTTAGGTAGATAGGTGAGATTTAGTTAGGTTGAAAGTGGGTGGATGTGTAGGTATGTTGGTACATTTTCTAGTCATCATAATTATTAGCATTCAAAATATATTGTTAATGTCTCAATGATGTCCATTTATTGTTTCCCATAGTGTTGATGGCCTTGATGGAACCAGATGATGAATGTGGAACCAGATGATGAATGTGACTCATGACATGAACAAAGACCAGATCGTTACTTTTAAAAAATTTCTGCTGAACCAGGATTCATACGTACTACGTAGGTATGGGCAGTAAGTTTTCATCACTAGCCCAATACTGGTATGCTTCTCTTTCAGACCTTATCACGAAATTCCTTTCCACTGATTGAGAAAATAGTCATATGTTGACTGTCCTCACCATTCGCAAAATGTTACCACTGTCCGTCAATTTATTCATCTTTCTTTCAGTTTGTCATTTTGAAATTAGATTAGTTTCCGGTTGGTGACTTTAGAAAGGGTCTATATATTTAATTATTGTTTCTTGTGTAGCTGTATAATTACAGTGCTAATTTACTATTTGTCAACGTCGAGTCAAATTTTACAGGAATTATGTCCGCATTTTCAACTTAATTTTTCATAAAACAGTGGATAATTATCAACATATTGAAAGGTTCTCTATAGTCAATTAAAATTTTGTATGTAACTTTATTATTATAAAACACAAGTCAAACTTGTTAATTTCTAACTTTGGCCTCTTTTCAGCTTAATTTTTGGTAAAAATTACTAAGATATATCGGTAGTTGGAGAATCTGTTTCTTGAGACACATTTCTGTTGCCAAAATAAAAAAAATGATTATAAATATTTACAAAAATAAATGCCCATCACCACAGTAACAATCCTTTTTTGATGATTTTATAATGACTCGATCCAGACTATAACAGTTTGCAGCCTTTCCTGCTAGAAGGTATCAGTTACAAGTATTGTTCAGTATACCCTCCCTGAATTCTTATCCATTAATTTTGGCAGAGTTGTGGCCCTTAAATTATGTTACAGTGTCTTCATATCAAATGTTTTTGGGTCAGCTGCTGTATTGCAGAATTTTAATGAAACCTAAGCTTTGGTCAGTATCAGTGAAAGAACAGGAAAGTCTTTTACAGTAATTAATGTCCCTATTTATACTTCATACAGATCTTAGTAATGACTTTTTATGACATGACTCAATAATTAATAATAATAAAATTGGTTATATTACAGGTGTGGGTGGCAAGTTTGGAGAAACCAAAGATGACATCCCAGTCACTATTCTCAAGTCGTACAACTCGGGAGTCCTTATTTTGTAGTTTGGCTGTATCTTATCAAGGCTGTGTTATTGGAAGTTACAAAAGGTATATAGAAAGGTAATTAACGTTAATATTATTTGGAAATCAAAGCACTGTAGTACTTGGGGGAAGGACCTATCACCATTTTAATAAAGATAGTTTCACAGTGCACAAAGAATTGCCTCAATTTCAGGTTGAACACAGGACATAAAAAAGTATTTCCGTAGAAAATAAAGAAAATCGGGCAATTAAATGTTTTGGGTTGTTTGCAATTAATATAGTCGGTCAGGAAGCTGTAACCACACATATTTTGTTTTGGTCTATAAAATAAAAAATTTGGAAAAAAAAAGAACAAAACGATTTGTGATTTTCATAATTTTCTACCAGTGTTCGTGTTGCCTTAAGGTACTTTCAGGTTGTTAATAATTTCCAAAACAAGTTTGGTTGGTTTTACATCTTTTTTTACTGGAGTGAACACTCAATTTGTGGAATTAATTGTATTTCTCTC
Source organism: Panopea generosa (assembly GCA_029582155.1). NCBI lineage: Eukaryota > Metazoa > Mollusca > Bivalvia > Adapedonta > Hiatellidae > Panopea > Panopea generosa. The sequence continues at coordinate 50,284,220 of CM055897.1, forward strand.
TCTTTCCATTCACAGTGCTGTTGGTTATTTTTATTCTAGATATTGTTAAACAATTCAAGACTAGCATAATTTCAAGATGTCTGCCTTCCTCTTTAGCAATCTGGTCTTAACTGATCCTTATCCCTATCAATTTAAGTGACTTGACCTTTTTGGTGGGAATATTAAGTAAAATCACTGATGCATAAATAAATCCTATAACTTAATATAATGGTAAATGAAAGGAAACTCTTATAAAGCCATAATACAGATTTAATATAAAATCTGGTCCTGTTGCCCACTTCCCCTCTGTGAAAACTGACGTCTGGTCTGTCTCTTATATTAACACTTATCATACTTGTAATTAAACAAATTTGATATTCTATTTATATATAATTGTATTACACCATTTCTATTCGTTCTATTACACTCACGACTTATTAGTTTAGTATTACAAAAAAACTTTCTTACACTGCTATTGATCACAGTGTGACACTATTAACACTGTGTTACTATAATATATCGGTGTTACCTTAATACAACTCTGTTACACTCTATGTTGCATAAATAGATTTATAGGAGATTATAATAGGAGATTTACGTGAATAAATAGATGACTTCTGGTTTAGCGAAAAGTTTTGTTGTTTTCCCATTTGGAAGTGACAGAATACACAATAATACCAAAAAGGGTTTATAAACATTGTTAATTAAATAGAAATCATAAAATATAAAGCATGTAAGATTTTTTGAAAATTCAATGATGGAATACTACCATGTGTTGTATCAATTTTTAGCTTATTCAATTACTTTTCTAACCAATATGTTTATTTTATTGTTTTGAATTTGGATAAAACGTATGTCTACATGGATTAGGGGTCAAAATAAAAAATAGACAAATAGCCAAAGGGATGTTTTCTTGCGTAGATTCACTGTATTTTGTTGCAAAATTATGTAAATGTTGCATTAATATCTGGTGTCTAATACTTTCTAAAAAACGCCACCTCATGGAATGTACGAAACTGCAGCGACTGAGTCCCCTCTGCCCAGCATCATTAAGGCGTCTATCAGGGTTGTCAAAATGAGCCATTGCTGGCGGCGTCTACTATGAATTTGGCAACGTCTACCTTTTTTGGAAAAAAACAAACATGTCCCATATATGTTTCAAATCGCCAATACGTCTTGTTTTGTGTATGCCTTATTTCTGTAGGAGCCAACCACAAGTCGTAAAACATCTTGTAAAAACTATTGCTTGATCTTCAAAACCACTGTACTGGAGATAAACTTCCCAATTACGTCTAACCGTGTTGCTAGAGATCTTTCAAAACAATCGTATAATGATTTTTAGATTGCTGAGGTATGCATTTCAGCTATGTGTTGTATTTTAGACCTTGCTGACTTTTTCAGGTAAAAAAGCAGTGAAAACTTATTCATAATTTGAGACTGGAATATAGCTAAGAATGGCTGAAAAGCCATCTCATGCAATCTAAATTTCAAAATTTTCCAACCCTGGTCTATACGCTGATTCTGATACTCATGGCATATTCGCTGTTATAAATTTTCAAAATCTACAATGATATTCGCACTAAACATGTGTGACAGAAAACAAGTTTGGCCACTTCTGCTTAAGTATACCTGTTCCACGTTTCAAATTTGACAACTTTATAGAATTAAAACAGTCTAAAAATAAAAAGTGCACACTTTCTTTTGCGTTTGAGTATTTATAAAAAGTAGCAAGAACCATTTCATTACAGCATCTAACAGCTTATGAGCTACATCTAAATCAAATTGATTTAAAATCCCAGAGCTCATTAATATATCTTATGCCTGTAATTTTGAGTCATATGGTCTTGTGACCATCTGGTTCATCTGATATATCAAGCCATTGAGGAGCTCTTCTTTCTATTTGGGGACATCCCTCCGGTAGTCACGACTTTTCTGACTTTAATCTAAAAACAGGGATATTGTTTGTTGGTTGTTCTATAACAACAACAACAACAACAAAGTTTATTGTGATATAAGGCCTCCAGCCCACAACACATAATACAAACATGTTAATTATGAAATTGTACACGATGTAAAAAATGCATCTGAATTAAGATGTCAACAATAAATCATTGTAAGAGCATTGTAATAAGCAGTATCCTGGATGTGGCATATACATAATAGAATATTGTATCTTCAGTTTTTTTTTATATCATCATCAATTCTTTACGTTTCTCGAATGCGTAATAAATGTAACATGCAACTGATTGCAACAATTTCTCATTTTTTGTAGACATAAGTATTCGGAATTTGTTCATATTAGAATGACAAAAGTATTTTGTGGAATATATACCCCACGAAGATAAGAGTAGGCTGTACAACATAATAAAAAGTGATACTCGTCCTCTACCTCATTTGATGTACATAGTTTGCAAACTGTAAGTTCCTATCAGTGTCATGATGTCTTCCAGTTGCAATTTCTAAATTGTGTGAACCAGATCTAAACTTTGCAAGTGAATATCTGAATTTTTTAACAAACAAAATATCTAGATATAATTCATGATCATAGGTTAGTTTATATTCTTTGTAGAAACACAATTTAGACGACATATTAATTGCTTCTATCCAACTCTGTACATACTGGTCTTTCAAACGTCAAACTAATGACAACATGAACACACTTTCATTTTGTACATGTTGGTTTATCCACACAAAACCAAACCCATTCGAACAAAGAATTATTCTGACCTGGCTGACCCAGTTACTTCTTCCACTTTCGTCTAGTACTTTCAACATATTATAACATTTTTTTACGTATCGAAATTCTGGCATATTTATAATCTTAATCCAGTATTTAATACATCTCTTAGTTGATTCTATCCATAGCGGATATCTACCACAATCACCTAACACTGCTGTATTAGAAGCTTTAGTATTTAAACACATATATCGTTTACAAGCATATCGTTGGACTATTTCGGTATGTTGGCGTTAGGCAAATCCCCAAATTTCACATCCATACAGCACAATTGGTACAACTTTTGTATCAAATAATTTACAAACACATTTTTCGGTATTTGTCCATATTTATATAAACTTGACAAAACTGACACCAGCACACGCTTACCCTTTAAAGCTAAATCTTCTGCCATCTTATAAAAGGAAAGTTGCATGGAAAACGATACACCTACATATGTAAAACACTTAACTATTTCTAATGGATGCCCTTTGTATAACCATTTTTCATTATTTGAAAGTCTTCCACCATTTTTGAAAACCATGACTTTTGTTTTACCCGTGTTGACTTTCAAATAACTATGATCACAATAGTCGCTCAGAATATGAAGCTGTCTCTGTAAACCAATGACTGTATCAGCAATCAAAGCTATATCATCTGCAAATAATAAAATGAAAAGTTCTACTGTGTCTGGAAAAAGTTGTATTCCTCTTAGATCACTGTTTTCAATAAGTTCCGCAAGATCGTTGATAAATAGCGAGAACAGGATAGGAGAGGCCAAACATCCTTGCTTTAATCCAACTGGACACTCGAAACTGTCACTAAGTTTCCCATTCGACTTCACTCGAGAACGAACACAGGCATACATGGCTTGTATTGATTTAAATAGTTTACCTTTAACACCAATACTCTTTAATGTTGTCCAAAGTTTATCTCTAGGAACAGTGTCAAAGGCGGTCTTGAAATCAACGAATGCTACGTACAATTTCCCACGCTTTTTTGAAAGATACTTTGATATACTTGCTTGCAGTATATATGCATTATCAACAGTAGAATACCCTGACCTGAACCCTGCTTGGGATTCAGATATCTTGTCAAATATATTAGCAAAAAAAGTTAACCTTCTGTTGATTATACCAGTGTATATTTTACCAAATATGTCCAATAAGGATATACCACGGTGGTTTTCAACTGTATTTATGTCACTTTTCTTTAATATCGGAATGATTATAGCATTACTCCAATCTTCTGGAAACTGACCACTCTTGAATATACGATTAAATAAACGGTTGAGTATGGGCAACAATATGTCGACACCATAAATGAATATGCTCGGTGGTAAACCATTCTGACCCCCTGCCTTGGATATATTTAATGATTTAATAGATTTGGTTATTTCTTCATCTGTAATTTCAGAATTGAAAATTATATCCTCTGCATCATTAATGTTTACAGCCATTTCAATATCATTTCCATCTGCATTAAAATATTGTTCATTTTCATTATCATCACATTTAAATAGATTTTCGAAATATGTTTTCCACTGGTCACATGTTATTTGGTGGTTTCTCTTCTGTTTGCAGCTTAGATTTTTTATTGCTTGCAATTTTGTAGTTTTTTAAATAGCTGTCCGAGCGGTTTTGTCTGTAATTCCGCAAGCATTTGTTTTTACACAGTTTTAACTCTTTACATTCCTTATCGAACCACCGTGGTTGTGTTGATTTGTAAAGACGTTTAGAATGTAAGCAATCTTTACTGCTATCCTTAAGTAACGTTTGTATACGCTTCACAACATCGTTTATATCAACAGTTACATCGTTTAATTTCAATGACATTTCTCTTAAGTATACGTTAGTTAGATTTGTTGACAGTCTTTCTCTGAATGATTCAATTCTATCCTCAGAAAAACGGTAAACATTTTGTGTAATATCCACTTGATCGCTGTTTATATTTACGTTAAAGTCAATTGTTGGGTGTTTACTACTTTTTAATGATGCAATAATAGGAAAGTGGGTCGACTCTGTCCTTTCAGCTACCTCAAAATTATTGAGATTGGCTAGCATAGTATCATCACATATGAAATAGTCTATAACACTATTTCCATTAGGATCAATAAATGTGAAATTTCCAATGTTCCTGTCTTTACCACAGCGGCCATTAGCTATCAAAAGTGAATGTGTTATACAAAATGATAATAAGTCATTACCAGCTTTATTAAGAACAGGATCACATTCCACACTTTCCAGCTGCAATGTCGTTTTGTAACACATCATAAAATTCTTCAAGTTCTGGTACATTATTCTTCATGTTTATAAAGTCAACTTTTTCGGCTGTTCTACAATTCAAATCTCCCAGTATAACAACATGGGTTTCGTCAAGGTTAAGAGGAAGTTCTAGTAGTTCATTTTCAAGAAGGAATATACCTTTGGTGTGGTAGTTAATATAAAATGGTGAGCCGTCAGGAGGCAGATATGTGAAGCACAGTAAAACATCTTTGTTCATATCAAAAAGCGCATTGTTTATAAGTATAAATATACAAAATCGGCATTCAGAGTTTACATGTTTTACATGTTCGAGAATATTTTGATTTATATAAACTAATATTCCAGACATTGTTCTACCACCACAATTTGATTTCAAAGCTGCGTTGAAGAAACATTTATGGTTTGGGAATATATTATTTACATCCACAATGTCCGTTACCCATGTTTCAGTCAGCCCGAATATTTCAAAACTATTAAGATATTGTATTATATCATTATTTTGAATTTTACCTATGAAGCCTTCAATATTCCAACATAAAATATTTATATTGTGTTTTGGGCCTTGACCATCCTCCTATTGATTAAGTACTGTGTTATTGGTAGCATTGTTTGTCGATTCAGATATACTTATCTCGGGATCGCGTTCAAGTGTGTCCATTCCGTTGGGACTTAAGTTCTTCGAATTGCTTTACAAAAAACACGAGGTTCCTCATTAGTGTTTGCCGATAAGATAGGTCTTATATGAAGTTGGCCGTTTTGGTAGTAGCCCGTTCTCCCTTTTTGTTTAAGACACTTTAATTTATCACGTTGATGTGTAGTCAGATCATTGCCCACTCGTATATTCGATTTCCGCAACTCATCACGACCTTCATATATTTTATATTTATCGTCATCGTGGCGAAAACGTATGATAGCTATACGTGGATTATCATCTCACACGGTGCCTACTCTATGTGCTCGTTTGATATCATCATCGGACCACTTCTCTCTCTGACAAGCAACTTTTAGAACATTTTTTATAACATGGTGTTTTAAATCTTCATCTGATTCATTCACCAGTTCAGGTAATCCAAAAATTCTCATTGAATCTGACCTACTCCATGTTTCCAGTTTGTCAATGTCATTATCAAGTTTATCAATCAGATCACATTTTGCCCCAAGTGTATCGTTTAAATGATCTATATCAAGTTTTATTTGTTCTTTCAGATCACCAATGTGATTTAAATCTGTTCTGAGAAGATTAACGTCAAATTGGAGTTGTTCATGGGATCGGGTAATAGCATTCAGATCTTGTTTCATTGCTAGCTGATCACTTTTCATAACAGCAATATCTCCTTTCATAGCACGGACATCTGATTGAACCAAGCGAATTTCAGTAAGGACGTGTTGCTCACTTAATTTTATCGCTGCTAGAAGTGCTTCGGTGTCATTAGGTCCAGGATTTGTTTCAATATCCGAGGATAGTATTAACGTATTCTGTATAAGCCGTTGATTTCCTCGAGGAGAAAGAGGCAGCGTTGAAGAGACGCCGCTGCATAAAGCTTGCTTGACAGAAGGAATATCACTGTAATGGTCTATACCGAGTTAAAATTTAACGTCCATCGATTTGTATCGCGACGCGACATGCTGACAGGATGCTAATACCAGTGTTATAATGAATAGTGTTGCAAATAGTCTGTAATGTATATCTGGAGCCTTAGTATATGGGGTGTATGCTTCAACACTGTATCGCATACAGGATGTTTTGCCAGGACCGAAATTGCCAATGCGCATTCTATATTTAATGATATCTACACACATTGTGTGAAGATCAGTGTTTATAATCCCGAATTATATTTATGAAGTACCATCTGGGCTTCCGTACTTTTTTATCGAGTAGCGTTTATACTGCACTATTGTCCACTGTATAATAATAACTTAGTCACAGGACACTGGGCACGTTAGTAATGGACGCCTACGTATATAAATCATGCGCTGTTAGTGAAAATGCAAATTGAGATATTTCACAAATTACAAACTTAGCCTCATAGTAACTTTAGAATTTTTAACTCCTAAAAATCCTGTATCGTACACTATCAGAAAATGTCCATAAAGGTCCGAAATTAATTACATATAAACTTATTGTTTTCCAGTAGATGTAAACACGTACACACGGGTGTACAGGTAAAAATCATCTATAACTTTATATGCTTCTTCTTCAAGTCTATCAGTTATCTTGTGTTTTCCTTCAGATTTCAACTTTTTATGCCCCCCAATAATTATTTTGGGTGGCATATAGTAATCGCAGCGTCCGTCCATCCTTCCATCCAGTATTTCGTTTCCGGCCGGTAACTTTGTCATGCATAGATTGATTTTATTGATACTTGCAAGAAATGATCAACAGAACATGACCACGTGTCATGAGTAAGACCCACACCCGTACCTCAAAGATCAAGGTCACAATTTCAGTTTGTTTGACAACACTTTGAGTTTATGTGAGATTTTGATACTGGCCTGTAACTTTGTAATGCATAGATGAATTTTAATGATACTTGCTACAAATGATCAACATAACATCATGACATGTTGTGGGGCATGTGACACTTAACAGTGACATTTCTTGTTTACAAATACTTTATATGTATACAGATATATTTGCTGCCTTTGCTTTTTTATCCTTCCGCGGGGATACAGAAATGGGCTGTGTCGTTCCGTCCGTGCGTCCACTGCTGTCCGCACCGTATCTCCTTCAGTTGTGATTGGAATTTTAAATAACTTGGCACAAATGTTCACTAGGACAAGACAATATGTCATGCAAATGACTTGGGTCTGTTCGTCAAATGTCAAGGTCATAGGTCAAGTGTTTGGAAATCTAATGTATACACTGTGTTTCCTCTTGTCTGGACTGTATCTTCTTTAGTTGTGATTGGAATTTTAAATAACTTGGCACAAATGTTCACTAGGACAAGATGATGTGTCATGCAAAGGACTTGGGTCCGTTCGTCAAATGTTAAGGTCATAGCTCAAGGTCAGGTGTTTGAAAATCCAATGTATCTACTATGTTTCCTCTTGTCCGGACCGTATCTTCTTAAATTGTGATTGGAATTTTAAATAACTTGGCACAAACGTTCACTAGCACAAGATGATGTGTCATGCGAATGACTTGGGTCAGTTCATCAAAGGTCAAGGTCATAGCTCAAGGTCAAGTATTTGAAAATCCAATGTATACACTGTGTTTCCTCTTTTCTTGACCGTATCTTCTTTAGTTGTGATTGCATTTAAAAAAACTTGGCACAAATGTTCACTAGGACAAGACAATGTGTCATGCGACTGACTTGGGTCAGTTCATCAAAGGTCAAGGTCATAGCTCAAGGTCAAGTATTTGAAAATCCAATGTATACACTGTGTTTCCTCTTTTCTTGACCGTATCTTCTTTAGTTGTGATTGCATTTAAAAAAACTTGGCACAAATGTTCACTAGGACAAGACAATGTGTCATGCGACTGACTTGGGTCTGTTCGTCAAAGGTCAAGGTCACAGCTCTGTCCGTCCACTGCTGTCCGGATCTTATCTTTTTAGCTGTGGTTGGAGTTTTAAATAACTTGGCACAAATGTTCACTAGGACAAGAGGATGTGTCATAAATGACTTAAGTCTGTTTGTCAAAGGTCAAGGTCATAGCTCAAGGTCAAGTGTTTGGTGGGAGATATGACCATGTTAGTGGCAACCTCTTGTCATAATACTTCTTGTGCTTAGATTTTGCTTTCTCCGTATGTTCTTCTAAGATTTCTCTTGTTCTTTCCATTCATTGTTTCAGTTCTTGTATATACTCTGTGTATGGTTTACTTGATATCTCATTCTGCTGCTTGTTCAAATACTATGTCAAATGGCAGTTTTGGTTTGCGACCAAACATAAGTTCAAATGGGGATGTCTTTGCTGTTTCATGGGGTATACAGTTATATGCGTACACTAAAGATGGTATATGTTCTTTCCAATCGTTTTTCTGAGACATTTATATTGTCCCCAATATGTCTAGTAGAGTCCTATTAAAACGTTCTGTAATGCCATTCCCCATAAGATTATATATTGATGTCTTACTTTTCTTCATATAAGTGATGTCGCACAATTCTTTCATTATCTGTGATTGAAAATTTGCTCATTGATCTGAATGTATAATGTAAGGGATACCGTAGTGTACAATAAAGTTATTGTAAAATGCCTGTGCTGTTGTTTTTGCAGTTTGATTTCTTGTTGGAAGAGCCATAGCAAATTTTGTGAAATGGTGTGTAATCACTAAAACATTAGATATCCCACCTTTTGAAAGTTCCAGTGTTAAAAAATCCATACACACCATTTCTTATGGATAAGTGGTGGTAATATTAACTAGAGGAGCATGATTATGAACATTTGATTTTCTGCGGAGACATCTATCACATTTGGATATCCAGTTTTCAACATCTACTGACATTCTTGGCCAAAAGTATCATTCTCTCAATAAACCTATTGTTTTTTCACGTCCTGGGTGTCCTACAATATCATGTAGTCCTTTTAAAATGTCTTTTCTGTAACAATTTGGTATGACTAACTGATCAATGTTATTCTCTTTTAAATGTCTGTGTAATATTCCCCTTTTCATTTTGAAGCTACTAAAATTTCTCCGCATTATAATATCATCTTTATTACAATTCATGCTTGGCAAACTTTTATCAATAACTGCTTGCCTCCATCTTTCAATTGTACTGTCTTCTCTTTGATTCCTCCTGATCTCTCGCATCTCTATCTGTGCCATAGTTTATCCACGGTTTTCTGTAACTTCTACTATGTTTATACTGGCAACTGGTAAAATTTCTATATATGGTGGAGGAACTATACTATTATAAATAGCTTTTACAACTTGATTCTCTATTTTCACCATTTCGCTATCATCTTGTGTAACATCTTGGTGCGGGTACCTTGGCATCTGCATTTTTAATACCGGTTCTGTATATAATGTCTAAGTCAAACAGTCCTAATGCTGCAGCCCATCTATGTCCTGTTGCATCTAGCTTGGCACTCGTCTATATGTGTGAGAGGGTTGTTGCCTGTTAGTACTGAAAAATGTTTCAGTGCTAAATGATCTGCAAACTTTTCAGTGATGGCCCATTTTAAATGCTAAATACTCCAATTTGAATGCAGAGCAGTTCTGTGGTTAAGGCTCTACCTGCGTATGAAATTACTCTCTTTTTGTTATCTTGTAATTGATAGAGTTCTGCACCTAATCCCTTTGTAGATGCATCTGTATGAAGTTCGAAAGGTAATTTGAAATCCGGATAAGCTAAAATCGGTGGTGATGTTAGTATGATTTTCAATTGTTCAAACACTTCTTGCTCTTTAACTGTCCAACGCCAATCTTTTGTTATTTTCTTATTTTTTTTGGCTGATGTTGGTGGCAATAAAACAGATAGAGATCTTGTAACTTTCACGAATCTTCTATAGTATCCTGCAAATGCAAGAAACGATCTAAGTTCAGCAGAATTGGCTGGAGTTGGCCGTTCTTTACTTTATCAATTTTAGCTGGATCTGTCTCTATTCTTTCCTTGCTTATGATGTGTCCAAGAAAGTTCACTTTATATTGAATGAATTTCTGGTGATAGTTTAAGTTTACACTCCAAAGGCACTAAATGCTCTGCAAAATTTTGACTGAAGATTATCAGGTCGTCCAAGTATGACACATATCTTTAGATTATAATCTCCCAAACACTCTTCCATTACTCTTTGAAATGTGGCAGAGCTTGTACTCAATCCAAATGGCCTCTTGTTGTACTAAAAAAAAAACAAGGGCACCAACAGTAAATGCACTTCTCTCTTTGTGAGTTTCTTCTAATTCTATTTGATGATATCCAGATTGTCTATGATTAAAAATAATTTACTACCTTGCAATACATCAAACACTTCTTCTATTCTTGGTAATGCATATGCACTTTCACACTTTTGTTATTAAGCATTCTATAGTCCACGCACATTCTCAGTTTACCATCTTTCTTTTGAACGAATACCACATTAGAAGCCCAAGATGATTTCAATTTGCAAATGATACCTGCAGATAATAATTGCTCTAAGTCTTTTCTCACTTCATCTACCATCATTGGAGGGATTCTTCTGTGTCTTTGTTTAAAAGAAATATCATCTAAAAGGTCAATCCTATGTTTAATAAGGTCACACTGGCCTATGTCTTCATCGCTTGTTGAAAAAAATGTCCTTATGTTTATTTAGAATATCCCTAATTTGTCTATTTTGTTCCTCATTAAGTTTGTTATTGCTGTCTATATCAATCCCATCTATTATTTCATCATGTACATTTGTCTTCTCCTCTATTCTATTAAAAACTTCCTCATCAATGGTGACTGGTTGTAATTCACAAATAATTGCTTTTGGTAATATAGTGACTGCCTTTGTTGTTAAATTGGACACATTTACTGTTATTTCTTTGTTCTGACCATTTCTATAATCAACAATACTTGGAGTTACATCAATAAATGAGGGTTAATTAGAATCTTTTATTTCTTGCATAATAGCTGCAGTAGAGTGGTCATCCATCTCTCTATCTGTATAGCACTCTATGTTACACGACTGATTAGGTTTTAAGATTATCTTTTATGGTATAGCACTTCTTACTATGGCCAACCAGTTCTTATTGCATTTTAGCTCTCTCTCTCTAACCACAGCACATCTAAAAGACAAATACCATTCTGTTTGAGTCTCTGCTTTCTGAAGAAACTATTCTCCGTAATTACCTTTGCATTCTGACAACAATTCTTGTAGTATGTTTGTTCCAATGATAAGTGGTGTTTTTGTTGAATAATTGGTATCTGGTGTTATCAGAAATAAACAATGCTGTGGTTTAGATTTTGGTAGCCCATTGGTTATCTGTAATTCTACTTCAATATATCCCAAGAACAGAAGTGACTTGCTTATCACACTAACATCTATAAGTGCTGTGGTTCCTGTATTGTTAATGGTTATTACAGCTTCATTTATATTGCCCACTAATTTGGTTGGGATCATGTCTCTCTGTGTTCTGGTTTGAACCCACAACTGGAGCACTTAATTTTTTGGGCAATTTCTGGCAAAATGTCCTTTTTCCTTACAATTGAAACATGTATGACTAAAAGTGTTTGATCCAGTAGATTTTGATTCTCCTCTTCCTCTATATCCTCTAAAACGAGTCGGACATCACCCTTTGCTGTAAAAATTTCTAGTTCCATTTTTCTTGACTCTAATATCTCTATCCTGTCATTCATTTTTTTAGTAACTCTGCTACTTCTGACAATTCACTCTTTTCTATCCATATTAATGGCTGCATTCACTTCTAATTTTCTCAGTTTGATTTTAAATCTATCATAATCTATTATGGTTTCGTATTTGTACTGTGCTTGATGTTTCATTTCTGGATGTAATCTTTGGTACAATAGGCTTTTTAGAAGTCCACCACATTATGTAATTGTTTGGTTATAAATTTCTTCGACTCTTGGTAATTGGTAATTGTTTCGTTTATTTGTTGTTGACTTGGAAGAAAACTTTCTTTTGTGCCCAAAGTGCTATCAAATTTATGTGGAATTTTATCTATGGTTGTGCCGAGTCCTAGTCTCCTCAAAATATCTGCTGCATTTCCTTTGGTTGCTCTTCTTATTCCTAACAAAATCTGTTTTTCATTGTACAGCTTTTCTGTAACTAGTGCTTCTATTTCGAACTTGAATGTCAGCCAGTTGACATCTCCTTTCCCTTCTTCCCCATGAAAATACGACAATTTATGATATTGCGCTGTTAATTTGACTGTGTTTCATTTGATGAAGTTGCTGGCGCACTGCTTAATGGCTTTGGTAATTTCCGTTTTAAATCACTATTTAAATCACTATATCTTTTTCTTGTATTTGTCCTTTTACTTCATAGTCTTTAATGAAAAAATTATGTCTTTATTACTTTTGACTTTTATTGCATGAAATACATCAAGTAATTTTCTTTCTTCTTCTGTTAAGACTTCCTAAGTCCTTATCAATTCAATTCTTTTCAGTAGTTAAATTCAATTGAACAATGAAGTTTAATTCAATTTACGGGTCCTCCGTGGCCGAGTGGTCTAAGGCGCCGTCTCAAGATCACTTACCTCTCACCGCTATGGTCGTAGGTTCGAGTCCCGCTCGCTCCAAAAACTTTATGTGAGAAAGTTTCTAGTTACTTGCGGAAGGACGGTGGTTCTACTCAGTCTGACTCAGTCTGACTCAGTCTGAGGTCTTCCTCCACCAGTAAAACTGGATATGCCATATATAACCTGAAATGTGTTGAAAATGGCGTTAAACCCCATTCAAAAAAAAAAAAAAAAAAAAAAAAAAAAAAAAATTCAATTTACAGTATTTCAACTAATTTCCTGTTGTATTCACTCATTAATCTACTTTCACTTTAATATCTACTTCCACTGTGATATCTGATTTCACTATGATATCTTATTTCATTTTGATATCTACTTTCAGTATCTGATTTGCTTTGATACCTACTTTCAGTATCTAATTTCACTATGATATCTGATTTCGCTTTGATATCTTCTTTCAGTTTCTGTAGTCACTTTGATATAAACTTTCAATGTCTAATTTCACTTTGATATCTAATTTGAACTATATCTTTAGTCTATATCTGTTTTGCTTCAATTTTAATATTGCATGATTCTCTATCTCGTTTATTTTTATTCCCAAATAAAAAATATTTTCCCTATTTATATAAACTCTGTACCATTATTTCTCAACTTGATATATCTTTAATTAATAACTCTCACATTCTCAATAAGACAACCTTTTGATCAGTAAATAATATATTTCTAAACTAAGTTGTCCAATTATTCTAGTTGATGTAATTAATATCTGTTAAACCTGTTCTGAAAACAATCATATATGTGACATGGAAAAATAATCCAATATATTTCGTGTACAGTCTAACTGTCAACCTACCTATCTGTCAATTGAAAAGCTATTGATACCTCCTTTCTCTATAAATAGAAACTACTGTTAAAAACTACTGAACCAAACATACTGTCCTACAAGTCAGTTGCGGTCACAGGTCAGTATTTTGTACTAAAATCAGTGTCTCTGTTATTTCCAGAATATCCCAAGTCCAAATCTAAATTATCCAAATAATACTTTTACCAAACAAAAAAACAACATTAATCACTAAAACGTTAACAAACCAATTATTCCATAGAATTGATGGAAATGCAAGTTAGTAATAAAAAACAAAGTTGACCTCGGTGTATGAAAGTAGTTCCAAATAAATCCAAAACAATAAATATAGTTCAATATTGATGGCAATGGACAGTAGGCAATGTTTACATATACAGTAGAACTTCGATCGCTCGAACTCGACGGGACTGGACAAAATAGTTCGAGTCAGCAGTAGTTCGATTCAAGCCTGGTACAACAATCATAGTAAATGTACAATGGTGTACAAGTACGTTTGTGAGCGTGTTATTGAATCCCATGTGTACACTTTGAACAGGTGCAATAGATGATGTAAATGATGTGTATTTCTTGTTTATGTAGAAAATCTAATATACCAGAAAAGATATTTTCCAAATATAATTAATTGTATTACGCTATAATTACTTAATTTACCTTTATCATCATAATTTTATATACACATGTATAAATAGCTATATTTAGCTTTTGGTGTTCGTCTGAATGTAAATGACTGTTGACATGATAATCACACTCTGGTTTTACCGGGTCCTTCACCAAGTTGCTCGGCAATTGTCAAAGAGGCTGACTTAGTTATCCCCCAGTTATTGGGTCCGTCACTAAGTTGCTCAGCCGTTTCTTGTTTAGGTAAATGTGTTGTTAAATGCAGCATTGTGCAATGAGACTGAACTTCCCATGTCGAAAATTTATTGGGTAAAATTGTATGTGACACTCTTTACCTTTCAATGTTTGCAATATAAATTGGTTTTATTTTGATTTCATCTTAAATAACAAATAAACATCAAACTAAGAAACAAATTAACTTAATTATTGCAACATGCGGTATACAATTAAAGCAAGCGTGTAACTAATTATAAACACACTCGCCAAATTATCATAACAAACTTTTCGCTCTTTAAGACAGTGGGGGATATTATGACGTGTAGAAATTACTTCAACCCTTTGAATGCGTGAACAAAAATGGCAAACTTCTCCGATTTTCTTTATCTTTGATCAGCTGTTCGACCGAAAGGTGCGAAAAACACAGGTAAGTGTGTTGGCGGGACCTAATTTCTAGTTCGACTGTTCCACCTACTAGTGTTCTAGCCATCGGTGGTAGAATAATAGAAATTAAATAGGAATTTTGCAGGGACCGGGTTAATTGTTCGAGTAATTGGTGGTGTTCCAGTCAACCGAGTTCGAGCTATCGAAGTTCTACTGTACATGTATATATAATATGTTTCTCACTAAAAATTGTTTCACATTTTGATTTGATGTTCAAAATAGCAACACGTGTTATTGAGATAGGGAGATTAATAAGATGTTATTAAATAGAATGAAAACATAGGATTTGTTATAGCAATATACATTGAGACAAAATAGTTTGAAGTAACCGTTCTATATAAGTCCTTGGTGTGTGTAATTGAACTCAAAGTATAGAGTTGAAATGTGAATATTCAAATGACAGAAATCATGAAAATAAAGTATGATATGAATAAAAAAAATATTTGTTTTTGAAATTTCTTTTCCTGTCAGATCTTGTAAATTGCTTAATTATACACAGTCTTAATTCTAAACACAATTATGATGTTCATAATTAAATCCATTTGTCCACATATGTAATTTTTTTTATTAAAATGATTGAATTTCGCACGCTAAAAATATACGTTAATAAAACCTCACAGTTTTAGGCATGAATCCCCCAGTAAATAACCACTAAACTCACAGGTTGGTTCCTGAAAAAATCATATGTATGAACGGTAATCATAAAAATTGAAATCTCTCTCTCATGTTTATATCATTCATCTTCAGCTTTAAGAATACAAAAGCTGCAGTTATTATTATTATACAAAACTTTCATATCATTTAAGTCAGTTATTATTATTTGTAACTTAAA
The DNA here is from genome assembly GCA_029582155.1 of Panopea generosa. Taxonomy (NCBI): domain Eukaryota; kingdom Metazoa; phylum Mollusca; class Bivalvia; order Adapedonta; family Hiatellidae; genus Panopea; species Panopea generosa. The sequence goes on from CM055897.1 coordinate 50,300,250, forward strand.
ATTATCACTGTTGTTAATGGATTGATAAAGACTTTATTTAACTGCAATTTCTGTATAAGTAAAGTTTTTACTCACATACAAGTAGACTGTTTTCCATTTCTATCTAACCTCTATGAATAAAATCACCATATCACTAAAATTGTCACTAAAATACATTTACTGGCTGTCTTGTATCACTAACACTTTCACTGGGAGTCACATAAATACATTTATCCATCTCTTTAAACCACTGAACAGTTTTTCACTTATCAAATTGTCAAAGTTCTTCTTTAATTATTCTGTAATGGATACTCTCATTTCTTTGGTCATTTGATGAAATGTGCATTTATGTAGAGGTCTGTGGATTTTTTACTAAAATGAATGTTTGAACTTATTTTCTTAAAACAAATAGGAAAGTGATTTCACTATAATTGCCAGATCCAAGTTTATCTCCGCACTTGATGACAAATGTGATGTGATGTTCATCATACACTGATTATTGATCCGAAATCAATAACAGTATTCACTGATAGGTATTTATAAGTTTATGTTGTCTATAGGTATCATCCTCTAATTACTCAGGTATCGTGTTGCCATACTCAAATCCATTACTCAACTCCATATGTAGTCCTGGTACCGACATTCAACAGCAGTGTGGTCGCTTGTTGGGCCCATTGTTACTTTATGGTACTTCCCGGTTGTAAATAATTTCCAAAACAAGTTTGGTTGGTTTTACATCTTTTTTTACTGGAGTGAACAATCAATTTGTGGAATTGAGTGTTCCATTCACAGTACTGTTGGTAAATTCTTCTAGATATTATTAAACAATTCAAGACAAGCATAATTTCAAGACGTCTGCCTTCCTCTTTAGCAATCTGGTCTTAACTGATCCTTATTCCTATCAACAAATGGTGGGCATGATTATGGACGTATATGGGTCCTTTATAAAAAAATGTGAATTGCATGTCCCTGTGTCTCATGGTTTGGCCCTGGGGTGGAGTCTACTTTATTAAATCTATATAAGAGAAAATGACAAAAAACGTCTTTTCTGATGACTGAATAGACTCATTTGAATTTTTTTTGGTGTTGCTTATATTTTATTGATGAAAGTTGGAAAAAAGATTCATATAGTTTATGTCATCAAGGATAATCAGGTGATTGTTAAGGCCCATGGGCCTCTTGTCAGCACTTAATGGCAGTATTAGGTATGATAAAGACCATGACATTGTCTGAACGTTACCCAGCACTATGGACAATATACTGATAATTTTAACTAAAAACCCCCTCAATAAACTTATTTATAACTATTTAATCATGAATACAGAGAAAGTAACATAGAATATACTTTTACTGATCCCCTGAATACATTGTCATTCTCAGTGTTATTTTCAAAATTCTTGATTTAAAGGACAATCAGTGTTTTCTCCAGAGTGCCTTTCTTGTGTTTTTGACGCAATTAAATCTCATTTGACGCAATCAAGTTTGTTCAGTGCGTCCACTATGACATAACCTTAAAAACACAAAAATTCAAAGTATGCATATTTGTTTCGGCAAGCTGTTTCAGAGTTAAGTTTTACAATGCTAGCTGTTTTGGCAGATCACGTGGTTTGATTCAGGGAGACCCTGGCCACGTGGTTCTACTAAGTTATGTAAACCCTCTAATTGGTTATTAACGCTATATTGATGCAATGGCATAGATGATTATGATCACATACATAATTTTCCGCGAAGCAATATTATAGTTTGAAGACAAAATTAGTGAAAGCAAACGTATGCTGCAACAATAGCACTGATATACACCCAGTTTTAGGTTGTTTGTATACTAAGATGAAATGTGGAAATCGTGAAACTTTTCAAGAAAGTTGTATGAAGTGTACGGACGTTATTCTATCTGAACACCTTTTTATTTTGTTTTCTATAAGGTATCGAGACGTGCATGCGCGACTTTTTAATACCAGTTTAAACATAGGTTTTTACGGTATTCCAGGCACCGTTTATATTTCTTGATTTTATAATTTCAGAAATTTAACTTATTTTTGTTAAGTTGCCATTAAAATGTTACAATATTAAGGTAACATTACTCTAAAATGAGCTAGCTATGCACCAAAAGAGAAAAGTTTTGTTTTCCAAGAGTATAATGCTTAGTAATGGTGAACATGAAGCTCAGCTGAAATACAAGCTATTGAAATAATTTTAGTGTTTTTCATTATAAATAGTTAGGGCCATGGTGATTGAGCTGAGGCCATGACATTTGAAAAATTAGTTTCTAGTTGTAACTTGTTGCCAAAAAGTGAAACATTTGTTGAAGTTATTAACTTAAATTGCAGCTTTGATGAGAAATTTGTGTTAAAAAATGATGTATTTTTTACCACCATTTATTCAAGTTGATTAAGTTTAAAACTAGTCAACTGATGACCCCCCAGATTTTGAAAATGACCCTCATTTTTTTAGTCTGTGGGTCATCAATGACCCCCAAAAAACTGGGGCTGAAGAAAACACTGGGCAATACTTTTAAAATTACAAAAAAAAATAAAACATGCTAATTTCCTGAATTAAGTAAGGTTTTCTTGGCCAGGCACTTCTGATAGTTGCTTGTGGAGATTGGTGTGCTGGAGTGCTGGTTAGGCTTCCAGGATCCCAGGAAAGAGTGGTTAGGTTAATTGATTGTCTGTTAGCTCTTGATGGAATATTTTATCAATCAATCTGAAAGTTGTTACCCACTGTGAAGTTGTATAATAATACAGAAATAGTATACTGGCAGAAGCATGGATTATACTAAGAATCTTTTTGCATTCTCTAAATATTTATGAGTGATAGAAAGAAGATTGAATCTCTGCAGGCAAAACGACAACATGCTAATGTAAAACAAAACCTTTTTTGTTCTGGGTGGCACAGTTGTCGCTGTAAAATATAAATTTTCTTCTGATTATTTTTTATGCCCCCCCCCCCCCCCCCCCCCCAAACAAAATTTTGGGGTGGCATATAGTCATCGCAGCGTCCGTCCGTCCTTCCATCCGTCCGTTCTTCGATCCTTCCGTCCGGTATTTCGTGTCTGGCCTGTATCTTTGTCATGCATAGATGGATTTTGTTGATACTTGCTACAAATGATCAACATAACATGACCACGTGTCGCGAGTAAGACCCACACCCGTACCTCAAAGATCAAGGTCACAATTTGAGTTTGTTTGAATACACTTTGAGTCTGTGTGAGATTTCGTGTCCGGCCTGTAACTTTGTCATGCATAGATGGAGTTTAATGATATTTGCTACAAATGATCAACATAACATGACGACGTGTCACGAGTAAGACCCACACCCGTACCTCAAAGGTCACTATTTGAGTTTGTTTGACAACACTTTGAGTTTGTGTGATATTTCATGTCCGGCCTGTAACTTTGTCATGCATAGATGGATTTTATAAATACTTGCTACAAATGATCAACATAACATGACCATGTGTCACGGGTAAGACCCACACCCGTACCTCAAAGGTCAAGGTCACAATTTGAGTTTGTTTGAATACAATTTGAGTCTTGTGTAAGATTTCGTGTCTGGCCTGTAACTTTGTCATGCATAGATGGATTTTAATGATACTTGCTACAAATGATCAACATAACATGACAACGTGTTGCGAGTAAGACCCACACCCATACCTCAAAGGTCAAGGTCACTATTTGAGTTTGTTTGACAACACTTTGAGTTTGTGTGAGATTTCGTGTCCAGCCTGTAACTTTGTCATGCATAGATGGATTTTATAAATACTTGCTACAAATGATCAACCTAACATGACAACGTGTCGCGAGTAAGACCCACACTCATACCTCAAAGGTCAAGGTCACAATTTGAGTTTGTTTAACAACACTTTGAGTCTGTGAGATTTTGTGTCTGGCCTGTAACTTTGTCATGCATAGATGGATTTGAATGATATTTGCTACAATTGATCAACATAACATGACGATGTGTCGTGAGTAAGACCCACACCCTTATCTCAAAGGTCAAGGTCACACTTTGAGTCTGTGAGATTTCATGTCCGGCCTGCAACTTTGTCATACATAGATGGATTTTTATAAATACTTGTTATAAATGATCAACATAACATGATGACATGTTGCAATTAATACCCAAACTCCAACTTCAAAGGTCAAGGTCACAATTTAACTTTGTTTGACAACACTTTCAGTCATTTTGACATTTCTTGTCCAGTCTGTCATCTATGGATAAATTTTAAAAACACTTGGCTCAGTTGATCAATATGACATAATTAAGTGTCGCATGTAAGACCCAGAACTTTTCCTCAAAGATCAAGGTCACACTTTCAATTTGTTTGATATTGTGTGTCTGGTCTGTGACTTTGCCTTTAACTTGGCTGAATTTATCAAGATGACATGACAACGTGTCATAAGTAAAACTTAGACCCATACCTCAAAGGTCAAGGTCACACTTTTAGTATGTATGACAGCACTTTGAATCTGTTTGAGATTTCAAGTCCGTCCTTTAACTTTATCCTACATGGATGGATTTCAAAAACACTTGGCTCAATTTATCAACAGTTGATCTGTAACTTTGTCTTACATTTAGGGATTTTAAAATAGCTTGACACAAATGATCAGCATGTCATGATGATCATTTAACTGTTGAAATACCCAGACCATTACATCAGATGTCAAGGTTACACAAAGGTCAAGGTCACACTTTAATGTAAAAAAAACATGAAATTGCATGTCTCGTCTGAAACATCAGTCCATTACTCTATTATATTCATGGATACATCACTACCTATTATAACATAATTATATTGTTATTTTTCACAGATCATTTGGGGGACATGCGACACTAACCAGTGACAGTTTTTGTTTTTTATAAAAAGAAAAAGACTGGAAGCAAGTTCACATACTGTTCTACTTTCTATGGACTCCATCCAAATATAGCAATGAACTGCAATGGAGCCCATTTCATAAATGGTTAATATAAATGAGCTGGGTCTCTTTTTATAGATCTAAAAGAGTGACATTAAATGACTTACCTCAAGGTCAAAACAAGACACTGCAGTGTCAGAGAGAAATCTTTACTTTTTGCCTTGTATTGTTTGCCTCTTTCTGTTGCCTAGTACTTAATTTATTCTTTATATGTTTATCATAATCTGGCCCCAATTTTTTTTCTCTTGTCGAAGCATTTTTTAATGCATTGCATAGATCACCTTGATCTTTCTTGGGTCGTGAAATGAAAGATTGAGTTCACAATTGAGAATTGATCTATTAAAAGACTATGTAACAGGTTCAAATGTTTGTTTGCACAGTTGGTATATCTAGGTACACAATTCGATCAATTGGCAAAATTTGCATCAAACACATTGCTATCAGTACCTTTGAAAAATGTAAATCATCAATGCATTCATCAATTTGAATTGAGACACATCTGAAACACCACTAAATATTTCAGCATGCTTGAAAGCCTCTTCTGATTAAAAGTTTACAACTGTATACTAGTATATGAAAATTATTGGCCTGTGTTAATAAGGCTTGGACTGGCAGCTTTTTCATTATTTGTAAATGCGATGTGCTGTCTTTGGAGATTCTATGTCAGAGTCATTACTATTTTCAAGAGTAACACTGCCACTTGTATCCTTGAATGGAGCCATTTCAAAGTGAGGCTGCACATAGATTCTCAATGTTAATGGGTGTGGTGACACAAGCTTTACCATACCAATGTCATTTCTGAATCAAGAAATACTTGTTAAGAGCTCTAGTTTATAAAGACATTTAGCTTTTGATAATGAACAAAAAGGAATATAGCTGCAGTAAGTTAAGTGGGTTGGCTTATATTGATAAGTAAATTGACTGAGAGAAATTTGCATTGTACAATCTATAAGATTCTATATAATTAGTCCCTAAACTAAAAACTTCTCTTTTTATCTCATTCAATTTCTTCTTTATTAAATTAAATTATGCTTTAAATTGTAAAATTGATACAGTTTTGTCTTGCCTCCCAGAGACCATAGGCCTGAGTTGTGGCCAAGTCTAATATTCATTACACTTAATGCTGGTTCTTTCACATTCTGAATGAAATATAATAGGACATATAAACTATTTCCAAACAGATATTATAGATTTATTTTCAGTAAAAATTTCTTACCATAAAAGTAAATTTGTTTTTTGTCTTTTATTCTTCTCTACCCATTTCACCAGTAATATTGTTCAAATATTTACATGTTATATTTCATTATTATATTCATATTGGTATATATATATAAATAATTCATAAATTTAATGTTATTGTTCAAGCTAAGACAATCTAATTTACATCCCTTACATTATGTTAAATTTATAGGTTGTAAATTTATGATTGAAGAAAAAAATAGAAATTTTAGTTTGAAACATACATATAAAAACATCTTCACTCTGCATTTTAAGGATTTGGACATAAATCTTCAAAAGCAACTATTTCACACCAAGATCGGTGAATGCGCGCATGTGGTTGTGGCTGTTGTGTACGGTAGTTCATTCTTCCAACAATTCCTCTACTCTTGCTGTCATGTTGGCATAAGTAAGCAAGCAGATCCGACAGGTGATTTTATCAGGTATGTTGTGTTTATTAGGTATGTTGTGATTTTATTAGGTATGTAGTGCTTTTATCAGATATGTTGCTTTGTTGTATAGATATACATCAAATGTTAATGTGCATGCAAATTTTAGCTACTTGACTGTACTATTAATTCCAGTTTTAATAGTAAATTGTGTAAAATAAAAAATCAATGAAAAACATTTTTTTAAGTGTTACTTGCTAAAGGACAGATTGGTTTTTGTTCAAGTATTGTATCTTTGGTGTCTGCACAATTGCAAAATCACAAGGCAAGGCCAGCTCTGTTACACTGATGTGCCGAACCTACTGAACTTGTAGTAAAAGTCTTTTCTCTATTATTTTGATTATTCTGTTGTTGAGGTTTCAATAACAATATCTTGGACAACTATTTTGAAGGAAGAAATTCAAGTAGTCTGTATGAAGGTTTACCAGTCAAATAGTAGTAGGTTTAATATGTCATCTCTTTATTATGTCAAATATTAATACATGATGGTACGATATATATTACAGACATTCTTTACAGTGTACCGCCGGATCTGGTTAGCTCAATTGGCAGCATGTGATTAGCAATCCAGTGGTCACAATTTCCGTGATGATTGATATTATTATATGGTTTAACTAAAAAAAAAATATATCCACTTTACTATATCACATACAAGCCATTTATTATGATCTGGAGGTCAAGATTATAACTGGTAATTGTGTGATTTGTTTTCAGGCATTACTTACCTGTATTGAAAGGTTATCCACCTCAATATAATTATGAACCCTGGAATACAGATGGAGCAAACTTTGAATGGATAGGTTGAAACAAGTCCTGCGAACACTTATTCTACGTAAATCAAAAGGTAATATTGTTTTCTGCTCAACTATTCATAGAATAGGGGGGCTATTGTACTCGCATCTGTGTCGGCGTTAGCATTGGTTTTTCATGTTTAAGTTTTTTATCAGTTAAGATATCTATGCAACCACTCATTGGATATAATTGAAACTTCACATGTGTGTTCAGCATCATAAATGGAACACACAGTGGCAAGAACCATAATGCTGGGTTGATTTTGGCACAGTTATGGCCCTTTTGGACTTAATTTTTCAGGTTAAAGTATTTTATTAGGTAAGATATCTATAAAACCACCCGTTCGATATGAATGAAACTTCGCATGTGTGTTCATCATTATCAACGGAATGCACAGAGAAGATAACCATAACTGCGAGTTATGGCCCTTTCAGAAAATTTGGTGAGAGATTTTCAGCATGTTAACATTTTTCGAGTTGGTACTTATTTCATCAGCCTATTATTGGACATGAATGAAACTTTGCATGTGTGTTCATCATTATCAACGGAATGCACAGAGAAGAGAACCAAAACTGTGGGTTGCATTTTTACAGAGTAATGGCCATTTCAGAAAATTTGGTTAGAGATTTTTAGCATGTCAACGTTTTTCGAGTTGGTAATTATTTCATCAACCTATTATTGGACATGAATAAAACTTCACATGTTTGTTCAGCATCCTGTAGGAAACTCATAGAGACAAAAACCATAACTCTTGATTGCATTTTGGCAGAATTATTGCCCTTTTAGACTTTAGTCTATTTTGTTAGAGCATATTAGTAGGTTAAAATTGTAGTATATGTACAAGGCCTTGAGCTTAGTTGTTTTACAAATAGGGTTGTGGCCCTCTCTCAAATTTATTCAGAACCATGACTCTGGGAGCAAAATTGGCCCACCCTAATGGGTCAAACTGTTTAAAAGTTTAAACAATATTTTTCTACCAAACTTGAAGGCCTGGAGCTCAGTTAATATTATACACTTCTTTAAAAAAAAAAAAAACAATATATATTTTTTTTTTCTTCAAATTTTCATTTTCATGAACGTTTAATTTTTTTCATTTTCATTTTCATGAAAGGGTATCCAGCTGTGATAAACTGTGAATGCTTGTAAAAGATTATTTCAACTATAGATCCATTTTCATGAATTGGTACTGGTATATGACCATATGATTTGAAGGAAGTGCATATATTAAATATGTTTAACATTGATAAACTACTCTTGAAATAGAAGATCATCTCAACCATAGCTTACACTATATTTTCAATTTTTGTTTGAATTATTTCAGGTAATGTTTAATTTATATTTCTTGATATGCTTGACCAACATACATTGTACATGTATATTATTTTAGTCATGCAGTTGTATTATTTAGGGTAATTATATGTACATGGTGTGCCTTAAGTTAGGTATTGGCACACCTATTGTTGATTTTTTTTAGCAATGGTTAATAAATTCAAGAAACAATTTTAAAGTGTGAAAGACAAATGTAACTAAATGCTTAATTAAATAACAAAACTGTTTATAATAAAATTAATATTGTTGTTGAATTATTTTGATTTATTTTAAACAGTTGAGTGTGCTATCCCTCCGACAGCTCTTGTTTATCTCACAGTATATCAAGAATCATGTACACAAATATTAAGATATTAAGAAATTATTTAAAGAGTTTTTCAGTAGATAATAGCAGGTTATTTTTTGCTGATCCTGGCCAGTTCAGACAGAAATGCATCCGACTATCAATGCAGAGATTTTGATTTTGAATTCCCACCTAGCTGCTGTCTCTCTGATGATTGGTCATAAACTTTTATTTTACAGCCATGAGTTTCCTACCTCTGAATATGTGGGTAAATAGTCAGTGTCTTGTAGAAATGAGGTGTATCTAGTGCTGGTTAACTGCCTTAAGAATCCAAAGAATAATGATTAAGTGGGCTGACACATGTAAACTGAAATCCTACAAACAAATTGTTATATAAAGAAAAAATGTTATATAGAATGCTGGGATTAAAGACAGTCCCTAAAATGGACACTATAGCTTGTATAGCATCATCAGGCTCTCTTGAAGCTTTTTTTTTTTTTTTTAGAAATAGAAGTAAAACAGAATAAACTTTGTGTGCAACATATTTATTTTCATAGGCACAGCTGTGAGTCCACTTTAGTGCCATAACCATGGGTTGCAGATAAGTTGGTCGGTCGGTCAGTCAAAGTACAAAACTCGCGTCTACCATACAATAAGTCAGCTACCATCATTGCGTTTTCCATAGAATTACATTATAACGTTTGACCTTATTTTCACTATTTCTTTCATCCGCGGACCAAAAAGTCCTATATCATATTATAGTACTGTCCTAGACTCAAATTAAAATGTCACCAAAATGGGTCAAAAGTACCACTTTTTGCCCCCTGAAGTTGGGTACCCCCACTTTCAGCATGAAAAAAAGTAAATTTCACCAATTTTACTTTCCATGCAGTTTACTTGATAAAATGAATTTAGTCAATCACATAAACATTACTCTATTTTTTTATTGACACAAACATAATAAACTTATATTTTATTGTGATCATTTGCCAGTTTAACATTTTCATCCAACCAGAATTAAGCTTACTATAAAAATATATGCCCTGAACATCCCTATACTTTTTTCAGCCAATCATAGAGCTTGTCTCAATGGTGGTAGCTGACCTAAAGGGGCATTTAATTTGTCTTTTTTATTATTCCACTGATGCAAATTCATAGAATAAATATTTCTGAACAATATGATACCAATTTTATTCTCCTGCTACATAATTTGATGAAAATGTGGCCTTTTCCATGCACAAAAAAGTATACATAATTTTACTTAATTCCCAATGACAAAACTGTACTTCAATTCAAATTTACTTAGACACTTGACCTTCAATATTTGAACTAATCGTTCTTGTCTTTTTATATAATTTTGGAAACAAGTATATACATGTTATAATAGCTTTGCATTTTAACTTTTGAGATTCCTTTGCATAAAAAATGTGTATACACGATAATCATACCCTACCCACTAAAATTAGATGAAAAAAGGCTAAATTGACCATTTGCTCTAATTTCATAATAAATGTGTAGATATTTTTTATAAAGATGTTGTAGAATGCGTTTGATGGAATAAAATTAACAACCGAATGATAAATTAGACCATTTCGTAAAATTTCATTGTCACTTTGGTTAAAGAATTTCATTGGGATTACATACTTTCCGGTAGAAAGAGAGCCTTTCGGAACATCGGTTACCAAGATAGAAAAAATGTCATATTTATTTAGCAGTTCAATATTTCTTCAATCCAATGAAATAGGTATACATCCTTTTCTATGTCTTAAATTAAAAAATATGCGGAGATGACAGAAGTTATATCAAAATCAGTCAAGTGTAAAAATTCATGATTTTTAGTAGTAAATCACAATTATTACCAGTTCTAACGAATTTGGGGCACAAAACAAACCATTTTCTTGCACTACAACATTCCAGTTACAAATTATCAATCAAATGTTACATTTAAGCAAAAAAAAATGTCAGACAAAATAGTGCAAAACAACTGTTGGATTGCCCCATGGTTATCAGACTGGACACAAACCATAAACTTACCAAACAATAGTCTACTATAGTGACTTGACCACTACAGTGTAAGAGGGACAACCAACTGTTGGATTGTCTCATGATTGTCAGACTGGACACAAACCGTAAAAGTACCAAACACGCGTCTACTATACAGACTTGACCACTACAGTGTAAGAGGGACAACCAACTGTTGGATTGTCTCATGGTTATTAGACTGGACACAGATTGTAAAAGTACCAAACAGCATTTAGTTTACAAACTAAACCACTACAATAGAAGAGGGACAACCAACTGTTAAATTGCCACATGGTTATCAGACTGGATACAAACTGTAAAAGTACCAAACATGTGTACTATACAAACTAGACCATTACAGTGTAAGAGGGACAACCAACTGTTGGATTGCCTCATGGTTGTCAGACTGGACTCAAACAGTAAAAGTATCAAACACGTGTCTACTATACAGACTAGACCACTACAGTGTAAGAGGGACAACCAACTGTTGGATTGCCTTGTGGTTATCAGACTGGACACCAATGGTAAAAGTACGATACACGCATTTACTATACAAACTAGACCACTACAGTGTAAGAGGGACAACCAACTGTTGGATTGTCTCGCGGTTATAAGACTGGACACAAATGGTAAAAGTACCAAACATGCGTCTATTATACAAACTTCATCACTACAGTGTAAGAGGGACAACCAACTATTGGATTGCCTCATGGTTATCAGACTGGACACGAACGGTAAAAGTATGGTACATGTGTGTACTATACAGACTAAACCATCACAGTGTTAGAGGGACAACCAGCTGTTTGATTGTCTCATGGTTATCAGACTTGACATCAACGGTAAAAGCACCAAACACGCGTCTACTATACAAACTAGACCACTACAGTGTAAGACGGACAACCAACTGTTGGATTGCCTCATGGTTATCAGACTGGACACAAACTGTAAAAGTACCAAACACGCGTCTACTATACAAACTTGACCATTACAGTGTTAGAGGGACATCCAGTTGTTGGATTGTCTCATGGTTATCAGACTTGACATAAACGGTAAAAGCACCAAACACGTGTCTACTATACAAACTAGACCACTACAGTGTAAGACGGACAACCAACTGTTGGATTGCCTCATGGTTATCAGACTGGACACAAAACGTAAAAGTACCAAACACGCGTCTACTATACAAACTTGACCATTACAGTGTTAGAGGGACATCCAGTTGTTGGATTGTCTCATGGCTATCAGACTGGACACAAATGGTAAAAGTACCAAACACGTGTCTACTATACAGACTAAACATTTACAGTCTAAGAGGGACAACCAACTGTTAGATTGTCTTGTGGTTATCAGACCGGACACAAACGGTTAAAGTATGATACATGCATCTTCTATACAAACTAGACCACTACAGTGTAAGAGGGACAACCAACTGTTGAATTGCCTCATGGTTATCAAACTGGACACAAACCATAAACGTACCAAACACACATCTACTATACAAACTAGACCATTACAGTGTAAGAGGAACAACCAGTTGTTGGATTGTCTCATGGTTATTAGACTGGACACAAATGGTAAAAGTACCAAACACGTGTCTACTATACAGACTAGACCACTACAGTGTAAGAGGGATAACCAACTTTTGGATTTCTCATGGTTATCAGACTGGACACAAACGGTAAAAGTACCAAATATGTGTCTACTATACAAACTTGACCACAACAGTGTAAACGACCACTACAGTGTAAGAAGGACAACCGACTGTTGGATTGTCACATGGTTGTGAGACTGAACACAAACGATAAAAGCACCAAGCGCATGTCTATTTTACAAACCAGACCACTACAGTGTAAGAGGGACAACCAACTGTTGAATTGCCTCATGGTTATCAGACTGGACACAAACTGTGAAAGTACCAAACACGCATCTACTATACAAACTAGACCACTACAGTGTAAGAGGGAAAACCAACTGTTAGATTGCCTCATGGTTATCAGACTGGACACAAACTGTAAAAGTACCAAACAAGCGTCTACTATACAAACTAGACCACTACAGTGTAAGACTGCTATATTCATGGTTAGCAGACTGGACACAAACGGTAAAAGTACCAAACACGTGTCTACTATACAAACTAGACCACTACAGTGTAAGAGGGATAACCAACTGTTGGATTGCCTTATGGTTATCAGACTTGACACAAACTAAAAGTATTGTAAAAGTACGAAACACGCGTCTACTATACAAACTAGACCACTACAGTGTAAGAGGGATAACCAACTGTTGGATTGCCTCATGGTTATCAGACTAGACACAAACTGTAAAAGTACCAAACATGTGTCTACTATACAAACTAGACCACTACAGTGTAAGAGGGACAACCAACTGTTGGATTGCCTCATGGTTATAAGACTGGACACAAACTGTAAAAGTACCAAACATGCGTCTACTATACAAACTAGACCACTACAGTGTAAGAGGTATAACCAACTGTTCGATTGCCTCATGGTTACCAGACTGGACACAAACGGTAAAAGTACCAAACACGTGTCTACTATACAAACTAGACCACTAAAGTGTAAGAGGGATAACCAACTGTTAGATTGCCTCATGGTTATCAGACTGGACACAAACTGTAAAAGTACCAAACACGCGTCTACTATACAAACTAGACCACTACAGTGTAAGACTGCTATACTCATAGTTATCAGACTGGACACAAACGGTAAAAGTACCAAACACGTGTTTACTATACAAACTAGACTACTACAATGTAAGAGGGATAACCAACTGTTGGATTGCCTCATGGTTATCAGACAGGACACAAACGGTAAAAGTACCAAACACCATCTACTATACAGACTAGGCCACTACAGTGTAAGAGGGATAACCAACTGTTAGATTGCTTCATGGTTATCAGACTAGACACAAACCGTAAAAGTACCAAACACGTGTCTAATATACAAACTAGACCACTACAGTGTAAGAGGGATAACCAACTGTTGGATTGCCTCATGGTTATCAGACTTGACACAAACTAAAAGTACTGTAAAAGTACCAAACACGCGTCTACTATACAAACTACACCACTACAGTGTAAGAGGGATAACCAACTGTTAAATTGCCTCATGGTTATCAGACTTGACACAAACGGTAAAAGTACCAAACGTGTCTATTTACAAACTAAACCACTACAGTTTAAGTGGGACAACCAACTGTTGGATTGCCTCATGGTTATTAGACTTGACACAAACTGAAAAAGTACCAAACACGTGTCTACTATACAAACTAGTCCACTACAGTGTAAGAGGGATAACCAACTGTTATATTGCCTCATGGTTATCAGACTGGACACAAACTCAAAGTACTGTAAAAGTACCAGACTCATGTCTACTTTACAAACTAGACCACTACAGTGTAAGAGGGAATACCAACTGTTAGATTGCCTCATGGTTATCAGACTGGACACAAACGGTAAAAGTACCAAACACATGTCTACTATACAAACTAGACCATTACAGTGTAAGAGGGATAACCAGCTGTTGGATTGCCTCATGGTTATCAGACTGGACACAAACTGTAAAAGTACCAAACACGTGTCTACTATACAAACTAGACCACTACAGTGTAAGAGGGATAACCAACTGTTGGATTGCCTCATGGTTATCAGACTGGACACAAACTGTAAAAGTACCAAACATGCATCTACTATACAAACTAGACCACTACAGTGTAAGAGGGATAACCAACTGTTGGATTGCTTCATGGTTATCAGACTTGAAACAAACTAAAAGTACTGTAAAAGTACCAAACACGCGTCTACTATACAAACTAGACCACTACAGTGTAAGAGGGATAACCAACTGTTGGATTGCCTCATGGTTACCAGAATGGACACAAACGGTTAAAGTACCAAACACGTGTCTACTATACAAACTAGACCACTACATTGTAAGAGGGATAACCAACTGTTGGATTGCCTCATGGTTATCAGACTGGACAAAAACTGTAAAAGTACCAAACACGCGTTTACTATACAAACTAGACCACTACAGTGTAAGAGGGATAACCAACTGTTAGATTGCCTCATGGTTATCAGACTGGACACAAACAGTAAAAGTACCAAACACCATGTACTATACAGACTAGACCACTACAGTGTAAGAGGGATAACCAATTGTTAGATTGCCTCATTGTTATCAGACTGGACACAAACAATAAAAGTATCAAACACGCGTCTACTATACAAACTAGACCACTACAGTATAAGAGGGATAACCAACTGTTGGATTGCCTCATGGTTATCAGACTGGACACAAACTAAAAGTACTGTAAAAGTACCAAACACGTGTCTACTATACAAACTAGACCACTACAGTGTAAGAAGGATAACCAACTGTTGGATTGCCTCATGGTTATCAGACTTGACACAAACTAAAAGTACTGTAAAAGTACCAAACACGCGTCTACTATACAAACTAGACCACTACAGTGTAAGAGGGACATCCAACTGTTGGAATGCCTTGCCTCATGGTTATCAGACTTGACACAAACTAAAAGTACTGTAAAAGAACCTAACACACGTCTACTATACAAATTAGACCACTACAGTGTAAGACTGCTATACTCATGGTTATCAGACTGGACACAAACGGTAAAAGTACCAAACATGTGTCAACTATACAAACTAGACCACTACAGTGTAAGAGGGATAACCAACTGTTAAATTGCCTCATGGTTATCAGACTGGACACAAACTCAAAGTACTGTAAAAGTACCAAACTTGCGTCTACTTTACAAACTAGACCACTACAGTGTAAGAGGGATTACCAACTGTTAGATTGCCTCATGGTTATCAGACTGGACACAAACGGTAAAAGTACCAAACACATGTCTACTATACAAACTAGACCATTACAGTGTAAGAGGGATAACCAGCTGTTGGATTGCCTCATGGTTACCAGACTGGACACAAACGGTAAAAGTACCAAACACGTGTCTACTATACAAATTAGACCACTACATTATAAGAGGGATAACCAACTGTTGGATTGCCTCATGGTTATCAGACTGGACACAAACTAAAAGTACTGTAAAAGTACCAAACACGCGTCTACTATACAAACTAGACCACTACAGTGTAAGAGGGATAACCAACTGTTAGATTGCCTCTTGGTTATCAGACTGGACACAGACAGTAAAAGTACCAAACACCATCTACTATACAGACTAGACCACTACAGTGTAATAGGGATAACCAACTGTTAGATTGCCTCATGGTTATCAGACTAGACACAAACAATAAAAGTACCAAACACGCGTCTACTATACAAACTAGACCACTACTGTGTAAGAGGGATAACCAACTGTTGGATTGCCTCATGGTTACCAGACTGGACACCAACGGTAAAAGTACCAAACACGTGTCTACTATACAAATTAGACCGCTACATTGTAAGAGGGATAACCAACTGTTGGATTGCCTCATGGTTATCAGACTGGACACAAACTAAAAGTACTGTAAAAGTACCAAACACGCGTCTACTATACAAACTAAACCACTACAGTGTAAGAGGGATAACCAACTGTTAGATTGCCTCATGGTTATCAGACTGGACACAGACGGTAAAAGTACCAAACACCATCTACTATACAGACTAGACCACTACAGTGTAAGAGGGATAACCAACTGTTGGATTGCCTCATGGTTATCAGACTGGACACAAACAATAAAAGTACCAAACACGCGTCTACTATACAAACTAGACCACTACTGTGTAAGAGGGATAACCAACTGTTGGATTGCCTCATGGTTATCAGACTGGACACAAACTAAAAGTACTGTAAAAGTACCAAACACTTGTCTACTATACAAACTAGACCACTACAGTGTAAGAGGGATAACCAACTGTTGGATTGCCTCATGGTTATCAGACTTGACACAAACTAAAAATACTGTAAAAGTACCAAACACGTGTCTACTATACAAACTAGACCACTACAGTGTAAGAGGGACAACCAACTGTTGGACTGTCAGATGGTTATCAGACTTGACAGAAACTAAAAGTACTGTAAAAGTACCAAACACGCATCTGCTATACAAACTAGACCACTACAGTGTAAGAGGGACATCCAACTGTTGGATTGCCTCATGGTTATCAGACTTGATACAAACTAAAAGTACTGTAAAAGTACCAAACACGCGTCTACTATACAAATTAGACCAGTACAGTGTAAGACTGCTATACTCATGGTTATCAGACTGGACACAAACGGTAAAAGTACCAACACGTGTCAATTATACAAACTAGACCACTTCAGTGTAAGAGGGATAACCAACTGTTGGATTGCCTCATGGTTATCAGACAGGACACAAACTGTAAAAGTCCCAAACATGTGTCTACTATACAAATTAGACCACTACATTGTAAGAGGGATAACCAACTGTTGGATTGCCTCATGGTTATCAGACTGGACACAAACTAAAAGTACTGTAAAAGTACCAAACACGCGTCTACTATACAAACTAAACCACTACAGTGTAAGAGGGATAACCAACTGTTAGATTGCCTCATGGTTATCAGACTGGACACAGACGGTAAAAGTACCAAACACCATCTACTATACAGACTAGACCACTACAGTGTAAGAGGGATAACCAACTGTTGGATTGCCTCATGGTTATCAGACTGGACACAAACAATAAAAGTACCAAACACGCGTCTACTATACAAACTAGACCACTACTGTGTAAGAGGGATAACCAACTGTTGGATTGCCTCATGGTTATCAGACTGGACACAAACTAAAAGTACTGTAAAAGTACCAAACACGTGTCTACTATACAAACTAGACCACTACAGTGTAAGAGGGATAACCAACTGTTGGATTGCCTCATGGTTATCAGACTTGACACAAACTAAAAATACTGTAAAAGTACCAAACACGTGTCTACTATACAAACTAGACCACTACAGTGTAAGAGGGACAACAACCAACTGTTGGACTGTCAGATGGTTATCAGACTTGACAGAAACTAAAAGTACTGTAAAAGTACCAAACACGCGTCTGCTATACAAACTAGACCACTACAGTGTAAGAGGGACATCTAACTGTTGGATTGCCTCATGGTTATCAGACTTGATACAAACTAAAAGTACTGTAAAAGTACCAAACACGCGTCTACTATACAAATTAGACCAGTACAGTGTAAGACTGCTATATTCATGGTTATCAGACTGGACACAAACGGTAAAAGTACCAACACGTGTCAATTATACAAACTAGACCACTTCAGTGTAAGAGGGATAACCAACTGTTGGATTGCCTCATGGTTTTCAGACTGGACACAAACTGTAAAAGTCCCAAACATGTGTCTACTATACAAACTAGACCACTACAGTGTAAGAGGGATAACCAATTGTTAGATTGCCTCATGGTTATCAGACTGGACACAAACTGTAAAAGTACCAAACACACATCTACTATACAAACTAGACCACTTCAGTGTAAGAGGGATAACCAACTGTTGGATTGCCTTAAGGTTATCAGACTGGACACAAACTAAAAGTTAGAAACACATGTCTACTATACAAACTAAACCACTACAGCGTAAGAGGGATAACCAACTGTTGGATTGCCTCGTGTTTATCAGACTTGACACAAACTAAAAGTACTGTAAAAGTACCAAACACGCGTCTACTATACAAACTAGACCACTACAGTGTAAGAGGGATAACCAACTGTTGGATTGTCTCATGGTTATCAGACTGGACACAAACAATAGAAGTACCAAACACGTGTCTACTATACAAACTAGACCACTACAGTGTAAGAGGGACAACCAACTGTTGGATTGTCTCATGGTTATCAGACTGGAAACAAACAATAAAAGTACCTAACACGTGTCTACTATACAAACTAGACCACTACAGTGTAAGAGGGATAACCAACTGTTGGATTGTCTCATGGTTATCAGACTTGACACAAACTTTAGGTATCAAACACGCGTCTACTATACAGACTAGACCACTACAGTGTAAGAGGGATAACTAACTGTTAGATTGCCTCATGGTTATCAGACTTGACACAAACTAAAAGTACCAAACACGCGTCTACTATACAAACTAGACCACTACAGTGTAAGAGGGATAACCAACTGTTGGATTGTCTCATGGTTATCAGACTGGACACAAACAATAAAATACCAAACACGTGTCTACTATACAAACTAGACCACTACAGTGTAAGAGGGACAACCAACTGTTGGATTGTCTCATGGTTATCAGACTAAACTTAAACAGTAAAAGTACCAAACACCTGTCTACTATACAAACTTGACCACTACAGTGTAATAGGGACAACTAACTGTTGGATTGTCTAATGGTTATCAGACTGGACACAAACAATAAAGTACCAAACACATGTCTACTATACAAACTTGGCCACTACTGTGTAAGAGGGACAACCAACTGTTAAATTGCCTCATGGTTATCAGACTGGAAACAAACAATAAAAGTACCAAACACGCGTCTCATTGTCTCATGGTTATCAGACTAAACTTAAACAGTAAAAGTACCAAACACCTGTCTACTATACAAACTTGACCACTACAGTGTAATAGGGACAACTAACTGTTGGATTGCCTCATGGTTATCAGACTGGACACAAACAATAAAAATACCAAACACGTGTCTACTATGTAAACTTGACCACTACTGTGTAAGAGGTACAACCAACTGTTGGATTGTCTCATGGTTATCAGATTAAACTTAAACAGTAAAAGTACCAAACACGTGTCTACTATACAAACTAGACCACTACAGTGTAAGAGGGATAACCAACTGTTGGATTGCCTCATGGTTATCAGACTGGACACAAACAATAAAAGTACCAAACACGCATATACTATACAGACTAGACCACTACAGTGTAAGAGGGACAACCAACTGTTGGATTGCGTCATGGTTATCAGACTGGACAGAAACTAAAAGTACCAAACACGTGTCTACTATACAAACTAGACCATTACAGTGTAAGAGGGACAACCAACTGTTGGATTGCCTCATGGTTATCAGACTGGACAGAAACTGTAAAAGTACCAAACACGTGTCTACTATACAAACTAGACAACTACAGTGTAAGAAAGAGAACCAACTGTTGGATTTCTCATGGTAATCAGACTGGACACAAACCGTGAAAGTACCAAACATGCGTCTACTATACAAACTTGACCATTTCAGTGTAAGAGGGACAACCAACTGTTGGATTGCCTTGTGGTTATAAGACTGAACACAAACGGTAAAAGTACCAAACATGTGTTTACTTTACAAACTAGACCACTGCAGTGTAAGACGGACAACCAACTGTTGGATTGCCCCATGGATATCAGACTGGACACAAACCGTAAAAGTACAAAACACGTGTCTACTATACAGACTAGACCACTACAGTGTAAGATAGACAACAAACTGTTGGATTGCCTCATGGTTATCAGACTGGACACAAACGGTAAAAATACCAAACATTCGTCTGCTGTACAAACTAGACCACTACAGTGTAAGAGAGACAACAAACTGTTGGATTGCCTCATGGTTATCAGACTGGACACAAACGGTACAAGTACCAAACATTCATCTGCTATACAAACTAGACCACTACAGTGTAAGAGAGACAACAAACTGTTGGATTGCCTCATGGTTATAAGACTGGTCACAAACGGTAAAAGTACCAAACATTCGTTTGCTATATAAAATAGACCACTACAGTGTAAGAGGGATAACCAACTGTTAGATTGCCTCGTGGTTATCAGACTGGACACAGACGGTAAAAGTACCAAACACCATCTACTATACAGACTAGACCACTACAGTGTAAGAGGGATAACCAACTGTTAGATTGCCTCATGGTTATCAGACTGGACACAAACAATAAAAGTACCAAACACGCGTCTACTATACAAACTAGACCACTACTGTGTAAGAGGGATAACCAACTGTTGGATTGCCTCATGGTTACCAGACTGGACACCAACCGTAAAAGTACCAAACACGTGTCTACTATACAAATTAGACCGCTACATTGTAAGAAGGATAACCAACTGTTGGATTGCCTCATGGTTATCAGACTGGACACAAACTAAAAGTACTGTAAAAGTACCAAACACACGTCTACTATACAAACTAAACCACTACAGTGTAAGAGGGATAACCAACTGTTAGATTGCCTCATGGTTATCAGACTGGACACAGACGGTAAAAGTACCAAACACCATCTACTATACAGACTATACCACTACAGTGTAAGAGGGATAACCAACTGTTGGATTGCCTCATGGTTATCAGACTGGACACAAACAATAAAAGTACCAAACACGCGTCTACAATACAAACTAGACCACTACTGTGTAAAAGGGATAACCAACTGTTGGATTGCCTCATGGTTATCAGACTGGACACAAACTAAAAGTACTGTAAAAGTACCAAACATGTGTCTACTATACAAACTAGACCACTACAGTGTAAGAGGGATAACCAACTGTTGGATTGCCTCATGGTTATCAGACTTGACACAAACTAAAAATACTGTAAAAGTACCAAACACGTGTCTACTATACAAACTAGACCACTACAGTGTAAGAGGGACAACCAACTGTTGGACTGTCTGATGGTTATCAGACTTGACACAAACCAAAAGTACTGTAAAAGTACCAAACACGCGTCTGCTACACAAACTAGACCACTACAGTGTAAGAGGGACATCCAACTGTTGGATTGCCTCATGGTTATCAGACTTGATACAAACTAAAAGTACTGTAAAAGTACCAAACACGCGTCTACTATACAAATTAGACCAGTACAGTGTAAGACTGCTATACTCATGGTTATTCGACTGGACACAAACGGTAAAAGTACCAACACGTGTCAATTATACAAACTAGACCACTACAGTGTAAGAGGGATATCCAACTGTTGGATTGCCTCATGGTTATCAGACTGGACACAAACTGTAAAAGTACCAAATATGTGTCTACTATACAAACTAGACCACTACAGTGTAAGAGGGATAACCAATTGTTAGATTGCCTCATGGTTATCAGACTGGACACAAACTGTAAAAGTACCAAACACACGTCTACTATACAAACTAGACCACTTCAGTGTAAGAGGGATAACCAACTGTTGGATTGCCTTAAGGTTATCAGACTGGACACAAACTAAAAGTTAGAAACACATGTCTACTATACAAACTAAACCACTACAGCGTAAGAGGGATAACCAACTGTTGGATTGCCTCGTGTTTATCAGACTTGACACAAACTAAAAGTACTGTAAAAGTACCAAACAAGCGTCTACTATACAAACTAGACCACTACAGTGTAAGAGGGATAACCAACTGTTGGATTGTCTCATGGTTATCAGACTGGACACAAACAATAGAAGTACCAAACACGTGTCTACTATACAAACTAGACCACTACAGTGTAAGAGGGACAACCAACTGTTGGATTGTCTCATGGTTATCAGACTGGAAACAAACAATAAAAGTACCAAACACGTGTCTACTATACAAACTAGACCACTGCAGTGTAAGAGGGACAACCAACTGTTGGATTGCCCCATGGATATCAGACTGGACACAAACCGTAAAAGTACAAAACACGTGTCTACTATACAGACTAGACCACTACAGTGTAAGATAGACAACAAACGGTTGGATTGCCTCATGGTTATCAGACTGGACACAAACGGTAAAAGTACCAAACATTCTTCTGCTGTACAAACTAGACCACTACAGTGTAAGAGAGACAACAAACTGTTGGATTGCCTCATGGTTATCAGACTGGACACAAACGGTACAAGTACCAAACATTCATCTGCTATACAAACTAGACCACTACAGTGTAAGAGAGACAACAAACTGTTGGATTGCCTCATGGTTATAAGACTGGTCACAAACGGTAAAAGTACCAAACATTCGTCTGCTATACAAACTAGACCACTACAGTGTAAGAGAGACAACAAACTGTTGGATGCTTCATGGTTATCAGACTGGACACAAACTGTAAAAGTATCAAACACACGTCTGCTATACAAACTAGACCACTACAGTGTAAGAGAGAAAACAAACTGTTGGATTGCCTCATGGTGATCAGACTTGACACAAACTAAAAGTACCAAACACCGTCTACTATACAAACTAGACCACTACAGTGTAAGACAGACAACCAACTGTTGGATTGCCTCATGGTTATCAGACTGGACACAAACTGTAAAAGTACCAAACACGCATCTACTTTACAAACTAGACCACTACAGTGTAAGAGGGACAACCAACTGTTGGATTGTCTCATGGTTATCGGACTGGACACAAACAATAAAAGTACCAAACATGTGTCTACTATACAAACTCGACCACTACAGTGTAAGAGGGACAACCAACTGTTGGATTGCCTCATGGTTATCAGACTGGACACAAACTGTAAAAGTACCAAACACGCGTTTACTATACAGACTTGACCACTACAGTGCAAGAGGGACAACCAAATGTTGGATTTCACATGGTAATCAGACTGGATACAAACCGTGAAAGTACCAAACATTTGTTTACTATACAAACTAAACCACTATAATGTAAGAGGGACAACCAACTGTTGGATTACCTTATGGTTATAAGACTGGACACAAAATGTAAAAGTACCAAACATGTGTTTACTTTACAAACTAGACAACTGCAGTGTAAGAGGGACAACCAACTGTTGGATTGCCTCATGGTTATAAGACTGGACACAAACCCTAAAAGAACAAAACACCCACCTACTATACAAACTAGACCAATACAGTGTAAGAGGGACAACCAACTGTTGGATTGCCTCATGGTTATCAGACTGGACACAATCCATAAAAGTACAAAACACATGTCTACTTTACAAACTAGACCACTACAGTTTAAGAGAGACAACCAAATGTTGGATTGCCTCATGGTGATCAGACTGGACACAAACCGTAAAAGTACCAAACACGCGTCTACTATACAGACTAGACCACTACAGTGTAAGAGGGACAACCAACTGTTGGATTGCCTCTGGTTATCAGACTTGACACAAACCATTAAAGTACCAAACAAGCATCTACTATACAGACTAAACCACTACAGTGTAAGAGAGACAACCAGCTGTTTGATTGCCTTGTGGTTATAAGACTGGACACAAACGGTAAAAGTACCAAATGCGCTTCAACTATACAAACTAGACCACTGCAGTGTAAGAGGGACAACCAACTGTTGGATTGCCCCGTGGTTATAAGACTGGACACAAACCGTAAAAGTACCAAACACTCGTCTACTATACAGATTAGACCACTACAGTGTAAGAGGGACAACCGAATGTTGAATTGCCTTGTGGTTATAAGACTGGACACAAACGGTAAAAGTACCAAATGCACTTCTACTATATAAACTAGACCACTGCAGTGTAAGAGGGACAACTAGCTGTTGGATTGCCCCATGGTTATCAGACTGGACACTAACCGTAAAAGTACCAAACACGCGTCTACTATACAGACTAGACCACTACAGTGTAAGAGGGACAACCAACTGTTGGATTGCCTCATGGTTATCAGACTGGACACAAACCATTAAAGTACCAAACAAGCATCTACTATACAGACTAGACCACTACAGTGTAAGAGGGACAACCAGCTGTTTGATTGCCTCATCAGACTGGACACAAACCGTAAAAGTACCAAACACAAGTCTACTATACAAACTAGACCACAACAGTGTAAGAGGGACAACCAACTGTTGGATTGCCTCGTGGTTATCAGACTTAACAGGAATGGTAGAAGAACCAAACATGCGTCTACTTTACAAACTAGACCACTACAGTGTAAGAGGGACAACCAACTGTTGGATTGCCTCATGGTTATCAGACTTGACAGGATTGGTAGAAGTACCAAACATGCGTCTACTTTACAGACTAGACCACTCCAGTGTAAGAGGGACAACCAACTGTTGGATTGCCTCATGGTTATCAGAATTGACAGGATTGGTAGAAGTACCAAACACGTGTCTACTATACAAACTATACCAATACAGTGTAAGAGGGACAACCAACTGTTTGATTACCTCATGGTTATCAGACTGGACACTAACAGTAAAAGTACCAAACACATACAGTTTCTAACTGCATATATGCTACCACCCTGTCTTGATCAGAATGATCAATGACAATGTGGAAAAGAGAATAAAAACTGTGAAATCAGTTGTCCCAAGGGATCAGATTTTCTACCTGAACAGAAAAAAACATAATCGATACTTTTTCTTACATACCAAACACATTGGTAGTTAGTTCTAGTTTCATTTTTTTTTTTACCATGATCGCATTTAAGGTGTCAAATTAGTTGATGTTGGATCCTGGTTGATAGCATGAGAACTTTATCTCAGCCCTATAGTGAAATAAAAATGTATAGATGAGGAAAGATGCAGATATCCTTTAATATCTGGTATGCAAGAAATATAAATACAGAACTGTTACATAAATATTCTCTCATTTAATTCCTTGATAAAGTTATCCAAAACTTATAATCAAAAATAAACAAAATTTTCATATATATGTTTTGGACAAAATTATGATGTACTTTTGTTGTTTACATTTAATACTAAAACCTTCATTGCTGTCGCTACGAAGTGCACTAAATTTCAAAACATTCACTGTTGTCATTTTAAAGTTACATTACCCAATTATAGTCAAACTTGTCTTAAGCAGCCAGTAAGTGAAGGAAAGAAAATAGCAAATGGCTGCATAAAACAAGTGGCTGCACAATAGAGATGACTGCATACCACAAGTTTGATCTTAAAACATTCATTGCATTTGCTGCCAAAGCATTTTTTTGGAAGTGCTAAATTTCAAAATATTCACTGTTTTCATTAAAAGTAACATTACCAATTACATTCTGTTGTATTGTTTTATTTTCAGAATGAGTGGATACAGACCAGAAACCAATGAAAATAACATCAAGAATGTTTTGACTTCTAGAAATAATCTACTACAATGTCACGGCTACTCAACGCCAGCTCCACCACCAACAAGTGGTGATTAGAAAATGAGCTATCGACACATCCGCGGTGGAGCTAACGAGTATTTTTATTTGTACACATTTCAGTATGATTTACTTTTTGTTTTATATTTTTATTAATAGATCTCATTTCAAAAATCGGGCAATGTATTACAGTATACAAATACTTTTATTACTGGTTGGCCACAATTTAGTTTCAATATTTTGTAAATTGTGTTGTCAAGAGCTTTCTTCCTGATTCGGACTCGTGCATATTTTTATACATGTCCAAATTTCAACTACAATTATATGTTTAGGCACACTGTAAGAACATTCTCGCGGGTGCAAATAATTCACATATTATAATTCTTACACAGAAACTCATGAGGATTAATAACACTTTCTTAAAAGAGACAAATGGATATATTTGTAAAAGTGGTGGAGCTATAATTGGACAATTGTTTTA
This sequence comes from Panopea generosa, assembly GCA_029582155.1. Taxonomy (NCBI): domain Eukaryota; kingdom Metazoa; phylum Mollusca; class Bivalvia; order Adapedonta; family Hiatellidae; genus Panopea; species Panopea generosa. The sequence goes on from CM055897.1 coordinate 50,326,757, forward strand.
TATGCGACAAATTTGGCCGCTTTATTACATTGTTACGAAAGAAACTACTATAAAATTATAATACCTATATCTGGTTTGTATGTATTATATACAATAACAATGGTCTTTGATATATTGATATCAAACTGACGTACCTGTAGCTTTCCAGTATATAGTATTATCTACATGTACTGGACTTGCATAGCCCTAGAACGCGAGAGTAGCGGTTGGTACCCGTACCCCTAGACACTGCCTATTTAAAATTAAGAGTAACATGCATGTGAATAATAATAGTAAGATAAAAAATATACCCGTTGACTAAAACATATATAGAAGTTTAAAATTTACTTCTTAAGTATTGATATCTGTAACAAGATCCTTATACACTGTTTATCAATTGCAGATGGGGATTTTCAAAGGTGAAAGGAAGAGTGGCCTTTTCTTAACAAACAAGAAAAAGGAAAAAAAAATGCCTCACAAAATCCCTTTTTACGATAGGTATCGTTTCAATAAATACCAGTACACCTTGGAAGGCAGGTTCCACAAAAGGAAAACGAAATCCTAAAATAATATCGCCATTTAAAAGAGCTAAATTTTTAACACCAGTCAAAAAGATATCACAAAACCGAAAATACCTTCCAGACAAATTTTGAATTCTAATAAAATCAAGAAGGTTCTAAGTTTTGGAAGTGTTTTAAATGACAACAATGAACTTGAAGATTTATCTGAAAATAAAATTAGGATGGAAGAATATGACACTTTTTTGTATTCGACCGGTACACATGAAGACTCGACCATTAATTATGCAGAGGATTACATGATTCAATTCTTTTCAACGAAAAGGAGTGAGAAGAAGAAAACATCTCAGAAATTTTCAAAGACGTTTTAAAAATATTTGAAAAAGAAAAAATCAAAATTGCGTTTCTACATTTCCTCAGATAAGTCGCCGCCAGAAGATTTCCACTTGATAATGTTGCCTTTATGTTGTTTCTGGATGTGATCAAATGGTTCAATACAGATGATGTTCGGCAGGTTAGATACAATGATACATCCCTTAAAGGGATTATATTGGCATATAACTGTCAATTCCCTGTCCTTAATACACTAGCCCAACATGAAGACACACTTATAACTTGGAGATATACGCGTTTAAAGTGTCTTAAAGCATAACCTCTTTATTACAAACATCGCGTTTCTGAAGCCACATTTTTGTTTTTGTTTACATTCGCCATTTTCAATGAACTGCTTTCGGGTTTCCTATCAATCATCGGATAACATAGTGAAGACTCATTCCCGCTCTCGTTTTCGAGGCTTTGTTCGGGAAGTTTACGGAGTTCAATGTAAACATTGCTCAAATACTTTATTGCAGGACGTATTAACGTTTTGGCCAATATTCAATACCTGTTAATTTGATAACTTTCAAGTAAATAAAGTTTTTACATCAATACATAAGCATTATTTTGTGCACACTGCATACAGGAAAAGTCTGGATTAACAGCATGTTTGTGTTACTTGCAAATATAATCCCTTTAAATTCTTTTGGCTAGGAAAACAGTAATTTGGTTCATGTCAGGTCAAAAGAATGAAGCAGATGTTATTCTTGGTAAAACTACATTAAGTCCAATGGATTCGAAGGTGAACTTTGCATGCCTTATTGAATCCATTCTATCTAACTACAACCCACTGGGATACGATCTCGAAACAGAAATTTGACAAGGCCTAGTGCAATCAATGATAGACCTCGCAACATTTTTTTTAACATGAAAGAAAACGAAAATAATCATTGTAATACCGATATCAACTGCCAATTTTATAATCATATGATTATACACGGTCTTCGGTATATTGATATAAATTTACACGTACCTTTAGCCTACCAATATAGTATTATCTACGGGTACGCAACTCACGTACCCCTAGAACGTGAGGCTAAAGGTACGGACCCATAACCCTAGGCACTGCCTTCCAAATACGACGTGCACTTAAACTATTCGTCCTTGTACACGACTTAAGCTTCGATGCTCACTTTATTTACGAATATAAATGATTAATTCAAGTTACAAACTAAATTTTACCATAAGACACAGCGCCACCACTACTTGATAACTCCACCACTACAGTGATAGCTCCACCACTTTTACAAATATATGCATATTTCTCTTTTAAGAAAGTTTTATTAATCCTGATGAGTTCCTGTGTAAGTATTATAATATATGAATTATTGGCACCTGCGAGAATGTTCTTACAGTGTGCCTAAACATCTAATTGTAGTTGAAATTTGGACATGTATAAACATATGCATGAGTCCAAATCAGAAAGTTCTTGACAACACAATTTACAAAAATATTGAAACTAAATTGTGGCCAACCAGTAATAAAAGTATTCGTACACGGTACTACATTGTCTGATTTTTTAAATTAGATCTATTAATAAAAATATAAGACAAAAAGTAACTCATACTGAAATGTGTACAAATAAAATACCCGTTAGCTCCACCGCGGATGTGTTGATAGCTCATTTTCTTATCACCACTTGTTGGTGGTGGAGCTGGCGTTTAGTAGCTGTGAATGTGTACTTCTGACTAAAATAATGTATAAGAAATTGAGACCTTGGTTACATTTTGTGTCTAATTAATAAAGCTTTAGGCCAGTATTGAATATGAAATGTATTTACTGCAAAATGATTGTTAAAAAAGTTCATTTCAGAGAAGACATTTGTTTCTGATATATTTCTTTATAAAATGTCCTTAATTACTAGTGACCCAAATGAATTCCATCCATTTATGACAAATGCTAGTTCTGGACATTATTTCTAATATCTTCTTTGACAACCACAAAGATTGCTCGAAACAGCTATAAAATAATGCGGGCAGTTTTGTGTAGTAGATATAGGCTTTTGGCTACTCACAACAGGTCACAGGTTTGATCCACACTCGCTCCTATGATTCTCAAAATTGAAACCCAGTACTGGCTCTATTAAAAATATAACTCGAGAGTAATTCCCAAAACTCTGAGGTAAGTCGCAATCAAGCTGAAATTACTAGTAATACAAATATGAAAACAAAGTCGAAAATGCCTTTGTTTAACATCCTCACAAAAAAGTCAAATCTGTGTTCATTAAATTTATCCATAATTTGTATAAATGTTTCACTTTTGAAGGAATTTCAGGTTTTTTCAATTGAAGGTATGGTAACAGGACTTTTATTTGATGGAAATGCTATGGGAATATAAATATTTTTTATGCATTCCCCAAATTGTTTTTTGGGTGGCATATAGTAATTGCAGCGTCCTTCCGCCTGTCTGTCCATCCTTCCGTCCGGTATTTCATTTCCGGTCTGAATCTTCGTCATGCATAAATGGATTTTGTTGATACTTGCTACAAATGATCAACATAACATGACGGCGTGTCGCGAGTAAGACCCACACATACAGTTGTCGCTGTAAAATATAAATTTTCTTCTGATTATTTTTTATGCCCCCCACCCCACCCCCAAAAAAAAAAAAATTTTGGGGTGGCATATAGTCATCGCAGCGTCTGTCCGTCCTTCCATCCGTCCGTTCTTCCATCCTTCCATCGGGTATTTCGTGTCTGGCCTGTATCTTTGTCATGCATAGATGGATTTTGTTGATACTTGCTACAAATGATCAACATAACATGACCACGTGTCGCGAGTAAGACCCACACCCGTACCTCAAAGATCAAGGTCACAATTTGAGTTTGTTTGAATACACTTTGAGTCTGTGTGAGATTTCGTGTCCGGCCTGTAACTTTGTCATGCATAGATGGAGTTTAATGATATTTGCTACAAATGATCAACATAACATGACGACGTGTCACGAGTAAGACCCACACCAGTACCTCAAAGGTCACTATTTGAGTTTGTTTGACAACACTTTGAGTTTGTGTGATATTTCATGTCCGGCCTGTAACTTTGTCATGCATAGATGGATTTTATAAATACTTGCTACAAATGATCAACATAACATGACCATGTGTCACTGGTAAGACCCACACCCGTACCTCAAAGGTCAAGGTCACAATTTGAGTTTGTTTAACAACACTGAGTCTGTGTGAGATTTCGTTTCCGGCCTGTAACTTTGTCATGCATAGGATGATTGTGTTGATACTTACTACAAATGATCAACATAACATGACGACGTGTCGCAATAAGCCCACACCCGTACCCTCAAAGGTCAAGGACACAATTTGAGTTTGTTTGACAACACTTTGAGTTTGTAGATTTCGTTTCTGGCCTGTAACTTTATCATGCATACATGGAATTTGTTGATACTTGCTACAAATGATCAACATAACCTGATGACTTGCACGAGTAAGAGCCACCCTGTACCTCAAAGGTCAAGGTCATATTTTGAGCTTGTTTTACAACACTGAGTTTATTTAGATTTCGTGTC